>CM035162.1:142362510-142723901 GCA_020205615.1 Panax quinquefolius | reverse complement strand
AAGTTGATGTTTCATCACCGAAGAGTCTTCTTGAAGCCTTTGACAAAGTGAAGGTTATATCGTGGTGGTGGAAGCCATGGAGCTGACCTCAAACGTCACCGCTTGCCAGAAGCAAGAGAGCAGATCGGGATAAAATCAATAAAGACCAGAGAGAAAGAATGAGGGTAATAAAGCTAACCGCTTTCAAGGCGGGTCGAAAAAGTTTAATAATTGGAGAGCGAGGTGGAGGGCGTTAAATCGCTCCAGAAGAGTGAATAGAACTTACATGGCACTTAATGAGACGAGTACATTATCTTGGATCAAATTAAGAGTCAACTATTTTGAACCACCTCGAGATAACATTAAGCTAAAAGGGAATTCTCGTAAATATTGTGATTACCATCAAGCTTGGTCATGATACAAACGATAGTGTGCTAGTTGAAGGACTTTATTGAAAGGAAGGTACTGGCGGTGCTTTAATTGAGTATGTGGTACGCGAGAACTAATCAACAAAGGAGACGAGAGGGTCTGTTCTCGTAGCTCAAACCAGTTCAAGCCAAGTATTACCGGCTCTAAGGAGCGACTGCGAAGGCACGTGAAAGTAGTATGCACACAAGCCAATCATGTTTGATGATAAAGCATATACTTTATAACAATCTTATTCATTTATTAATAAAAGTATTAATTTATTAAAGACTTTTAATTATCTACGTGATGGTGTTTTATAATATGTGATAAACCCATAGTTTTAAGCAATGCTTTTAGAATAATGATGATGATCATTCTAATGAGATCTAAATTCTTAGAAAGCTTAAAACTAAAATAGTTCCCAATCATTGGATTACTAAATTGGGGATTAGTGAATCCGGATAGATTGGTACATACGTTGCTTTCGTTGGATGAGGATGATTGATCTCATGATCATTTGTGTGGAGACACTAAAGCAAGTATGTAGGTGCTTATTGGAGAATAAGTTCATCGAACGTGGCTCGCTAAGAAATACCTAATGGAGTTTTATTTGCTGTCGATAGGAATTCTCAGTAGTGATAGTAGTACAAGTAATCCTTGGACTTGAGATCATCATAGTATCTCGTGTATGATGAGTTATACTTTGACTTATTCCTTAAGACCCTTAGGGTATATCAAAGGGTATGCTTGGGTATAATAAGTTGTATATGGAGATAATGTATGATCAATAAAGAATCTACCACTTCTAATAAAAGAAGAGAAATGTCCTATGTGATTCGATAAATGACAAACCACGAGTAGTCCTTGGCAATGAGTAATAAAATTAGAAAGGAGTTTCTAATTTACATTATTTCAAGTTGTGCATTTAAGGATCGAAATACATATAATTAAATAAAATAAGACTTGTGCCAGTAATTTCATGTCTTGTATTTAATTGGGACATTGTATGGTGGAAGGATTGAATTGTCATGCAGTAACTATTTACTCAAAGGTTCTTTAATGATTAATGTTGAAATCTATATTATCCGGAAAGTCGTTGATCGCTAGGGAGGCTTATCCCTATTGTAGAATAAATATTATTTATTTAAATAAATTAATTGTTTAATTTATTTATTTAAATAAGATTAGAATTATTCTAATTGATTTATGCACAATAGGTTTAATATGGAGAACCTAAAGGGTCACACCATAAAAGGAAGAATAATTATTTAAGAAGTTAATGGCATAATCGTAATAATATGTTAAGTATATTTAATTTAATCTATGGTGATAGAATAAATTAAATAGCTTAATATTTATTATTTAATATTTTAGAAATATTAAATATAAATTAATAAGAGGAGTCTTATTAATATTATTACAATTATTATTATTTTAATTTCTAAAAGAGTTTAGAAATTAATTTAATATAAGTACTCTCATTTATTCTAATTGGATTAGGAAGGAAAATTAGTTAAAGGAGTTTAATTAATTATCCCTAATAAGATTAGAGAGCTTAATTAATTAAAAAATTTAATTAATTAAATAAAACCCAATTCCTTAATTGTTAAGGTGGGTTGCTTTACATCTAAAAATAAGAGGAGTCTTATTATGGGTGAGAGGTAGTTGACTTTTTCAACATATCTACAAGATTACAATTGTTGGAGAAACACCCTTCTATAGAGATAGAAAACTAGGGTTGAGCCAATACACCATCTTCTTGAATTCTTTATTTTCCTTGGTGGATCACCTCTGAGAGGCCAAACGCTTGGGTGGCTAACGTTGATCAAAGGAATAAACAAAACCCCGGTGGATTCAAGTTGAACGCGAAATGATTTGGAGGTGAACTTGTACCTGAGGAAGCTTGATCTTCAAGGGTATGATTTTATTCTTTATCTTTTCGTTTAATTATTAATTGTGCATAAAGGGTGATCCGGGTATATGGTTTGTAAATTTTTAAACTCGATTTTACACGCTTCCGCTTTAATTTATGCAATTTGATTCATGCCATGAATATTCTGAACCTAACAGATTGGCATCGAGCCCAAACCTTTTTATGCAAATTATTAATTATTTTATTTGATATGTATATTGATATGTGTTTAGAACAATTTTTTTTGGGCATAATTTTATTGTATAAAATTTATTAAAAAAAAAAAAAAAAAAAAAAAAAAGAAAGCTTTTTTTTTTAATTGGAAATTCCAAATTTTTTGCTTCCGCCGTCCACGTGATCAAGGCTTCTGCTGGATTATATATATTAATGATTTATGAAATCATAGCTATAGCAGAACAAGGCCAATTTTTTTTTTTTAAAAGGGAACCTGCCATGTGCTTATAAAAATAAAAAAAAAAAAAAGAAAAAAAAAAGGTGTTGCCGATTCCAAGGAAATAAAAGGAATTAGTTGCACGGAAAACATGATCAAGGGAAGCTACAAAGTTTTTGGCAGCAAGTGAATTCAAGGAAGGTACGGGTACTAATATATATATATTATAATATATACGGTTAATATATATATATATATATATATATATATATATTATTCTAACTTATTTTATAATTAAAATAAAAAGTTTATTTTAATTTTAAAAATAAAAGGTTTATTTTAATATTAAAATATAAAATTTATTTTAATTTTAAAATTAAATTTCATGCTAACTAATTAGAGTTGGAATTGGATTCCATGATAACTAATTGGAGTTGAAATTGGATTTTATTTTTCCTAAAATAAAGGAGTTTATTTGTGAATAGGAAAAGAATCCTAATTTCCTTAAATAAAAGAGTTTATTTAAATATGGAATAAGATTTCATATTATTCAAAATAAAGGAGTTTATTTTGTATATGAAAAAGAATATCAAGTGTTTCCTTTAATAAATTTTTTTTTTTTATTTTTTTTTTTTTTTACATGGAATTGGATTCCATAATTAATTAAAATAAAAGAGTTTTTTTTAATTAAAGATTTTTATATATATGGAATTGGATTCCATAATTAATTAAAATAAAGGAGTTTATTTTGATTAAAATTTTGATTAAAATAAAATAGTTTATTTTATTCAAAATAGGATAAATTAAAATAAAATAGTTTTATTTTGATTTAATTTTGGATTAAAATAAAGGAGTTTATTTTAATTCAAAATAGATTTTATACTAACTAAATTTTGTCCATTAAATGATATCAATATATATATTAAATGTTTATTATTCATAAGATGAATGTTATTTATTGATGCATATGGTGATGTGTATGATAATAAATGGGATTGATTATGGACAATTGACCAATATGATTGGATTTTATTTTAGTTGGATGCATGAATGTATGGGTTTTATTAAATGGGGAATTCTGCAGCCTCGCCTTCTCTAATTTTTTTCTTAATGTAAATTCTATCTCCTCCTACATGTATTTCCCCTCGATCACGATCAAGGTTTCTATTTATTTTAAATAGTTTTGTAATAGGAATAGTTAGAATTAATTTTGAAAAATTGGAGATCAAGGAACAAGGAGCGCTTGAAGACCCGTTTGTAATGGAGCGAATTTAAATGTAATAGTTATATTTAAATATTATTTCTTGCACCCCTGAGGTTTGACCTTTTGGTTCACTTGGTGGCTCTAGTGAACCAAACTAGAATAAAAGTCCATAATCAATCCGAGTAGAATATAGTATTCTATACGTGCATGCTATACTATATATATATTATATATTATGCAAACATGCTTCGCATGTTTATTAATATGACGGCGTATTTTATATATATAAATGCATCTTATTAAACAAGATGAGACAAATTAATAACAAACCCCTCAATTTTTTTTATATTAAGTCCTAAGCGTTCAAAGATATTTGGAATATCGAGCGTAAGCTTTCTAGCATGATAAAATTAATAGAGTATTAAATATTTAATATGAGTTTGTTGTGTCACCACAAGGCAAGTATTAAGTATTTAAGATGTTAATTTATCACATTTGATGCTTATAAAGAAAATTGAACAATATTATTTTGTTGTGTCACCACAAGGATGATATTTTTCTTTTTTGAATATATGGAGTGCTAGGTTGGACTTAACTTGGATAATTTTGATTCGGATGTGCCACCACTTGATCAAAATAATCTAAGAGGCAAAAAGAAAAGGAGTTGCATAGTTGATGTAATTGACAAAAGTTGTCTACCTATTTATTTATATATAGTTTGTTGTGTCACCACAAGGCTATATACATTTGAAATGGGATCCTTATTCTCACTAAAGCAGATCTTTAATTAGATTTTTGCGAACTATATATATTGAGGGTAATATAGTTTGAAGAAAATAGTGGGAGATACCAATTTAAAACAAGACCTAAATTATTTTGGTAATTAATAAAAGAATGTATGTTAAAATGTTGTTAATTACAAATTCATTTCTGTAATTTTACAATGTCTAAAATTACTATCACTCGCTGAAGCATATTAGATGCTAAATTAACGGTAATCAATTAAGCGGATTGGTTAAGGAATTTGAGAATAGTTCTCATGGGTGAAAAGCTATCTTATGTCCTTAATACGCCTATCCACAGTAATGGTTGCAGATAATGCCTCCGAGTAAGAGATTGCTATTTTTAGAAAGTGGCAAGATGATGCACCTGTTGGCTCAACGCATCATGCTCGTATCCACGAGTAACAAGCTTGTGTCACACTGAAACTATGGATACTCCTATTATATTCCCGCACATCAAGTAGTTGATGGTGAGGAAAATGGATCGATAGATATCGAGATATCTAAGGAGCTCTTCCGATCTAGAATGGCCAATGGCACTATAAGATGCATAAAAAGTTCTTAACATAATCAATTTGATTGATCAATTAGGACAACTGGTTTTGTCATGGATGGAGAGTTGAGCCAAGATTTGATCTTGCACTCACTCCGGACTCCTTTCACAATTGTTGTGAATTTTTCATATAAACAAGCTAGATATCAACCGTTGATTTGCTTAACATGTTGAAAAATGTTGAGAGTCACTTTCCAACCAAGAAAAGACAATGTCTACTTGGTAGGGGCCAAAAGGATCTTCCAAAAAGAAGATTGATTTAAGAAGGTAAAGCAGAAAGGAGTAAACAAAGGATAATAAGAACAAAAGCGATACGGATAAAGAAAGGAGTTTGCTTCAACCTGCAATAAGTCGAGACCTTTGGAAAGAAAGCTGGAGAAGCATCTTGCGAGTTTCTAGAATTTTTTTTGAAAGGAGCGGATACATGTATATATATATTATGGTTATATATATATATATATATATACTTAATATATATATATACATATATATATTCTTAATTATTATATAATTAAAATAAAAAGTTTATTTTAATTTTAAAATAAAAGGTTTATTTTAATATTAAAATATAAAGTTTTATTTAATTTTAATAATTTTATAATTAAAATAAAAGGTTTATTTTAATCTTAAAATAAAAGGTTTATTTTAATATTAAAATAAAAGATTTATTTTAATTTTAAAATTAGATTTCATGCTAACTAATTAGAGTTGGAATTGGATTCCATGCTAACTAATTGGAGTTGAAATTGAAATTTTTTTTTTTCCTTAAATAAAGGAGTTTATTTAGATATGAAATAAGATTTCATATTATTCAAAATAAAAGAGTTTATTTGTGAATAGGAAAAAGAGAATCCATGTTTCCTTAAATAAATGAGTTTATTTAGATATGAAATATGATTTCATATTATTCAAAAAAAAAAGAGTTTATTTGTGAATAGGAAAAATATATCGTGTTTCCTTTAATAAAAGATTTTTTTTTTACATGGAATTGGATTCCATAATTAATTAAAATAAAAGAGTTTATTTTAATTAAAGATTTTTTTTTATTACATGGAATTGGATTCCATAATTAATTAAAATAAAGGAGTTTATTTTGATTAAAGATTTTGATTAAAATAAAATAGTTTATTTTATTCAAAATTGGATAAATTAAAATAAAATAGTTTTAGTTTGATTTAAATTTGGATTAAAATAAAGAAGTTTATTTTGATTCAAAAATTAGATTTTATACTAACTAATTTTGCCCATTAAATGATATCAATATATATATTAAATGTTTATTATTCATAAGATGAATATTATTTATTGATGCATATGGTGATGTGTATGATAATAAATGGGATTGATTATGGACTATTGACCAATATGATTGGATTTTATTTTAGTTGGATGCATGAATGTATGGGTTTTATTAAATGGGGTCTCACAGACTGTCTTCTCTAATTTTTCTAAATGTAAATTCTATCTCCCTCCTATGTACTTCCCCTTGACTGCTGATCAAGGCTTCTATTTATTTTAAATAGTTTTGTAATAGGAATAGTTAGAATTAATTTTGAAAAATTGGAGATCAAGGAGCAAGGAGCGCTTGAAGACCCGTTTGTAATGGAGCCCGGGTTTAAATGTAATAGTTATATTTAAATATTATTTCTTGCACCTTTTTAGGGTTTGACCTTTTGGTTCACTTGGTGGCTCTAGTGAACCAAACTAGAATAAAAGTCCATAATCAATCGGGTAGAATATAGTATTCTATATGTGCATGCTTATACTATATATATTATATATTATGCAAACACGCTTCGCATGTTCATTAATACGACGCGTATTTTATATATATATATGTACGCATGTATTAAACAAGATGAGACAAATTAATAACAAACCCCTCAATTTTTATATTAAGTCCTAAAGCGTTCAAAGATATTTGGAATATCGAGCGTCGCCTTCTACAAGCATGATAAAATTAATAGAGTATTAAATATTTAATATGAGTTTGTTGTGTCACCACAAGGCAAGTATTAAGTATTTAAGATGTTAATTTATCACATTTGATGCTTATAAAGAAAATTGAACAATATTGTTTTGTTGTGTCACCACAAGGATGATATTTTCTTTTTTGAATATATGGAGTGCTAGGTTGGACTTAACTTGGATAATTTTGATTCGGATGTGCCACCACTGATCAAAATAATCTAAGAGGCAAAATACAAGGAGTCAGCATAGTTGATGTAATTGACAAAAGTTGTCTACCTATTTATTTATATATAGTTTGTTGTGTCACCACAAGGCTATATACATTTGAAATGGGATCCTTATTCTCACTAGCAAATCTTTAATTAGATTTTTCTTAGAACTATATAAGTGAGGTAATATAGTTTGAAGAAAATAGTGGGAGATACCAATTTAAAACAAGACCTAAATTATTTTGGTAATTAATAAAAGAATGTATGTTAAAATGTTGTTAATTACAAATTCATTTACAGAATTTTACAATGTCTAAAATTACTATCACTGCGAAGCATATTAGATGCTAAATTAATCAGACCGAATTAAACGGATTGGTTAAGGAATTTGAGAATAGTTCTCATGGCTGAAAAGCTATCTTATGTCATGTCGCTTTATCCTCGCAATGGTTGTAGACAATGCCTCTGAGGAAGAGATTGCTACTTTTAGAAAGTGGCAAGATGATGCACAGTTGGCTCAATGCATCATGTTCACATCTATGAGTAACGAGCTTCAGCGTCAGCATGAAACTATGGATGCTCCTACTATATTCCTGCACATCAAGTAGTTGATGGTGAGGAAAGTAGAACTGATAGATATCAGATATCTAAGGAGCTCTTCCGATCTAGAATGGCCAATGGCACTATAGTACAAACAAAAAGTTCTTAACATAATCAATTTGATTAATCAATTAGGACAACTGGTTTTGTCATGGATGGAGAGTTGAGCCAAGATTTGATCTTGCACTCACTCCCGGACTCCTTTCATAATTGTTGTGAATTTTTCATATGAACAAGCTAGATATCGACCTCATTGATTTGCTTAACATATTGAAAAATGTTGAGAGTCACTTTTCAACCAAGAAAGATCAAGTCTTCTTGGTAGGGGCCAAAGGATCTTACGAAAAGAAAAGCGATTCAAAGAAGGTAAATAGAAAGGCATAAACAAAGGATAATAAGAACAAAAGCGATATGGATAGCAAGGAGTTTGCTTCCAACGCAATAAGCTTTGGACTTTGGAAAGAAATTGCGAGAAGCATCTTGCGAGAGGCTAAACAAAAGAAGCTTAGTGAAGTTCGATTCATAATACGATTTTTTGTTCATGATTGAAATAAATTTTCTTTAAGTCAAGGTTCTACTTTGGTATTGGATACCGACTTTGGTTATCATAAATATAGATTTATGAAGGGACCAAGTAGAAAGCTAAACAAATATAAGTAATCCTATGTAATGTAGAAATGTAGCAAAGGTTGCCATATTAGCCATAGAAACTTATAGTTTAGCAATGCCTACGAGGCAAATCTATTAAGTCAATAAGTTGTTATTGTATTCAGGTTCTTGTTAAAAATATTATTTCCATTTTATTGTTGGATGATAAAATTTTGGTATTATAATTAAGAACAATTGTTGTTCTATTTATAATAATAATGTTTTGTATAGAACTGGAATATTACTTAATGGATTTTGTATACTTGACTTACGTGAAAAATATATTTTGCAAATTGAACAAACTAGTATAAGAAAAGGAGATGATCATTCAAAGAGTTGAATGTGTGTATTTGCTGAAATACAAGTGTGAATTATTTGAAAGGTTCAAAGAATTCAAAAGTGAAACAAATTGGCAAAGTATTAGGATTCTTTGATCGGATCAAGGAAGGAATACTTGTGCAATAAGTTTCTAGATCATCTCAAATGGTTTTCTCATAATGGACACATCTTGATACGCAATAATTGATTGATGTATCTGAATGAAAAATCGTACCTTGTTGGACATGGTGCGGTCCATAATTATTTTACCGACATTCCAGTATCCTTCTAGGAGCATGTCCTAGAAATGGTGCATATCTACGAAAAGGTAACCTCAAAATCCGGCCCCAAGACTCCATAAAAGTTATGGACAGGGAGGATTCCTAATCTTAAGTATGTTAAGATAAGGGGTTGTCCAACTTATATGAAACGGTTTCAAAGGATAAGCTTGGGACAAGATTTGACATGTACAGATTGTGGGACATCCTAAAGTAAGTTTAGGGTATATGTTCTATGATCCTACTTAGCAAAAGGTGTTTATTGCGAAACACGCTGCCTTCTAAGATAAAGGTGTTTATCATTAAAAGGGGCTAGTGGGAGGATAATAGATCTTGAAGAGTTCAAGAACCACAAAACACTATAAGTCAAATAAGAGGAACACGTAGATAGACCTATTGTACCACAACCGAATCATAAACGGAATAATCTTAGAAGATACCTAGAAGGTATGGATTCATCATGGATGATGATGATAAGGCACGCATCATAGAAGATGATGATCCGAGTTACATACGATAAGGTAAGAGTTACAGTGTGTACAAAAGGGCAAAATGGAGCGTCGTGACATTCTTAATATTATATGTTGATATACTACGGATAAGGAATGACATACTAATGCTACAATCAGTAATGATAAAGTTGTCTAAACATTCCTCCATGAATGGTTTGGGAAGAGTATCTTAATTGGGGATAAAATCTATATAGATAGACATAAGAGGATGCTCGACTTAACCCAAGGAGCGTATATTCATTTGATGCTAAAGTCGTTTAGCATGGCAAACTCCAAGAGATGTCTCATGTCGATGAGCCATGGAGTGTATCTCTCTTAATAGTCCCCACAGACTCCTGAAAAGAGAGGTCGCATGAGTGACAATCATGTATGCAATGAAATGTACGAGACCTAATGTTGATCAGTCATATTATGGAGAAGTTCACTATGAGTCAGTGAAAAACATCTTAAAGTGCTAAACCGGCACTAAGGATGTGATCATATTCATGGTGGGTCTAAATTAAAACTAGAGGGCTTAACAGACTCAAGTTTTTCAGACAGACCAAGATGACAGAAAAATCCACTTTAAGGTAAAGCGTTATCTTGAGCAATTGGTGCGATTGAATTGGAAAGGTTCCAAACAGAAAAAAGAGTTCTTTGGTTTAGTGATAAAGACAAAGTATATAGCTATAAATGAAGCTGCAAGTTGATTGTTTGGATTAAAAGTTAATTCTGAGAACTAGGAATAGTTCCTAAGTCTCATCTTGGATCTAAACATGTGTTGTGGCACTTTCATTTGATTATTAGAATAATTGAAAGATGGGAAATCACTATAGAGACGGTGGACTCTCATGAACAACATTACATATCCATTAACTAAAGCTTATCCAGCAAGCAGGATAATCGTCACTTAGAGAAGAAGAGTATGAGATACCATGACGATTGGCTTTAGTGCAGTGGGAGATTGAAAGTAGTATGCACACAAGCCAATCATGTTTGATGATAAAGCATATACTTTATAACAATCTTATTCATTTATTAATAAAAAGTATTAATTTATTAAAGGCTTTTAATTATCTACACGTGATCTTTGTTTTATAATATGTGATAAACCCATAGTTTTAAGCAATGCTTTTAGAATAATGATGATGATCATTCTAATGAGATCTAAATTCTTAGAAAGCTTAAAACTAAAATAGTTCCCAATCATTGGATTACTAAATTGGGGATTAGTGAATCCGGGATAGATTGGTACATACGTTCTTTATCTTCATTGGATGAGGATGATTGATCTCATGATCATTTGTGTGGAGACACTAAAGCAAGTATGTAGGTGCTTGTTGGAGAATAAGTTCTTTGAGCATTGGCTCGCTAAGGAATACCTAATGGAGTTTTATTTTTGTCGATAGGAATTCTGTAGTGATAGGTGTGGACGCCCCCAAAATAGGTATACATCACCTGATTCGAGTTGTCACAATACATGGTATGTAAACAACTACAACTTTATTATTACAACAAGAAAGCGTGAGTTTAAATACAAATATTATCTTCTACAGATAATATCTATACTCAAATAAATCCTCATCACATTTATTGATACATTATTTTACAAAAATGGTGAGGACTACTAAACAACTCTCTCTAGAACCTTCATTCCATACCCAGACTGCACTCGCTTATATTCTCGCCTCACGAGAAAAATGGAACAAAAAGGAAAAGGGTGAGCTCAACTAGCTCAAGAAAGAATATTATGACTAAGATAATATACAACAAATTACCGTTAGTCTTGACGAGGAAAAATCTAATAGAATCTGATAGACAACAAATTTTAAATTAATATTCGCAATGAATTAATAATTCATTAGAAGAGTTAAGTAGAGAATACAAACTACTATCTTCATGTATGAATTTAAAAGTTCATCGTCTATCTTTTATCCTGTAACATCAATCAATATACATCGGAATCAAATATTCATCTTTGCACTACAGCCAAAGATATTCATCGATTGGTCATGTTCATTTAAACACTGTTCATCTTTGCACTACTACCAAAGATATTCTTGAAATCATTCATCTTTGCACTACAGGCCAAAGATATTCAATAATATCATCATTTAAGACTGAGGATGATGAAAAATATTTTTTTTAAAGAAACGAATCCAGTGAAACAAAATGACAAGGATTAAGGATTAAGGATTAAGGATTCGTACTTTGTTTTATCCATGTTCAACAATACCTCAAAAATAATCATAGTGGTGTAAAATTCAAGGATGATCAAAACATGGATACAATCAAAGCTAGTATCCGAATAGATATTTTGGGACGAAAAGAAGAAATTTTATTTTTTGATTGAATAGTCAGAGTATCGTGAATAGTAATCTCGACACCAAAAGATAGAAATTCCACAAAAAACATCTTCACGCTTCATGAATAAGTGAATAGTGAATAGTGAATAGTAACTCGTGAATAGTAACTCGTGAATAGTAACTCATGAATAAGTAATCAGAGCATGAAAAAGTTCCAAATTTGATAAAAAGTTTCAACCAATATTTCAAAGATAATGATATTGAAGAAATAATATCATTTGAGAAGAAAATAACATCCTTACCTCGAAAGATTAGTACTTCTAAATTGAAACAGAATATAAGGCTATGACTTGAACTTGCAATCAGATAGCAATACTCAAAGTATACTCAAAATACTCACAAGAATACGCTCGATAATATAGAGAGAGAAATAGAGAGAAAACTTCAGTTTCTGGTGTGATTTTCAATTCTAACCTAAGCACCTATTTATAGGAAAATGCTTAGAACGCCAAAGGAGACTAAAATAATAAAATAATATTTTTATTAATCAAACTTCTACGTATGCATGCTAGCCACCACCCTTGACAAAGAAAATCAGCAGCCCTCATGTGAATTAATCACCAACCAAAAGTGGGGCCCGCCTCATTTAAAAATTATTTTATTTTCTGAAACTTCAACAATTCATAGAAAATAAATCGGTTATCAGAAAAATACAAATTCTATATCCATTCACTGAAATCGAATTCTCTACAACTTTCTACGGAAGAAATTTTTCCAAATTCCAAGCGAAAAATGACCAAAATCAGATACTTGGATAAGTTTTCTAATTTCCTTCTCTTCCTTTCTCTTTCTTCCTTTCCCATAATTCTCCACTAACTCTCTCTCTCTTCCCCACTTTCTTCTCTCTTACCACTTCTTTCACACACACACACACACAAATACGTATATATATATATATATATACATTAAAATATTTACAATTATTAAATAATTCCAATTCTATCTTCTCTTCCACCTCATCTATTTATAAACCATGAATTTATTGTAAAAATATCACCATCAATATATTATTAAAATAATATATTTAAATGAATTATTTTATCAAAAAAAAAAAAAAAATATTAATTTTCAACAATTGTCATGTTAAAATTTTCTCCATCTATATCCATATAAAATCAATATTTTCCTCATCATATGAATCAATAATTAATTATTCACAAATAATATTACGAGAATCACAATATTGACAATTGAGGTTTAGAAAGAGGGGCTTTCAATAAGAATTTCTTCTTCTTGCGCCGCATGATTAGGTGACCAAACCTCTCCTTGAGCGAGAACTTTATAGACATTGCTAATAATGTTATCTAATAATATTATTCAGATAATATAAATTATTGCTTCGATAATGAAAAATCTTGTGTAATGACAATTATTGAAACAACAAAGAATATAAAATATCAACGCAAAGCAATTATTAACTCAATAAAATATTGAGCGGTAATTATCGTAACCATTATTGAGTAGTGCCTTCAATAATTGGTGCAATACTGGTGTCTTCTTGTCTTGCAACAACGCGTATTCATCGTGTTTTAACCCAAGGTATTCCAATAGTGTTACTTGTAACAACTTCTGTAGATTATTTTTAAACAACTTATATTTGCTGTTTTCTTCATCCAATCGCTTTTCAGTTATGGGGCCCACATACGGTGGGCTGCTTGGTCGCATACGAATATTCCCGACAAAGATACGAATATTCCACGACCAAACGAATATTCCCAAAACAACAATGAATATTTTATAACCACTTGCTTATTTTGAGATATTTGCGTATTTAACCCCTAACTATCCACATTAATCAAATCAACCCTTACTATTTCAAAATAATAAATAGAGAAAATTAAATTTCATTAATAATAAGTTGGGGTCTTACAATAGTAGTACAAGTAATCCTTGGACTTGAGATCATCATAGTATCTTGTGTATGATGAGTTATACTTTGACTTATTCCTTAAGACCCTTAGGGTATATCGAAAAGGTATGCTTGGGTATAATAAGTTGTGCATGGAGATAATGTATGATCGATAAAGAATCTACCACTTCTAATAAAAGAAGAGAAATGTCTATGTGATTCGATAAAACGACAACCCAGTAGTCCTTGTTAAGGCGAGAATGAAATTAGAAAGGAGTTTCTAATTTGCATTATTTAGAGTTGTGCATTTAAGGATCGAAATACATATAATTAAACAAAATAAGACTTGATAGTAATTCCATGTCTTATATTTAATTGGGACATTGTATGGTGGAAGGATTGAATTATGCGAGTAACTATTTACTCAAAGGTTCTTTAATGATTAATGTTGAAATCTATATTATCCGGAAAGTCGTTGATCATTAGGGAGGCTTATCCTATTGTAGAATAAATATTATTTATTTAAATAAATTAATTGTTTAATTTATTTATTTAAATAAGATTAGAATTATTACAATTGATTTATTCACAATAGGTTTAATATGGAGAACACAAAGGTCACACCATAAAAGGAAGAATAATTATTTAAGAAGTTAATGGCATAATCGTAATAATATGTTAAGTATATTTAATTTAATCTATGGTGATAGAATAAATTAAATAGCTTAATATTATTATTTAATATTTTAGAAATATTAAATATAAATTAATAAGAGGAGTCTTATTAATATTATTACAATTATTATTATTTTAATTTCTAAAAGAGTTTAGAAATTAATTTAATATAAGTACTCTCATTTATTCCTAATTGGATTAGGAAGGAAAATTAGTTAAAGGAGTTTAATTAATTATCCCTAATAAGATTAGGGAGCTTAATTAATTAAAAGAATTTAATTAATTAAATAAAACCCAATTCCTTAATTGTTAAGGTGGGTTGCCCACATCTAAAAATAAGAGGAGTCTTATTATGGGTGAGAGGTAGTTGACTTTTTCAACATACGACAAGATTACAATTGTTGGGAGAGTACACCCTTTCTATAGAGATAGAAAACTAGGGTTGAGCCAATACACCATCTTCTTGAATTCTTTATTTTTCCTTGGTGGATCACCTCTAGAGGCCAAACGCTTGGGTGGCTAACGTTGATCAAAGGAAGAAACAAAACCCCGGTGGATTCAAGTTGAGCGAAAAGGATTTGGAGGTGAACTTGTACACGAGGAAGCTCGATCTTCAAGGGTATGATTTTATTCTTTATCTTTTCGTTTAATTAATAATTATGCATAAAGGGTGATCCGGGTATATGATTTGTAAATTTTAAACTCGATTTTACACGCTTAAAGCTTTAATTTGTGCAATTTGATTGCGCCCATGAATATTACAAACCTAACAAAGACGTGATAGATGTCATCACCGGGGTACTTTCAGCAAACTCGTTGGAAAAAGCTACTGGTTACTTGGATTTGGCGTAGCGACAACAGTGGTACCCTCCTCAAGATCGAGACCTTATCCGGAAGTTTGGTAATCTCTTTACTAATGAAGATTACCTTCGGAAATTATCGAACCGCATGAGGGATCATTGGTGTCGATCGCACAAGTGGGTTGGTGAGATATGAAACGGATGATGGTGGATAATGGGTCTTCTGTAGATATTCTGTATGCCCACGCTTATCAGAGGATGCACCTAGATGGGCGAAAGATGGAGTTGGGACAGGAGGCTCCTTTATATGGTTTTAGTAATGACTTTGGTTAAGGTGGTTTGGAACTATTGAATCGCCAAATATCTTTGAAGTACTTCTACTTCAACAGTAGAAATTACTTGCAAATTTTATGTTGTATATGTAGATTCTCCGCTTATAATGCTATTTTGGGAAGGCTCGCTTTAATTGCTTTGCAAGTTGTGACCTCTATTCCTCATTTCAAAATCAAATTTCCTTGGCTCATGGGGCTCATGAGGTGAAGGGGACTTGGATCGCCAGAAGATGTTATAGAAATCTTTGTGATCACTTCGGGGAGTGGGAATATCGAATATGCCTATGGCGATAGAGATCAAACCTTTCGGAGAGTAGTTCGAACCATGGCGATAGAGATCAAAGAGAAGAGCTCATCCCGCAAAGAGAATAAGATGGTGAAAAGTAGTTGGACGAACCTCACGGAACCTTCAAAGCTATGTTGTTTTGCCGGGAGCCCTGTGGATCGCCGGGGTAAGTGGATATCGCCGACTGAGCATCTACCGGAGGACCCTTCAAGATAGAGCAGGAGGAGGATTTTCAACATCCCGCAAAGCAGACTTTCATCTTCTAGATTGAAGAGATGGCGAATAAGATGGTACAAAAAATAGATCTAAATAAGGCTTGTCCGAAGGATTTCTACCCTCACCCCACATCGACCAACTAATCGATGAACCTCTTGTTAAGTTTCATGGACGATTCTCTCGGATCGATTTCCCTCAAGACGGCGGAGCTCCTAATGCCGTGAGCCCACATCAGGATGAGAACCTATCGCAAGGTGAATTGGAGATATTTTAAACATCCAGAATTTTATTAATAAAGATTTAAATTTGAGTGAAATAATTTTTAATATTATGGTGTGAATTTGAGATAATATTATAGTTGTGGGTAGTATTTATAAATTTTGCAAAGTATGCAGTTGGTTATATTATATTCGATTGGTGGGGAATATTCGGTTTAGAGGGGAATATTAAATGCAATGACTCAATCATTGGTGGACCCTAAGATAATATTATAAATATGGGAAATTATTGTCGGATTGAAAGCGACGGGGAAATATTTTTTATTGAAATAACGGCGGAAGTAAATTTTCTGGTAGTTCTTGTTGAAGTTTTACTCGCGGTTACTTTGTTAACTACTCGGTAGTAAAAGTAAATGCGATGTCGTGTGGTTGCATAAGTAGCTGCGGTATTGATTATTGATCTTTATGTGAGAAGTCACTCGGTTTGATTCCATTATTGTCGATTAATAATATGAATTATTATAGCGATAATGACGTTTTATTTTATTCGTATTATTAGCGTAAAAGCGAAACATCTTTTATATAAAATAGAATACTTTATTAAAGTTATTACATAAATAGAATATATTATATTTTATTATGCATAGTGTTGTATAGTGTTTTGCATAGTGTTTTGCATAGTATTGCATAGTGTTTGCATAGTAAAATGTTTTTATATAAATAGAATATATTATATTTTATTTAAAAGATTTTTTTTCTTTAAATATGGATAGTCGATTAAAGTAAATCAATCTGGATAGTTCATGGATTAATTCTTATGCATTCCATTTTCTATAAATAGAAGCTCATTCCTTCATTATTTTCTTACGAATTCATTGAAACTACAGAGAGAGAAATTATAGAGAGAAGCTTTATAGAGAAAATTATAGAAAGAAGAAAGTATTATACTACTTACTTTACTTACATATTAGGTTCTTTTACGGTAAAGGGTGTTATTATTTCTTCTTGAAGAGAACTTACATTATTCCATTCACTATTATTACATTGGAATAACTTTTGTAAAAGTGGCATACCTATACATAACTAACATATCTGTGGCATACCTATACTTGGTGAAATCCTTATGTTATTCCATTGCTTATTATTACATTGGAATAACTTTGTATCTATGGTTTACCTATACTTGGTGACATTCTTCTATTATTACATTGGAACATCACATGCATGTGTTTTACAGGACTGGTTAAATTTTTATTGATACATTGGAACATCACATGCATGTGTTTTACAGGACTGGTTAAAATCTTTATCATTGTTGGAATATCTATCGTGTGTTTTTACAGGATCCGGGTTCCATCTTTATTATTCATTGGAACATCACATCCTTGTGTTAATTTCACGACACAGTTAGTTATTATTATTACATTGGAATAACTTTGCATACATCACAATCACCGCATGCATGGTGATTTCTTTTGTTATTCCATTCTTTATTATACCCGGTTAGTTAAAACTTTGACTTACTATACTCCATGAAATTAGTAGAATATCCTTGATATTTGCGTTTCATCCGATATCTTTTCATGGAAATATTCTTCCGATCATTCTTGAATTTTACTCTGAAAGCGATGTCGTGTTGACAATTTGGGCGTTAATAATTCATGGATTAAATAATTCTTGAACTTGTTTTATTGAATTATTATGTCATTGTCATCATCCTCATGTTATATTATGTTATCTTTGGCTTACGTGCGTAGATGAACTTAGTATGATTATGACCGAGGATCATTCGGTATAATCATGACTTGATATAAATGATGTGACAAAAAAAGTCCTCGGTGGCACTGTAATGCGGTGATGGATAGTTTTTGGTATGATTATGACCGGGGTGATTCGGTATAGTCATGACCATTGATAATTTGATGAAAATCCTTGGCCGTAGTGCGGGGATGATTAAATGTGGTGGTTTATTTATTAGTTGAGTCTCGTGATAAAAATTGATGAAAACCTTTTAAAACCTAAAAGATAGTAGACTTTATTCTCTCTTGACTCTTTTAATGGATTGCTTATTCATTTGCAGATTAAACCGGTTGTCTATTGTATTTTATCGGTTTAACAACTTTGTTGAAGGCTAATGATAATTTATTACGCATTATCTTAGTCATAATATTTCTTCTTGGGCTAGTTGAGCTCTCACCTTTCTTTCCTTTGTTCTCTTGAGGAAATGAGAACATATTTGGGACGAGTCGGGGAGCAAGTAATGGTCGAGGAGGATAGCATTAGTAGTCCTCACTATTACGTGAAATAGTGTGATAATAGTTGTAATGAGGACTCCTTTTGAGTTTGTATAATATCTAGTAGATAATATTTGTATTCAAACTCACGGTTTATGTGTATTATTGTGAGCAGCAGTTATATTAGTAAGTTGTATTTGAATTTATGTACCATGTAAGTGGCGACCCAAGATGGGTGGCGTATACCTAATTTGGGGGCGTCGCGGTTGGTATCGAGCTATAAGTAAAGAGCCCCGAGCCTCATTTGGTGACTTCTGTTGATGGGGATGCAGAAGCCGGACTCTCCGTAGGGGCCCGATTCTGTGATGGCAATCGATAGTACCTATGTGAGGTCTTGTCCACGAGTTGGGAGAGTCGCAGTTAGGTATCGAGCTTAGGGATATGATCCTGGCTAAGAGATGCGAGATAAGAACTAGGAGGGAGGCGGAAATTCCTTCGCTAGTATGACCTACCTAAGTTTATTTGTTATTTAATTGGTCGGTCGGAGTATAGGGATAATATGTTGATATGTCAAATAACCCTTGTTTTGTGCGGTGTTTGAGAATGATATCGAAAATCTTTGAGATAAGCAATGAAGCACATGAGAGTGTTGATTCATTTCAAACAAAAGGTAACGACCAACAATACGATAATAATCATCTTTGGTGGTGGCAATTTATCGAACAATGATAACCATCGTGGGGGAAATTATCATGTTAAGAATGGTAACCACTTGATTGGTAATCATGGCAAAGATAATAGAAGTGGAAATTGCAAGAAGAGAAGGTAATTTAGCTCAATTTTGTTGTGTGCAGAAGTCAAGTCCGGTGGGATAGTGGCACCAAAGCGGATCTGGACAAAACAAAAGTCGGTGGTTTCGGGAAGGCGTTTTTTCGTGACTTCTCAAAAAGTGGGTAACCCGACGAAGTTAGGGCCGGGTTAGTTAATTATAAATTCTTTTGAAGTCTATACCTTATTAGAATCTGGGGTTCTACCCATTCTTTTTATCTCTCTTGCTTGCGTTCAACGTTTAAATTTGACTCAGGAGAAATTAGACTTTGATTTATCTATTGACTTCGTTGGGAGAAACCTTCGTTACCTCCATGTTTATTAATCTTGTTGTTTCAAATAAACACTTTCACGTTACTGTCGATCTTATCTCTTTGAAAATACTTGCCTTTGAGGTAATTTTTAAAAGCGATTGATTAACTACTCATTATTCTTTTTGTAAGGTTGTTAGCTTTCATATTCTAACCAACTTTGTTATCACGAATTCAAAGTAAGCAAATCCTAAAGTTAATCCTTTGTGATATCAAGCCATAAGTAAAGAGCCCAGACCTTTCGTTGTCAACTTCCTTGTGTGGAATGCAAAGAAGCGGACTTTTCTGTGGCGACATCATGAATGAAGATGGCAAGTTTATAGGTATCATTGTGAGGTCTTTATCTAGGTTAAGGGATAGAAGTCACGGTTGGTATCAATGTGACGTCTTATCCAAGTCTTGGATAAGAGTAATGATTTTGAATGATATTTCTATCATTAATAAATTTCTTGGCGTATTCTTGAAGACTTCTAGCCTACCCTAGGCGTGAAATCGAATTTTGTATTGACCCAAATCAAAACCCATTTCTTAAACCCTCAAATATTTCTTGACTAAATAAGCAGTTTTCGTGGTTTATGATGAAAGTCATAATAAAAGCATTGGAATAATGAAAATCATGGGTATATGAAGTATTAGTAAGTTTTATGATGAGTTATGTTGGTTAGTTATGCGTAAAAACATGAAAGTTTCTTAGAAATCACAAAGAGTTGAAAATCGATTTTAGTGAAAAGCGTAACATGAAATTAAATTGACCATATCTCCTATTATATTTTGAATTTTTGAATGTGGTCAAGTCCTAGAGTTAGATCTATGAGTTACCTAACTAATCCAAGTGGAATTACTGGAAAGGTGTTGTAGATTTTTTGTGTGGACTGATTTTAGCAAAGGAGTGCAAAGCTGCAAAAAACAGAAAAAGCTTACTGCCATGATTTTAGAGAGGCTGTTTCGGCCACTTAAATTATGAGAAAAATTCTGGCCTTTTGGGACATGAAAGTATATGGTATAAAGTATCTCCTGTCCAAAAATGAGCTCATTCTGACTTAAAATGAGCAAGTTATGACTATTTCAATATTTAGGTTTTTAGGCGAAAAACTCTATAATAGGAGTTCTATAACTCAGATGACCATGAAATTTAAACTGGAAGCTCACGTTAACATGTGTAAGGTCCTGCCAAGACTTGGGAATTTTTGGAGTTAAACTTGAGGTAGCTAATTTCTTAAAGAATTAAGTGGAAATTAATTTTTAAAAAATAGTAAATGAATTTTAAAAATTCCGAGAAAAATATATTTTCATTATGGGACTATATTATGCTAAATCCCAGAAAAAAATATATTTTGGGGCTGATTTGGTATTTTTCATGAAAATAGTTTAATTACTGAACATATGAGTTAAATATGTTATGTGAAGTAATGAAAGTTGAAAATAGGATTTTATGGCTAGAGAATCCTATATATAGTATATGCATATTTTTGATGAGGATTTGATAATTGGTGATGATATCTTATGAGTATGGCATTTTGAATGATTAAATGCATTATATGGTAAAGTGTAAACAATTAAGATAAATTGTTTATAAATTTAAGAAGTGATTAAAATATTGTTATAATATTAATGTTATTAGATTATGAGATTATTAAATGATTGATAACATGGGGATATTCTTTAATCTGGATAAATTATATTATAAATGTTTAATATTTATCCTTTATCTCATTTGATTGATTCTTTATATCATTATCCTCGTGTTTTATATATGTTGAAAGTCATCATGGCACGTAGTGCATAGATGGACTTGGTATGATTATGACCACGGATTATTCGGTATAATCATAATCAGTAAATGAATACACAATTATCTTTGGTAGTAGTGCATGGATAATTTGTGGTCGTGATCTTAATGAATATCCTTGGCTTTTGTAGTGCGGGGATGATTCGATGATGTGGATTAATTATTGGTGAGTCTCGGTGAATGAAATATTAATTCATGGATGTGTTCAAAGTCATACGTGGCTTTACGTGCATAGATGGACTTGGTATGATTATGACGAGGAGTTGTTGGATAATCATAATCAGTAATGAAAACACAATTATCTTTGGTAGTAGTGCATGGATAATTTGTGGTCGTGATCTTAATGAATATCCTTGGCACGTAGTGCGGGGATGATTCGATGATGTGGATTAATTATTGGTGAGTCTCGTGAATGAAATATTAATTCATGGATGCGTTCAAAGTCATCTCGTGGCTTACGATGCATAGATGGACTTGGTATGATTATGACGAGGATTGTTGGTATAATCATATAGTAATTGAAAACACAATTATCTTGGCCGTAGTGCATGGATAATTTGTGGTCGTGATACTAATGAATATCCTTGGCACTGTAGTGCGGGGATGATTCGATGATGTGGATTAATTATTGAAATTTGAGTCTCGTGAATGAAATATTAATTCATGGATGCGTTCAAAGTCATCGTGGCTTACGTGCATAGATGGACTTGGTATGATTATGACCGAGGATTATTGGGTATAATCATAATAGTAATTGAAAACACGAATATCCTTGGCGATTGGTGCATGGATAATTCGTGGTCGTGATCTTATTAAGCTGCGTCTTAGCATTATTGGTTTCTGGTTGTATATCTTTGCTTTGTAGTGCAAAGATGAATTGTTAATGAATAGCTTTGGCGATTTCAAAGATGAATTTAATATTTTTAAGCGATAAAGGTATTCAAGGTATCCTCATCTCTTTATCATACCAGTCGTACCCTAATTTCGAGGCGAGAAATTCCATAAGGAGGGAGATTGTGAGACCCAGATTTTATTAATAAAGATTTAAATTTGGTGAAATAATTTTTTAATATTATGGTGTGAATTTGAGATAATATTATAGTTGTGGGTAGTATTTATAAATTTTGCAAAGTATGCAAGTGGTTATATTATATTCGATTGGTGGGGAATATTCGGTTTAGCGAGGGAATATTAAATACAACTACTCAATCATTGGTGGACCCCTACAATGAAATTATTGTCGGATTGAAAGCGACAAAAATATTTTATTGAAATAACGGCGGAAGTTTTGGTGTAGTTCTTTGTTGAACTACTCGGTAGTAAAAAAATACGATGTCGTGTGGTTGCATAGTAGCACACGGTGTTGATTATTGATGCTTATGTGAGAAGTCACTCGGTTTGATTCCATTATTGTCGATTAATAATATGAATTATTATAGCGATAATGACGTTTTGTTTTATTCAGTATTATTAACGTAATAAAAGCGAAACATCTTTTATATAAAATAGAATACTTTATTAAAGTTATTACATAAATAGAATATATTATATTTTATTATGCATAGTGTTGCATAGTAGTGTTTTGCATAGTGTTTTGCATAGTATTGCATAGTGTTTGCATAGTAAAATGTTTTATATAAATAGAATATATTATATTTTATTTAAAAGATTTTTCTTTAAATATGGACCGTCGATTAAAGTAAATCAATCTGGATAGTTCATGGATTAATTCTTATGCATTCTATTTTCCTATAAATAGAAGCTCATTCCTTCATTATTTTCTTACGAATTCATTGAAACTCAGAGAGAGAAATTATAGAGAGAAAGCTATAGAGAGAGAAAATTATAGAAAGAAGAAGAGTATTCGCTACTTCACTACTTCTATATTAGGTTCTTTTTTACGGTAAGGGTGTTATTATTTCTTCTTGAAGAGAACTTACATTATTCCATTCTATTATTATTACATTGGAATAACTTTTTGTAAAAGTGGCATACCCTATACATAACTTGTGTACATGGCGTACCTATACTTGGTGAAATCCTTATGTTATTCCATTGCTTATTATTACATTGGAATAACTTTGTATATCATGGTTTACCCTATACTTGGTGACATTCTTCATTATTACATTGGAACATCACATGCGTGTGTTTTACACTGGGACTGGTTAAAATCTTTATTATTACATTGGAACATCACATGCGTGTGTTTTACAGGACTGGTTAAAATCTTTATCATTCATTGGAATATCCTATCGTGTGTTTTACAGGATGCGGTTCCATCTTTATTATTCTACATTGGAACATCCCGCTTGGTGTGAATTTCACCGATTTTGGTTCGATTATTATTATTACATTGGAATAACTTTATACATCACAATACCGCATGCATGGTGATTTCTTTTGTTATTCCATTCTTTATTATACCCGGTTGGTTAAAACTTTGACTTCTATACTCCATGAAATTAGTAGAATATCCTTGATATTTGCGTTTTCATCCAAATATCTTTTCATGGAAATATTCTTACGATCATTCTTGAATTTTACTCTACTGAAACGAAGATCATGTTAACAATTTGGACGTTAATAATTCATGGATTAAATAATTCTTGAACTTGTTTTATTGAATTATTATGTCATTGTCATCATCCTCGTGTTATATTATGTTATCTTTGGCTTACGTGCGTAGATGAACTTAGTATGATTATGACCGGGATCATTCGGTATAATCATGACTTGATATAAATGATGTGACTAAAGTCCTCGATGGCACCTGTAATGCGATGATGGATAGTTTTGGTATGATTATGACGGGGTGATTCGGTATAGTCGTGACCATTGATAATTTGATGAAAATCCTTGGCCAGTAGTACGGGGATGATTAAATGTGGTGGTTTATTTATTGTTTGAGTCTCAAATGATAAAAATTGATGAAAACCTTTTAAAACCTAAAAGATAGTAGACTTTATTCTCTCTTGACTCTTTTAATGGATTGCTTATTCATTGTGATTAAACCTGGTTGTCTATTGTATTTTATCGGTTTAACCTTTGTTGAAGGCTAATGATAATTTATTACGCATTATCTTAGTCATAATATTTCTTCTTTGGGCTAGTTGAGCTCACCCTTTCTTTCTTTCGTTCTCTTGAAATGAGAACATATTTGGGACGAGTCTGAGAACGAAGTAATGGTCCGGAGGATAGCATTAGTAGTCCTCACTATTACATCGTGAAATAGTGTGATAATAGTTGTAATGAGGACTCCTTTTGAGTTTGTATAATATCTAGTAGATAATATTTGTATTCAAACTCAATAGTGTGATAATAGATTGTAATTAGTAAGTTCCTATTTTAGTGTTGTATTTGAATTATACGTATCATGTAGTGGCGACCCAAGATGGGTGACGTATACCAATTCGGGGGGAGGCTACACCTGCTCCGTTCTCTTGAACCTTTATATTTGTACTTAGCAGCCTAGTTCATCAAGCGGTAGGAAGCGCTTTTGGTGCGTGAAGTGAAGTTGAAGCATTAGCGACGATTTATTATGTAAGCCATGTCCTTCTTGAGATCTTTGAAACAAGGTACGAACATTGAAAAGTTTACTTTTGCTTTAATAATTTGCTAGTCGAAAGCTTAGGCAATACTTCGAGGTAGATTGGTAATAGTGTATCTGAGATCACCTTTAAAGAAGATTATGGGCAAACCCGAGGTTTCGGGGAGATTAAATTGCGTGGACGATGGAGTTGTCACAATTTTTCATTGAATATCATCCCGAACCGCCATCAAAGGGCAAGCCTTGGCTGATTTTGTTGTTGAATGCTCGTTTTACGAAGTTGATGAAGTTGTGGCGGTGAAGGATCGGAGAAAGGCGATTCGATTCTTCGCCAAGCGAGAGTTCTTCGACTACCGATGCAGATGGGTCTTCTACCACGGACGTCGATGGAGCAGTATTATACGACGAGTCCGAGGAGGATTCAAGGTACAACGAGCCATCGATTTGATTCAAGCGACAAACAACGGAAATTTGAGTATGAAGCGGTACTTGCGAGGAGGTTACTGGTTGGCAAAAGTCTTGAAGTGCAACGCATAATTATCTTTAGTGATTCTCAGTTAATAGTTAAGCAACTTTCTGGGGAATATGAAGCTCGAGGCCCAAAAATGATCAAATATCTAACAGAATTGAAGGAGCAACTTCAGTATTTCCAATCCTATGAATTTCAAGGGATCCAGCGTAATAACAATTCAATTGCTGATGCACTTTCCAAATTAGCCACTACGGATGTTAACATCTTTGATGGGTCGGTTTATTTACAAACTTTGCAACATCCTAGTGTCTATTATGAATCGGTAATGTGCATTGACCGAACCAACTGCTGGTTGACTCCATATATAGAGTATCTGGCAGATGGCGTCTTACCTTCGGATCGGATGCTCGCCAAGAAAATCAAGTATAAAAGTGCTAATTTTGTTCTGATTGATGGAGATCTGTTCCGAAGAGCTTTCTCATCTCCACTATTGAAATGCTTGACTCCATCTGAAGCTGACTATGCTCTTCGGGAAGTACATGAAGGTATTTGTGGCGACCATATGGCGGCTAAGTCATTAGCTTTATAAAGTACTTCGCCAGGGTACTATTGGCTACCATCTTTAAAGAAGCAATCGAGAAGACGCCAAGAAGTGTGAGAAATGTCATTTCAAGCGGTCCGATCCCACATCACCACCGAAGAGCTATACTCAATCTTATCTCCTATACCCTTGCCGTGCGGGGGTTGATATCTGGGTCCACTCTTGAAAGCTAAAGGTCGTCGACCGTCGTAGTTCTTTATTGATTATATGACTAAGTGGATGGAGGCAAAACCACTTTGATCGATAGCGAACAACAGAGTGCCTAAAGTTTATAAAGGAGTCTGTGGTGTTTCGCTTCGGGATCCCTAAGGTGTTGATATCGGACAACGGACGCCAGTTTGTGGGATCGAAATTTGAGGCATTCTTGAAAGAACTAGGGATTCAACACAGAAAGACTTTAGTGGCTCATCCACAGTCAAATGGACAAGTTGAAGTGACCAACAGAACGCTGCTGAATGGGATCAAGCGCAGATTGAATGAAGTCAATGGCAGATGGCCGGAGGAGCTACTTAGCGTGTTGTGGGCTTATCGAACTACTCCGAGGACTACAACAGGGGATTCACCTTTTAGACTGGCCTATGGTACTGATGCCTTAGTCCCAGTTGAAATTGGATCTCCTAGTCTTTGGGTCAGCCAATTCAGAGAAATCTATAATGAGGAAGGGCTTAAGGCCAACCTTGATTTACTTGAAGAAGTAAGAGAAACAGCCTTAATCAGGTTGGCAGCTTATCAGCGAAGAGTGGCTAAGCATTATAATAAGGGGGTAAAATGTTGAAGGTTCGAAGTGGGAGATTTTGTCCTCAGAAAAGCCGAAACATCTACACCTCAGAATATAGGAAAGCTGATGCCAAACTGGGAAGGACCGTATGAAATAACTGAAGTGTCGAAGCCGGGAACTTATCGATTGAAAGCATTAGATGGGTCAAGAATTAAGAATACTTGGCACGTTGGCAAAGCTTAGAAAGTACTTTCAAAGTAAAAATGATGTAAAATCTGATGGAAGTCTCAAATATTTATGTCATCATCAATAAAAGTTCCCTTTTTTCTCGAACAAATTTTGTCTTCATTGCTGATCAGATCATCGAAGTTAGGAGGTTTGGGTGGACTCGCTGGCCATTCGATGGCAGCCTTTTCGACAGGTGGTCCTTATGAGTTTGTCAGACCCTTCGTGGTAGGCAAACGTCATTGGTGTTAGGAGGTCCTTATGAGTATAGCTCTTCTGGTGGCTGATGTGGGATCGGATCGTTGTTGGTGACATTTCTCACACTTCGACGACGTACTCGATTGCTTCTTTAAAGATGGTAGGCCAATAGTACCCCTGGCGAAGTACTTTATAGGCTAATGGCTTAGCCGCCATATGGTCGCCACAAATACCTTCATGTACTTCCCGAAGAGCATAGTCAGCTTCAGATGGAGTCAAGCATTTCAATAGTGGAGATGAGAAAGCTCTTCGGAACAGATCTCCATCAATCGAACAAAATTAGCACTTTTATACTTGATTTTCTTGGCGAGCATCCGATCCAGAAGGTAAGGCGTCATCTCGCCAAATACTCTATATATGGAGTCAACCAAATTGGTTGGTTGGTCAATGCACATTTACCGATTCATAATGAACACTAGGATGTTGCAAAGTTTGTAAATAAACCGACCCATCAAAGACGTTAACATCCGTAGTGGCTAATTTGGAAAGTGCATCAACAATTGAATTGTTATTACGCTTCGATCCTTGAAATTGTAGGATTGGAAATCATGAAGTTGCTCCTTTGATTACATTAGATATTTGATCATTTTTGGGCCTCGAGCTTCATATTCCCGTGAAAGTTGCTTAACGATTAACCGAGAATCACTAAAGATAATTATGCGTCAGACTTCAAGACTTTTTGCCAACCGTAACCTCGCAAGTACCGCTTCATACTCATTTCGTCTCGATTAATTTGAAGAAGGAGGCAAGAAGTTGTTATTTCAAAAGCGAGAATCGGTGAGGTGAGGAAAGCTCAAACCTTCGATTTATTAATCCATTTGAAATTCTCGATCGAATAGGAGCTGTGGCCTATAGACTCGTTTACCGCCAAGTATGACGCGTGTTCATAACGTTTTTCACGTATCGATGTTACGTAAATATGTGGACGACCCGAACTACGTCATTGAGTTAGAACCGGACGAGATAGCCAGAAGACTTAACGCACGAGGAGATACTGTCAAGATCTTGGATAGGAAAAGAACATGTCCCATGTATCGAGGTTATACCATAAGTTAAGGTTTTGTGGAGAAACCATGCTTATTGAGGAAATGACACAGGAGTTGGAAGCGAAAATGAAAGCGAGGTATTCTCATCTTTTGAAACACACAGTCGTCACGTCAATTTCGGGGCGAAATTTCATAAGGAGGGAGGTTGTAAGACCGAAAATTTTTTAAATAAAAAGGAATTTTCTTTATTTATTATTTTGAAATAGTAAGGGTTGATTTGATTAATGTGGATAGTTATGGGTAAAATACGCAAATATTTCGAATAAGCAAGTGGTTATAAAATATTCATTATTGTCGGGGAATATTCGTTTGGTCGTGGAATATTCAAATCTTTGTCGGGGAATATTAAATGCGACGGTAGCGATCTTTTATGGGCCCCATAACTGAAAGCGATTGGAAGAAAACGACAAATATAAGTTGTTTATAAATAACGGCGTAGTTGTTACCATTAATACTGTTGGAATACCCGGTGGTTAAAACACACTATTACGCGTTGTTGAACAATAGCACACGGTATTGCACCAATTATTGATTCTTACGTGTGAAGGCACTACTCGATAATGGTTACAAAGAATTCTTTATTCAAAGATATTTTATTTTATTGATTCAATAATTCTTTGCATTGATATTTTATATTATCGTTGTAAGACCCTGACTTTTATAAATAAAGATGAATTTTTCTATAAATATTATTTTTGAATATTATGGAATAAATTTGATATAATGTTATAGTTGTGGGTAATATTTATAAATTTTGCAAAGTATGCGAGTTGTTATAAAATATTAGTTTCAGGAGAGAATATTCTTTTGTTAGGGAATATTAAATACAATGGCTCAATCATTGGTGGACCCCACAATGTAATTATTATTAGGATCGAGAAAGCGACAAAAATATTTTATAAAAATAACTACGGAGGTGTTATCGTTAAAAGCTGTTGAACTACCTAGGTGGTAAAGAAATGCGATGTCTGGCGTGGTTGCATAGTAGCACACGCAGTATTGATTATTGATCTTTACGTGAGAAGTCACTCAATTTATGCTCAATTATTACTACGATAATTGCTTGATCATATCTCTTATATTATTGATTCAATTATTGTCACAATATATCATACGTATAATATGTTATAGTATTAAATCAATAATTGAGACGACAAGTTATAAATGATTAATAATTGTTGAAAGATTAAATATGTGTTGATGAAAAAAAATGATTTGTGGTAAGTTTGATTATTTTATGGGGGGCTATATGTCATCATCTAAGAGTCTCTTCACATCGATAGTATTTACCTTTATCAATAAGTAATTACCTTCGTCGATAGTAATTACCCTTGTGAATAGTATTTACCTTCGTCGATAGTAATTACCTTCGTCGATAGTAATTACCCACCGTGAATAGTATTTACCTTAAATCGATAGTAATTACCTTCGTCGATAGTAATTATCCTTGTGAATAGTATTTACCTTTCGTCGATAGTATTTACCTTCGTTAATAGTAATTACCTTTACCAGACGTCGAACCACTTGTCGTTTCACATTACAAAGTGTCGAACCAATTGTCGTTTCACATTACTGAGCGTCAAACCGATTCGTCAAGCCACTTTGCCTTTTCACACGGCGGGTGCTAAGCTAGAAATCTTCTATAAATAGAGGCCTAGGGCTTCATTATTTTCACGAATTCATTCAAGCTATAGAGAGAAAGTATATAGAGAATAAGAGAGAAAGAAGAAGAGTATTTTATTCTTACTCTGCGTAAGTATTCAATCTCCTACCAAATATAAGGGGTGTTATTCTTTCTTATTCATGAAGAGAAGCTGTTGTTATTCCATTGTTTATTATTCATTTGAATAACTTTGTATCGCTGGTTTACCTATACTTGGTGACATTCTTCTATTATTACGTTGAACACATCACATGCGTGTGTTTTACAGGACTGGTTAAAATCTTTATTATTCTGTTGGAACATCACATGCGTGTGTTTTACACAGGACTGGTTCCGTCTTTATTATTCTGTTGGAACATCACATGCATGTGTTTTACAGGGGACGGTTTAAATCTTTATTATTACATTGGAATATCCTATCATGTGTTTTACACGGATCCTGGTTCCATCTTTATTATTTTGTTGGAACATCCCGCTGATTGTGAATTTCACGACACGGTTAAGTTATTTATTATTACATTGGAATAACTTCGTGCATGCGTGCGATCTATCGCATGCATGGTGATTTCTTTTGTTATTCCATTCTTTATTATACCCGAGTTGGTTAAAACTTTGACTTTATACTCCATGAAATTAATGGAATATCCTTGATATTTGCGTTTCATCCAAATATCTTTTCATGAAAATATTCTTACGATCATTCTTGAATTTTACTCTACAAAACAAAGTATCATATTGTTAATTTGGACGTTAATAATTCTGGATAAAATAATTCTTGAACTTGTTTTATTGAATTCTTATATCATTGTCATCATCCTCATGTTTATATTTTTTTTTAAAGTCATACGTGGCTTTGTAGTGCGTAGATGGACTTGGTATGATTATGACTGAGAGACTATTCGGTGTAATCACTTAGTAGTAATGTTACAAGTGATGTGGTAAAAATCCTCGATTGGTAGTAGTGCATTGGTGGACGATTGTTGGCATGATCATGACCATTAATGAATACACAAATATTCTTGGGCGTAGTGCATGAATAATTGTGGTCACGATCTTAAAGAATATCCTTGGCCGTAGATGCGAGGGTGATTCGATGATGTGGAATATTTATTAAAAGTGAGTCTCACATTTATAAACAAATGATGAAAAACCTTTTAAAACCTAAAAGATAGTAGACTTTATTTTCTACTTGACTCTTTTAATGGATTGATATTCAGCTGTGATTAAAGCGGGTTGTCATTGTATTTTATCGGTTTAACATTATTGAAGACTATTGATAATTTATTACGCATTATCTTAGTCATAATATTTCTTCCGGGCTAGTTGAGCTCACCCTTTCTTTCACCGTTCTCTTCGTGAAATGATAATATATTTGGGACGAGTCGGGAAGCAGTGATGGTCTGAAGATAGCATTAGTAGTCCTCCTCATTTATTACGTAAAATAGTGTGATAATAAGCTGTAATGAGGACTTTTGTTTGAGCTTGTATAATATCTAGTAGGCGATATTTGTATTTAAACTCACAGTTTATGTCGTATTATGCAAGCAGTTATGTTAATAAGTTGTATTTAAATTTTGTACCATGTAAGTATCGGAACCCAAGATGGGTGATGTATACCTAATTTTGGGGGCGTCATGATCGTTATTCAATAAATTGTCATTACACAGTATTTTCCATTATCGAAGCAATAATTCATATTATCTGAATAATATTATTAGATAACATTATTGGCAATGTCTAGAAAGTTACATCTAAGGAGAGGTTTGGTCACCTAATTTGCTTGCATGAGGTAAGGAGAAATTCTTATTGGAAAGCCCTCTTTCACAGAAGCAGCCTGGTTGCAAAAGATTGTGATTCTGTAATATTATTTGTGAATAATTAATTATTGATTTATATGATGAGGAAAATATTGATTTTATGTGGATATAGATGGAGAAAATTTTTAAAATGACAATTGTTGAAAATTAATATTTTATCATTTTCTGATAAAATAATTCATTTAAATATATTATTTTAATAATATATTAACGGTGATATTTTTATAATGAATGTGGGATATATGAGTATATGAGGAGGAAGAGTATTTTTGTGGCATTAAATGATTAACACATGTTTTGTGTGTCGGTGGACCCCATTTCTTGACTGAAATTTGATTATAGCCTGTAAAATCGTCCGTTTGTGGATTTCGGTCAATTTCTGTTTGGAATTTGAAAAAACTTTCTTCTGCAAAGTTGTAGAGAATTGAATTTTCTATAAAAACTCGCGAGATTCGAATTTTTTGATAATAGGGCTATTTATTATGAATTATTGAAGTTTCGGAGTTCCGAAATAATTGATTTTTGGGAGTTTTAATTAATTATTTTGAGAAAACGTTTTTGGTGAGTTTGTGAACCTCATTTAACATGTGCTATGGCTGAAATCAGATTTCAAAAGGTGGGCTAAGGAATTTTGTTTATAAATAATATTATTATATTGATTTTACTGCTTTTTGGTGTTAAGCGATTTCTATAAATAGGGTCTTGGGTTAGAATTGAAAATCACACCTTTAAACTGAAGTTTTCTCTCTCTATATTATCGAGCGTATTCTTGTGAGTATTTTGAGTATACTTTGAGTATTGTTATCTGGTGCAAGTTCAAGTCATAGCTTTATATCAGGTGTTTCAATTAGAAATCTTGTCTTTTCGAGGTAAGGGATGTTATTTTCTTCTCAAATGATATTATTTCTTCAATATCATTATCTTTGAAATATTGGTTGGAACTTTTTATCAAATTTGGAATTTTTTTCATATCGGGGTTACTATTCATGAAGATTCTTATTCATGAGTTCTTATTAATGAGTTCTTATTCACGATTCTTATTCACGAGTACTATTCATGAAGCGTGAAGATATTTTTTGTGGAATTTCTATCTTTTTGGTGTGGAGTTACTATTCACGATACTCAAGACTATTCACGATATCTGACTTATCCACGAATACGACCTATTCAATAGAAAAATAAAAAATTTTTCTTTTAAATCTAAAATATCTATTACGGATACTAGCTTTGATTGTATCCATGTTTTGATCATTCTTGAATTTTACACCCCTATGATTATTTTTTGAGGTATTTTTGGACGTGGATAAAACAAAGTACGAATCCTTAATCCTTAATCCTTGTCTATTTTGTTTCTTTGGATTCGTTTCTTTAAAATTATTTTCATCATCTTTGATCTTAAATGATGATATTATGGAATATCTTTGGCTGTAGTGCAAAGATGAATGATTTCTTGATGAATATCTTTGGCGCGTAGTGCAAAGATGAGCAGTGTTGAGATGAACATGATCGATCGATTAATATCTTTGGCTCGTAGTGCAAAGATGAGCAGTGTTTAGATGAACATAACTTGGTGATGAATATCTTTGATGCAGTAGTGCAAAGATGAATATTTGATTCGAGATATATATTGATTGATGTTACGGGGATAAAATATCGACGATGAACTTTTAAATTCATATATAGAAGATAGTAGTTTGCATTCTCTACTTAACTCTTCTAATGAATTATTATTTCACATGAATATTGATTTAAAATTTGTTGTCTATTGTATTCTATTAGATTTTTCTCTGTTGAAGACTAACGATAATTTGTTGTATATTATCTTAGTCATAATATTCTTTCTTTGGGCTAGTTGAGCTCACCCTTTTCCTTGTTGTTCCATTTTTCTTCTCGGGAGGTGAGAATGTAGCGAAATCTTAATCAGGGGTATGAAATGAAGGTTTAGAGAGAGTTGTTTAGTAGTCCTCACCATTTTTATAAAATAATGTATCAATAATTATAATGAGGATTTATTTGGGTATGTATATTGTCAGAAGACAATAATTGTATTTAAACTCACAGATATATATGTTGTCGTATTTTGCACGACAAATGTATTAATAAAGTTTTAGTTATTTACGTACCATGTATTTGGCGACTCGAATGGGTTGGATGGAATGGACCTATTTTGGGCGTCGCGGTTGGTATCGAGCCATAAGTAAAAAGCCCGAGCCTCTCATTTGGTGACTTCTGTTTATGGGGGATGCAGAAGCCGGACTCTCCGTAGGGGACGCCTGATTTCTTGATGGCAAACCGATAAGTACCATTGTGAGGTCTTTGTGGTTGAAGCACCATGAGGTCACTGATTTGTATCGGAGCTTAGGATATGATCTCTGGCGGAGATCGGGGAATAGAACTAGGAGGGAGAGGCGGTAAATCCTTCGCTAGTGTGTCCTACCTAAGCTTATTTGTTAGTTGATTAGTATATAGGGATATTATGTGATATATTGATTTCCTTAATTAACCCTAATTTTATGATGTGATTTGAGAATGTCGATTGAGAATATTAATGATGGAGTAAATGAGATCGTGGAGATGCTGTATTTACCAACGAGGAGAGCGTGCAACAGTCGGGTGATGTACCTCCTGTGAACAACACCACCTTTGGCGAGATGATGAACGAGGGGATGTTTAGAAGCTTTTTACGATTCATGCAAAATCGACGAGGAGACTCGTGTTCAAAATCTGAGGAGGAAATGATAGCAATTCACGGTGGTCACGGCCAAGCGATTCAAAGAGTTGGGACCACGAGTGCAGGGAAAGCCGGATCCGATTAAAAGGCGAGGCGTGGGTCAAATAAATTACCAAGATATTCGATGTCTTGTGTAAGACCCGAAATTTTTTAAATAAAAGGAATTTCCTTTATTTATTATTTTGAAATAGTAAGGGTTGATTTGATTAATGTGGATAAAAGGGTTAAATCATGCAAATATTTCAAAATAAGCAAGTGGTTATAAAATATTCATTTTTGTTGGGAATATTCGTTTGGTCGTGGAATATTACGTCTTGTCGGGAATATTCGCACGACGGTAGTGACCATATGTGGGCCCATAACGGAAAGCGATTGGATGAGGAAAGCGACAAAGTTTGGGTGGTTATAAATAACGGCGTAGTTATTACTGAATTAAAAGGTATTGGAATACCCGGTGGTTAAAATCTGATGTCTGGCGTGGTTGCTTGATGAAGCTTTACGGTATTATTGCAGATTGTTGAATTATTGATCCTTACGTGAAGGCACTACTCAATAATTATTACAGTGAATTCTTGTTCAATAGTTTATTTTATTGATTCAATAATTCTTTGCGTTGGTATTTTATATTATTCTTTGCTTTGATAATTGTCAACGCACGGTATTTCTCATTATCGGATCAATAATTCATATTATTTGAATAATATTATTAGATAACATTATTGGCAATGTCTAGAAAGTTACATCTAAGGAGAGGTTTGGTCACCTAATTGCTTGGCCAAGTAAGGAGAGATCCTTATTGGAAAGCCCCCTCTTTCACAGGACAAATGACTGGTTATCATAAATGTGATTACGTAATATTATTTGTGAATAATTAATTATTGATTCATATGATAAGGAAATATTTATTTTATATGAATATAAATGATGGATTTATTTATGTGGTTATTAATGAAGGAATTAATGTTGAGGTGTTTTATCAAGTATTTTATCGGATTGGAGGTGTTAAAAATCAAATCGGGGTTTTGAGATATATTCATGGGGTTATAATTTTTAATCCGACCGTTGGATCGTTGTAATTTTTGGATATGTTATACATACATAAGTTGAGTATATGTCCACAAATTTTGAACCGATTAAAAATGAACGAATGATTTGTTATGAATTTTAAGAGGTGGGTGATTAGGAAATTAGGTTATAAATGATTTTGGTGGAAAATTCTAGAATTGGTGGGCCCCACTTGTGGTTGGTGAAAAAATGTGCTGAATTTTATTTCAAATGTGGTGGGTGGCAATAGTAGCGAGTAAAGCCATCAGTGGCGGTCAAGTCCGCTTGATTGGGCTAACATTTTCCTATAAATAGAAATTTAAGTTAGAATTGAAAATCACACACGTAAACAAAGTTTTTCTCTTTCTCTCTCTATATTATTGAGCGTATTTTGTGAGTATTTAGATACTTTGAGAGTTCTTTATTCGATTACAAGTTTCATTCAAAGATCACTTCCTGGCCTTTCCCAAGAAATCTTGATTCTTTGAGGTAAGGGATGTTATTTTCTTCTCAAATGATATTAATTCTTGATATCATTATCTTTGAAATATTGGTTGGTACTTTTATCAAATTTGGAACTTTTTCATGTGGGGTTACTTATTCATGAGTTCTTATTCACGAGTTCTTATTCATGAGTTACTATTCACGATTCTTATTCACGAGTACTATTAATGAAGCGTGAAGATATTTTTTGTGGAATTTCTATCTTTTGGTGTAGAGTTCTTATTCACGTTATCGGCCTTATTCACGATATCTGACACTATTCACGAATACGGCATTATTCATAGAAAAATAAAAATTTTCTTTTTCGTCTAAAATATCTAATACGGATACTAGCTTTGATTGTATCCATGTTTTGATCATTCTTGAATTTTACTTCTTTATGATTATTTATGAAGTATTTTTGAACTCGGATTGTTTAAAGTACGAATCCATAATATTTGTCATTTTGTTTCTTTGGATTCGTTTCTTTAAAATATTTTCATCATCCTCGGTCTTAAATGATGATATTATTGAATATCTTTGGCTTTTGTAGTGCGAAAAGATGAAGCGGTGTTTAAATGAACACGACTGGTGATGAATATCTTTGGCTTTTGTAGTGCAAAGATGAGCGGTGTTTAAATGAACATGACCGATGATGAATATCTTTGGCCTTTAGTGCAAAGATGAGCAGTGTTGAGATGAACATGGTGATTGATGAATATCTTTGGCACGTAGTGCAAAGATGAATATTTGATTTGAGATGAATATTGATTGATGTTACTGAGGATAAAATATTGATGATGGACTATTAAATTCATAGATTATAGTAGATTTCATTCTCTACGTAACTCTTCATGAATTATTATTTCCGCACTGCGAATATTGATCTGAAACTTGTTGTTTATCATTGTATTCTATCGATTTTTCCTGTTGGAGACTAACGATAATTTGTTGTATATTATCTTAGTCATAACATTCTTTCTTGGGCTAGTTGAGCTCACCCTTTTCCTTGTTGTTCCATTTTCTTCTTAGGAGGCGAGAATGTAGCGAAGTCTTAGTGAGGGGTATGGAATGAAGGTTCTAGAGAGAGTTGTTTAGTAGTCCTCACCATTATTGTAAAATAATGTATCAATAAGTGTGATGAGGATTTATTTGAGTATAAATATTGTACAGAAGATAATATTTGTATTTAAACTCACGATTTTATTGTTGTGATAATAAAAGTTGTAGTTGTTTTACGTACCATGTATTTGGCGACTCGAGAATGGGTTGGATGGAATGGACCTATTTTGGGGTCGTCACATCTTAGGATGCACGGAGGAACAAAAAGTTCCATTCATTTACTTTTATGTAAAGTAATGAGGCAGATTCTTGGTGGGAATCGTGAAGCGTACTCCATCCACCGCATTTTCGGCGATGTCGTGGAGCGTTTGAAAGCAGTTCAATGACAAGTACTTCCACTGAATGTATTCGTCATATGAAGGAAGTGGAGTTTATTAGACTAGAAGCGAGAATAACATGGCGGTGTCCCAAAGATGAGGCGAAGTTAAGCGGAGTTATCGAGTTGCACCTCATTTGGTGGAGAATGAGGACGCGTATACGCGGATGTTTCGAGAGGTTTGAAACCCGACATACGTCGATATCTCATTTCTCATAAATTTTCTCTCTATTAGGATGTTGTCAGCGAGGGTCGATTGTTAGAGTGAGATAACGTATACGTTCAATGAGGGACCATAACCGAGGATCATCCAAGATAGCGAGAATCGAATAACGATAACCGGCGGAGAAAGAAGAATCTACGGACAAAAGCGGTAGTAACCACTCGGTGGTAATCGTGGCCATGAAAATAGAAGAAGCGAGTGGGAGGAGATTTTAAAAGAGGAGATTCAACAACGACCATGTGAAGAGTTCAACGCCTTGATGTAATTGGTTCGAGGAGGAGAAAGACCCACCGGTCAGATATTTACAAATCTTGGGAAAGAGGGACATATCACCAAAGCGCCTACAATTGTAAGACCCCAACTTATTATTAATGAAATTTAATTTTCTATTTATTATTTTGAAATAGTAAGGGTTGATTTGATTAATGTGGATAGTTAGGGGTTAAATACTGCAAATATCTCAAAATAAGCAAGTGGTTATAAAATATTCATTGTTGTCGAGGAATATTCGTTTGGTCGTGGAATATTAAATCTTTGTCGGGAATATTAAATGCGACGGCGTAGTATGTATGTGTGGGCCCCATGCTTGAAAAGCGATTGGATGAAGAAAACGACAAATATAAGTTGTTTAAAAAATAAGCTGCGTAGTTATTCACAATTAACCTTATTGGAATACCGGTGGTTAAAAACACGATGTCTGGCGTTGTTGTCGCACAAGAAGATGCGGTATTGCACCAATTATTGAAGGCACTACTCAATAATTGTTACGATAATTATCTTATTCGATATTTTATTGAGTTAATAATTCTTTGCGTTGATATTTTATATTCTTTGTTGTTTGATAATTGTCATTACACGTATTTTTCATTATCGAAGCAATAATTCATATTATCCGAATAATATTATTAGATAACATTATTGGCAATGTCTAGAAAGTTACATCTAAGGAGAGGTTTGGTCACCTAATTTGCGCAAGAGTGAAGAAGAAATTCTTATTGGAAAGCCCCCTCTTTCACAGGAGGCGCACTGGTTGTCGATATTGTGATTACTGTAATATTATTTGTGAATAATTAATTATTGATTCATATGATGAGGAAAATATTGATTTTATGTGGATATAGATGGAGAAAAATTTTAATGTGACAATTGTTGAAAATTGAAATTTTATCTCTTTTACGATAAAATAATTCATTTAAATATATTATTATATTTTAATAATATAATAATGGTGATATTTTACAACGAATGTGGGATATATGAGTATACAAGGAGGAAGAGTATTTTTGTTGCAATAAATGTTTAAAACATGTTAAACATGTCGGTGGACCCCATTTATTGATTGAAATTTGATTATAGCTTTGTAAAATCGATTAGTTTGTGGATTTTTGGTCAATTTCCATTTGGAATTTGGAAAAACTTTCTGAAATTTTTTAAATAAAAGGAATTTCCTTTATTTATTATTTTGAAATAGTAAGGGTTGATTTGATTAATGTGGATAGTTAAGGGTAAAATCATAAATATTTCAAAATAAGCAAGTGGTTATAAAATATTCATTGTTGTCGGGGAATATTCGTTTGGTCGTGGAATATTAAATCTTTGTCGGAGAATATTAAATGGCCAATAGTAGTGACCATGTGTGGGCCCATGTGAGCGATTGGATGAAGAAAGCAGCAAATATAAGTTGGTTAAAAATAACGGCGTAGTTATTCTGAATTAAAAGGCTGTTGGAATACCCGGTGGTTAAAATCGATGTCTGGCGTGGTTTGCGATAGCTTTGCGGTATTGCGGTATTGCATCAATTATTGATCTTACGTGAAGGCCTTTTCGATAATTATTACGATAATTCTTATTCGATATTTTATTTTATTGATTGATAATTCTTTGCGTTGATATTTTATATTATTGTTGTTGATAATAATTGTCCTTTGCATTATCTCCATTATCGGATCAATAATTCATATTATTTAAATAATATTATTAGATAGCATTATTGGCGATGTCTAGAAAGTTACATCGAGGAGAGGTTTGGTCACCTAATTGCGGCGATGAAGGAGAAATCCTTATCGGAAAGCCCCTCTTTCACAGGAGCGGCTGGTTGTCATAATTGTGATTACGTAATATTATTTGTGAATAATTAATTATTGATATGATAAGAAAATATTATAAGCGATGGATTTATTTATTTTATGTGGTTATAATTGAATGATTTAATGTTGAGGTGTTTTATCGGTAATTTTTGCCGGAATGGAGGTATTAAAAATCAAATCGATTATTTTTACGATGTATTGCGTGAGTTATAATTTTTAATCAAATAGTTGGATCGTTGTAATTTTTGGATATATTATACATACATAAGTTGAGTATATGTCCACAAATTTTGAGCGATTAAAAATGAGCGAATGATTTGTTATGAATTTTAAGAGGTGGTGATTAGGAAATTAGGGTTATAATTGATTTTGGTGGAAAATTCTAGAATTGAGTGGGCCCCACTTGTGGTTGGTGAAGAAATGTGCTGAATTTTATTTCAAATGTGGTGGGTGGCAATAGTAGCGAGTAAAAGCATCGGAAGTTGGTCAAGAAATGCCTTGGGCGGGCTAACATTTTCTATAAATAGAAATTTAAGTTAGAATTGAAAATCACACGAGAACAAAGATTTCTCTCTTCTCTCTCTATATTATTGGCGTATTTTGTGAGTATTTAGATACTTTGAGAGTTCTTTATTCGATTACAAGTTTCATTCGACATCACTTGAGCCTTTCCTTAGAAGTACTAATTCTTTGAGGTAAGGGATATTATTTTTTTTCGTAATGATATTATTTCTTGATATCATTATCTTTTGAAATATTAGTTGGAACTTTTATCAAATTTGGAACTTTTTCATATGGGAGTTCTTATTCATGAGTTCTTATTCACGAGTTCTTATTCATGATTCTTATTCACGATTCTTATTCTGAAATCTACTATTAATGAGGCGTGAAAATGTTTTTTGTGGAATTTCTATCTTTTGGTGTCGGAGATTCTTATTCACGTATTGACTTTATTCACGTATCTGACCTTTATTCACGTATCTGGCACTTTATTCATAGAAAAATAAAATTTCTTCTTTTTGTCAAAACATCTAATACGGATACTAGCTCTGATTGTATCCATGTTTTGATCATTCTTGAATTTTACACCACTATGATTATTTTGAGGTATTTTTGAACATGGATAAAACAAAGTCACGAATCCTTAATCCTTAATCCTTGTCATTTTGTTTCCTTTGGATTCGTTTCTTTAAAATATATTTTCATCATCCTCGGTCTTAAATGATGATATTATTGAATATCTTTGGCACTGTAGTGCGAAGATGAATGATTCTGAAGAATATCTTTCTGTAGTGTGAAGATGAGCAGTGTTGAGATGAACATGGCCAGGTGATTAATATCTTTGGCTGTAGTGCGAAGATGAGCAGTGTTTAAATGAACATGACCGGTGATGAATATCTTTGGCTGTAGTGCAAAGATGAATATTTGATTCGGATGTTTATGGATTGATGTTACGGGGATAAAAGATGAGCGATGAACTTTTAAATTCATATATAGAAGATAGTAGTTTGCATTCTCTACTTAACTCTTCAATGAATTATTACTTCAGCATTGCGAATATTGATTTAAAATTTGTTGTCTATTGTATTACATTAAATTTTTCCTGTTGAAGACTAACGATAATTTGTTGTATATTATCTTAGTCGTAATATTCTTTCTTGAGCTAGTTGAGCTCACCCTTTTCCTTTTTGTTCCATTCTTCTCGGGGAGGCGAGAATATAGCGAGATGCAGTCGGGGTATGGAATGAAGGTTTTAGAAAGGATTGTTTAGTAGTCCTCACCATTTTGTAAAATAATGTATCGATAAATGTGATGAGGATTTATTTGAGTATAGATATTATCAGAAGATAATATTTGTATTTAAACTCACGATTTCTTGTTGTAGTAATAAAGTTGTAGTTGTTTACGTACCGTGTATTGTGACTTCGAATGGGTGATGTATACTATTTTGGGGGCGTCGCGGTTGGTATCGAGCTTAGGGATATGATCTCTGGCGGAGATCGGGGAATAGAACTAGGAGGGAGGCGAGTAAATCCTTGTTGCTAGTGTGTCTACTAAGCTTATTTGTTAGTTAGTCGGTATATAGGGATATTATGTGATATATTGATTTCCTTAATTAACCCTTGTTTTATGGCGGTATTTGAGAATGTCATTGAGAATATTAACAATGGAAATGAGAGCGATAGAGCCTTTGTACTCACCAGCGAGGAGAGCGTCTGTGGTGGTGATGTTCCTCCTGTGAATAACACCATTGAAGCGAGATGATGAGCGAGGGGATGTTTAGAAGTTTTTTGCGGTTCATGCAAAATCGAGACGAGGAGACTTCGTGTTCAAAATCTGAGGAGAAATGATAGCAATTCACGGGTTATCCTGACGAAAGCAGTTGAAAAGTTGGGACCACCACGAATTTTAAGGAAAGCGGATCCGATCATGGCGGAAACATGGGTCAAACAAATTACCAAGATATTCGATGTCTTGGGATGCGGAGAACGAAGGTTCCATTCGCCACCTTTATGTTAAAGTGGCGGCGAGACTCTCTTGGTGGGAGATGCGTGAAGCGTACCCATCGGTACTTTTCGGCATGTCTTGGGAAGCGTTTGAGACTATTTAATGACAAATACTTTCACGAAAGTGTTCGTCGTATGAAGGAAGTGGAGTTCATGATTGGAACAAAACAACATGGCGGTGTCTCGATGCGAGGCAAAGTTTGCGAGTTATCGGTTTGCACCTCATTTGGTGGAGGATGAGGAGCGTATGGCGCGGATGTTTCTTAGAGGTTTGAAAACGGCGTCGTCGATTATCTCATTTCTCATAAATTTTCTCTCTATTCGGATGTTGTAAGTGAGGGCTCGATTATTAGGCGAGATACTTGATACGGTCGGTTGAGGACCCTGACGAGGATCGTGTCGGAGATAGCGATCAGCGAGAATAATGATAACTGCGGAGAAAAGCGAGACGGACGAAATGGTAACCACTCGGTGGTAATCATAGCCGTGAAAATAGAAAAGCGAGTCGGGGAGGAGATTTTAAAGAGGAGATTTAACAACGACCGTATGAAGATAGCGGTCTTGCGTGACAATTGGTTCTAGGGAGGAGAAGCGACCACCGGTCGTATCTTCTACAAATCACGGAAAAAGAGGACATATCGGTCAAGCGCCCTGATGATTCAAGGTATGCTATAGTTGTGGAAAGGAAGGACATATCGCTCGAGATTGTATGGTAGCGAAACCTAGTTCGTGAGGGACGGTGACTCGAAAAATCGAGAAAAGTCGAAAGTCAGCGATTAGGAAGGCGTTTTTGTTGTATTTGGTCATAATCGAGGAACCAAAACGAGGTGTGATCGGGTAAGGTATTTATAAATTCTTGCGAAGTTTATACCTTACTTGATCTGGGTCTTTACCCATTCATTTATCTCTCTCTGCGTGTGCTCAGCGTTTAAACTTGACTCAGGAGAAATTAGACTTTGACTATCTGTGGAAACTCAGTTAGGAGAAACTTTCATCACATCCTTTGTTTATAAATCTTGTTTGATTCAAGTTGGCACCATTACCTTACATTGACCTTATCTCTTTAAAGATACTTGCTTTTGATGTGATTTTAGGGATTGATTGGTTAACTACTCATCATGCCAAAATTGATTGTTTTCGTAAGGTTGTTAGTTTTCATATTTCTAACTTGACTTTTATGCAATTCAAACAACTAAACCATTAAAATCAATCACTATCATATCTAATCATAAAAGCTATTCGTTTATTGAAAAGCGGATGTCAAGCTTTCTTAGCCCATGTTATGGATTTGAATAAAGACACGTCAAATTTGAATAATATTCTGTTGTTATTGACTTTCTGGCGTATTTCTGAAGAACTTCCGGTCTACCCCGAGCGTGAAGTTGAATTCTTTATTGATCTTGAACACGGTACAAAGCCCATTTCTAAAACCCCATATCGAATGGCTCTATTGAACTTGAGGAGTTAAAGGTCAACTCGAGGAATTGTTGGACATCGGTTTCATTAAATCTAGTACATCTCCTTGGGGTGCTTCTGTTTTATTTGTAAAGAAGAAAAGCGGGAGTATGCGACTTTGTATTGACTATATCGGGAATTGAACCATGTCACCATCGAGAATAGGTATCCTCTACCTCGTATTGATGACTTGTTTGACCCGATTGCAAGAGGCACAATTCTTTTCAAAAATCGATCTTAGATTACGGATATCATCGGTGAAGATTAGAATTGAGGATATTCAAAGGCGCCTTGAGAACTTCGGTATGGGCATTATGAATTCTTAGTCGTGTCTTTCGGACTAACTAATGCTCTATGACTTTCATGGATATGATGAGCAAGTATTGAGGAATATTTGGATCGATTCGTTGTTGTCTTTATTGATGACATCCTTATATATTCAAAAGTCGTGAAGATCATGAGCACCATTTGAAAATTTGGTACTCGAAGGCCGTGAAAACCAACTATATGCCAAATTGAAGAAATGCGAGTTTACGGCGAAGAAGTAGCATTTCTTGGGCATCAGTGTCAAAACATGGAGTATCTGTTGATCCGTGAAGATTGAAGCAATCTGAAGTTAGGAGAACAACCAAAAGTCGATGGTGGTGAAATCGTAGCTTTTTTGGGCTTAAATTTGGTTATTATCGGAGATTTCGTGGAAGGGTTTTCTCGAATCGCTACTCCATTAACTTCGGCTAACTTCGGAAGGATACAAAATTCGTTTGGAGGCGAAGAATGCGAGAAAAAGTTTCCAAGAGCTTAAGAGGACTTATTTTTTTTTGTTACAACAATACCATCTGGTTCGGATGGATTTGTTATCTCTCTGAGCGATCTTGATGCAAAGGTTAGGATGTGTTCTCATGCAGCGTGGGAAAGTCATAGCCTATGCCTCATGACGACTTAAAGAGTATGAGAGGAATTATCCTACTCGTGATCTAGAGTTAGCGGCCCGATCGTTTTTATTAAAGATATGGAAGCCTTATCTATATGGGAGAAAGTGGAGATATATTAGGACCATAAAAGCCTTAAATATTTCTTCACTCTCAAAAAAGAACTCAACATCTGGCGGTGACGTTGGCTCGAGCTATTGAAGACTACGACCACCTTATTGATACCATCACAGTAAAAAAGCGTGGCGTGGTGGTGACGCATTAAGTAGAAGATCGTATCGAGGAGCGAGTGCGATGATGTCAAATATCGCGTAGAGCCGACTTTAATAGAGAAAAGTTAAGGTTGCTCAACCCCTTTGACCGGAGGTGATCGTATGAAGAAGAAAAGTACAAGAAGGAGCTATTAGGAGGGCGAATTGATGAAGAAGGAATACTTGAGTCCTCTAGACTTTGTGTTCTAACGACTACGATTTGAAGTACAAGATTATGATGGAGGCACACTGATACACCATTTGCAATCCATCTGGAAGTACTAAAATGTATCGTGATCTTGACATACATTTTGGTGGAACAATATGAAGAGAGAGATTGCAAAGTTTATCTCGATGTGTTTAACTTGTCGGCGTGTAAAGGCGGGCATCTAGTACCTGGGTCGTTGCAACCACTTGAGATTCGGAATGGAAGTGGGAACACATTACCATGGATTTCGTTACGGGTCTTCTACGGTTTCTCAAAGGCATCAATCTTTATTTGGGTTATTGTTGATAGATTAACCAAATCTGCTCATTTCTTTAAATCACGGGAGACTTATTCCTTGAGCGTCTTGCTAGTATATGCGTAAATGAGATTGTGAGGTTTGCATGGCATACTGTATCCATAGTTTTGGATCGTGACCCAAGATTCACTTCAAGATTTTGGGTTAGCTTGCAAAAAGCTATGAGCGCAGTTTGCGATTTAGTTGACATACCATCCCCAAGCGGACGGATGATCGAGAGAGGACTATTCAAACTCTTGAAGATTTATTAAGACTACGTGTCCTAGACTTGAGGCGGTTAGGATAAGTATTTACCATTGGTGGAATTCTCCTACTGACAACGAGTTATCGAGCAAGTATAGGTGTGGCTCCATTTGAAGCATTATATGGCCGAAAATGTCGTTCTCGATATGTTGGGATGAGGTGGGTGAAGCAACATTGTTGGGACAGAGAGTTAAATACGTATGACTACTAGAAAAGATCAAATGATTCGACAAGCGTATACAAAGCGGCACAAGATCGACAAAAGAGTTATGCGGATCTTCATCGAAAGGGCGTGGAATTTAATGTAGGGGGATCGTGTATTGTTGCGAGTTGCTCCGTGGAAGGGATTTACAAGATTTGGGAAGAGAGAAAACTCGATCCACGATTTATTGGTCCATTTCAAATTCTTGGCCAGGAAGTAGGAAATGTAGCCTATAGACTTGCGTTACCTCAAAGTATGTCTCGTGTTCATAATGTGTTTCACATATCGTGCCGTAAATATGTGAAAGACCGAACCACGTTATTGAGTTAGAAGCAGGACGAGATAGTAGAAGACTTAGCGTATGAGGAGGTACTGTCAAGATCTTGGATAGGAAGGGCATATCCCTACAGCCATGAAAGGTCATACCACAAGTTAAAGTTTTGTGGAGAATCATCTTTATAGAAATGACACAGGAATTGGAAGCGGAAATGAAAGCGAGGTATCCTCACCTTTTGAAACACACAGTCGTCGTCGATTTCGAGGACGAAATTTCATAAGGAGGGAGGTTGTAAGACCCAAATTTTTTAAATAAAAGGAATTTCCTTTATTTATTATTTTGAAATAGTAAGGGTTGATTTGATTAATGTGGATAGTTAAGGGTAAAATCATAAATATTTCAAAATAAGCGAGTGGTTATAAAATATTCATTGTTGTCGGGGAATATTAGTTTGGTCGTGGAATATTAAATCTTTGTCGGGGAATATTAAATGCGGTAGTAGACCGACCATGTGTGGGCCCCCATGGAAAGCGATTGGATGAAGAAAGCGACAAATATAAGTTGGTTAAAAATAACGGCGTAGTTATTCTGAATTAAAATTTGTTGGAATACCGGTGGTTAAAATCTGATGTCTGGCGTGGTTGCCGTTAGCTGCTGCGGTATTATTGCAGTATTGCATCAATTATTGATCCTTACGTGAAAGGCTTTACTCGATAATTATTACGATAATTCTTATTCGATATTTTATTTTATTGATTGATAATTCTTTGCGTTGATATTTTATATTATTGTTGTTGATAATTGTCTTTGCACATTATCTCCATTATCGGATCAATAATTCATATTATTTAAATAATATTATTAGATAGCATTATTGGCGATGTCTAGAAAGTTACATCGAGGAGAGGTTTGGTCACTAATTAATTGCGGCGCCCGATGAGGAGAAATCCTTATCGGAAAGCCCCTCTTTCTGAGGAGCGGCTGGTTGTCATAATTGTGATTACGTAATATTATTTGTGAATAATTAATTATTGATATGATAAAAAATATTATAAGCGATGGATTTATTTATTTTATGTGGTTATAATTGAATGATTTAATGTTGAGGTGTTTTATCGGTAATTTTGCCGGAATGGAGGTATTAAAAATCAAATCGATTATTTTTACGATGTATTATTATTTCGTGAGTTATAAATTTTTAATCAAATAGTTGGATCGTTGTAATTTTTGGATATGTTATCATACATAAGTTGAGTATATGTCCACAAATTTTGAGCAATTTAAAATGAGCGAATGATTTGTTATGAATTTTAAGAGGTGGTGATTAGGAAATTAGGGTTATAATTGATTTTGGTGGAAAATTCTAGAATTGAGTGGGCCCCACTTGTGGTTGGTGAAAAATGTCTTTGAATTTTATTTCAAATGTGGTGGGTGGCAATAGTAGCGAGCGGTAAAGCCATCGGTGGCTTGGTCGAAGTCTGCCTTGGTAGGGCTAACATTTTCTATAAAAAGAAATTTAAGTTAGAATTGAAAATCACACGAAACAAAGATTTCTCTCTTTCTCTCTATATTATTGGCGTATTTTGTGAGTATTTAGATACTTTGAGAGTTCTTTATTGATCTACAAGTTTCATTCGGCATCACTTGAGCCTTTCCTTAGAAGTACTAATTCTTTGAGGTAAGGGATATATTTTTTTTTCGTAATGATATTATTTCTTGATATCATTATCTTTGAAATATTAGTTGGAACTTTTATCAAATTTGGAACTTTTTCATGTCGGGGTTCTTATTCATGAGTTCTTATTCACGAGTTCTTATTCATGAGTTCTTATTCACGATTCTTATTCACAAGTCTTATTAATGAAGCGTGAAAATGTTTTTGTGGAATTTCTATCTTTTGGTGTCAGATTCTTATTCACGTATCGGCCTTATTCACGTATCTGGCTTTATTCACGTATCTGGCACTTTATTCATAGAAAAATAAAATTTCTTCTTTTTGTCCAAAACATCTAATACGGATACTAGCTCGATTGTATCCGTGTTTTGATCATTCTTGAATTTTACACCACTATGATTATTTTGAGGTATTTTTGAACATGGATAAAACAAAATACGAATCCTTAATCCTTAATCCTTGTCATTTTGTTTCCTTTGGATTCGTTTCTTTAAAAATATTTTCATCATCCTCGGTCTTAAATGATGATATTATTGAATATCTTTGGCTGTAGTGCAAAGATGAATGATTCTGAAGAATATCTTTGGCTTTTGTAGTGAAGATGAGCAGGTGTTGAGATGAACATAATAAGTGATTAATATCTTTGCTTTTGTAGTGCAAAGATGAGCAGTGTTTAAATGAACATGACCGGTGATGAATATCTTTGGCTGTAGTGCAAAGATGAATATTTGATTCGGATGTTTATGGATTGATGTTACGGGGATAAAAGATGAGCGATGAACTTTTAAATTCATATATAGAAGATAGTAGTTTGCATTCTCTACTTAACTCTTTAATGAATTATTACTTCATTGCGATGAATATTGATTTAAAATTTGTTGTCTATTGTATTCTATTAAATTTTTTCCTGTTGAAGACTAACGATAATTTGTTGTATATTATCTTAGTCGTAATATTCTTTCTTGAGCTAGTTGAGCTCACCCTTTTCCTTTTGTTCCATTCTTCTCGGGAGGCGAGAATATATAAGCGATGCAGTCGGGGTATGGAATGAAGGTTTTAGAAAGGATTGTTTAGTAGTCCTCACCATTTTGTAAAATAATGTATCGATAAATGTGATGAGGATTTATTTGAGTATAGATATTATAAACAGAAGATAATATTTGTATTTAAACTCATGGGTGAGTTTCTTGTTGTAGTAATAAAGTTGTAGTTGTTTACATCGAAAAATACCGTGTATTGATATAGCTTTGATTTCATGGAATGGGTGATGTATACCTATTTTTGGGCGTCTAGCGAAATGCGTTATTAGGGGTATGGAATGAAGGTTCTAGAGAGAGTTGTTTAGTAGTCCTCACCATTTTTGTAAAATAATGTATCAATAAATGTGATGAGGATTTATTTGAGTATAGATATTATACAGAAGATAATATTTGTATTTAAACTCACAGTTTTCTTGTTGTAATAATAAAGTTGTAGTTGTTTACGTACCATGTATTGACAACTCGAGCGGGTGATGTATACCTATTTTGGGGGCGTCACAACAACGGTTTAAGGTATGCTATAATTGTGGAAAAGAAGGACATATCGCTTCGAGATTATACGATATCGAAACCAGATCCGGTGGGAATGGTGACTCAAAAGGATGTCCCAGAAAAAGTCAAAGACAACGATTCACGGAAGGCGTTTGTTGTGGCCGGTCAAAATGCGAGAAACGACGAAGTTGCTTGCAGGTTAGTTAATTATAAATTCTTGCGAAGTTTATACCTTACTAGAAAGCAGGTTCTACCCATTCTTTTATCTCTCTTGCTTGCGCTCAACGTTTGAACTTGACTACGGAGAAATTAGACTTTGACCTATTTATGGAGACTCGTTAGGAGAAACTTTCATTACATCCGTTGTTTAGAAATCTTGTTTGATTCGAGGTTGGCACTATCACATTACCTATTAACCTTATTACATAGAGATATTTGCTTTTGATGTGATTTTAAGGTTAACTACTCATCATGCCGAAATTGATTACTTTTCGTAAGGTTGTTAGTTTTCATATTCTAAGCAACTTTGTTATTGAATTCAAGCAATCAAACCATTGTAGTCAAACATTTTCATATCAAGCCATGAAGTCATTCGTTTATTACGGATGTCGAGTTTTCTTAGTCCATGTTATGGATTTGAATAAAGACACGTCAAATTTGAATAATATTCTGTTGTTATTGATTTTTTCTGACGTATTTCTGAAGAATTTCTTGGTTTACTCCCAAAACACGATATTAAATATTGTATATCGACTTTGAACCGGTACAAAACTCATTTCTAAAATCTCATATCGAATGGCTCTATTGAACTTGAGAGTTAAAAATTCAACTATAAATTTGGTACCTAAGCCTTTATCTGGTGACTTCCTTTTGTGGAATGCAGAAGCCGAACTTTCTCGTAGGGGACACCATATTCGATGCGATAGTAAAGCGATAGGTGTCATTGTAGCGTGTTATCCAAGGTTGGGATATGAGTCACGGTTGAGAACAACCTAAGTCGAGTAATCGAAATCGTAGCTTTACAGCTTAGTTGGTTATTATCGGAGATTCGTTGAAGGATATTCTCGAATCGCTATTCCATTCTTATGGTGACTCGTAGAGATACAAAATTTGAATGGAACAAGGAATGTGGGAAGAGCTTGAAGAACTCGAGAGAGACTCATTTCAAAGACGTGTTACGACCATGCCATCTGGAAAAGCGAGCGTGGTAGGCGGCGTGTTGAGTAGAAGATCGTATCACAATCGACTACGATATTGTCAAAGACTCATTTGAATAATTTACAAATAATAGAGATGGAGATGAAAACTCTAGTTACCGCGTGATGATATACGAGTATAATCGACTTTAATCGATAAAGTTAAAGTCATTAGCTCACACACCGGGGTGATTAATTTGAAGAATGAGGTGCGAAGTTGTTATTTCAAAAGCGAGAATCGGTGAGGTGAGGAAAGCTCAAACCTTGATTTATTAATCCATTTGAAATTCTCGATCGAATAGAAGGCGTGGCCTATAGACTCGTTTTACCGCCAAGTATATGGCGTGTTCATAAGCGTTTTTCACGTATCGATGTTACGTAAATATGTGGACTGACCGAACTACGTCGATAAGTTAGAACCGGATGAGATAGTAGAAGACTTAACGTCACGAGGAGGTACATGTCAAGATCTTGGATAGGAAAGAACATGTCCTCATATCGGGGGGTTATACCACAAGTTAAGGTTTTGTGGAGAAACCATCTTTATTGAGGAAATGACTGGGAGTTGAAAGCGAAAATGAAAGCGAGGTATTCTCATCTTTTGAAACACAGTCGTCGTCGTCGATTCGAGGGAGAAATTTCATAAGGAGGGAGGTTGTAAGACCAAAATTTTTAAATAAAAAGGAATTTCCTTTATTTATTATTTTGAAATAGTAAGGGTTGATTTGATTAATGTGGATAGTTATGGGTAAAATACGCAAATATTTCGAATAATGAGTGGTTATAAAATATTCATTATTGTCGGGGAATATTCGTTTGGTCGTGGAATATTAAATGCGTCGGTGAATATTAAATACGACGGTATGATCTTTTGTGGGTCCCATAACTTGAAGCGATTGGATGAAGAAAGCGACAAATATAAGTTGTTTATAAATAACGGCGTAGTTATTCAATTAATATCTTTGTTGGAATACGGTGGTTAAAAACACTAATCTGGCGTTGTTGAACAATAGCTGCGGTATTGCACCAATTATTGATTCTTACGTAAAAGGCACTACTCGATAATGGTTACTGACAATTAATTTTATTCGATTATTTTATTTTATTGATTCAATAATTGCGTTGATTGATATTTTATATTATCGTTGTTTGATAAATTGTCATTGCATTATCTCCATTATCGGATCAATAATTCATATTATCCGAATAATATTATTAGATAGCATTATTGGCAATGTCTAGAAAGTTACATCTAAGGAGAGGTTTGGTCACCTAATTACTTGGCGCGATAAGGAGAAATTCTTATTGGAAAGCCACCCCTCTTTCCTGAGGGCGGCACGACTGCCACAAGATCTTGTGATTCTGTAATATTATTTTGTGAATAATTAATTATTGATTTATATGATGAGGAAAATATTGATTTTATGTAGATATAGATGGAGAAATTTTTAAAATGACAATTGTTGAAAATTAATATTTTATCATTTTACGATAAAATAATTCATTTAAATATATTATTTTAATAATATATTAACGGTGATATTTTATAATGAATGTGGGATATATGAGTATATGAGGAGGAAGAGTATTTTGTGGCATTAAATGATTAACACATGTTTTGTGTGTCCGGTGGACCCCATTTCTTGGTGAAATTTGATTATAACTTGTAAAATCGTCCAGTTTGTGGATTTTTGGTCAATTTCTGTTTGGAATTTGAAAAAACTTTCTTCTGCAAAGTTGTAGAGAATTGAATTTCTATAAAACTCGCGAGATTCGAATTTTTCTGATAAAAGGGCTATTTATTATGAATTATTGAAGTTTTGAAGTTCCGAAATAATTGATTTTTGGGAGTTTTAATTAATTATTTTGAGAAAAACGTTTTTGGTGAGTTTGTGAACCTCATTTAACATGTGCTATGGCTGAAATCAGATTTCAAAAGGCGGGCTAAGGAATTTTGTTTATAAATAATATTATTATATTCAATTTTACTCGCTTTGGTGTTTCTAAGCGATTTCTATAAATAGAGGTGCTTATGTGGCGCCCCAAAATTAGGTATACATCACCCATCTTGGGGTCGCCACTTACATAGTGAGAATTTAAATACAATTTATTAACATATACATGGGTATACAATACATATTATACAAACTTCAAAACAAAAAGTCCTCATTACAATTATTATCACCTTTATTTCACGAGAATAGTGAGGACTACTAATCTTATCTTGGGACCATCACTCGTTTCCCAGGCTTCGTCCCAAATATATATTCTCATTTCTGAAGAAACGGTGAAAGAAAGGGTGAGCTCAACTAGCCCAAGTAGAAATATTATGACTAAGATAATGCAAAATAAATTATCAATAGTCTTGACAATGTTAAAAGCGATAAAATACAATGAACAACCGGTTTAAGCTGCGGTAATGAATATCTGATCCATTAAAAAAGTCGAGTAGAAAATAAAATCTACTATCTTTTATGATTTTAAAGGTTTTTCATCTTTGTTATATTTGAGACTAAACTTTAATAAATAATCCACATCATCGAATCACTTACACTTTTCTACCGAGGATATTCTTTAGTATCACGATCACAATTATTCACCTTTTCTGGCGAGAATAGTTGTGTATTCATTAATAAGTCGTGATCGTGCCAACAATTGTCCATCGATATACTTCTGACGGCTTTGAGGATTTTTTTTTTTACCACATCATTTTGTAACATTACGGTCGTGATTACAAGAATAATCACAGTCATAATCATACCAAGTCCATCCATGCTCTACGGGCCACGAGATGACTTTAAAAAAATATAAAAATGAGGATGATGACAATGATATAAGAATTGATAAAACAAGTTCAAGAATTATTTTATCCGAGAATTTTTAACGTCAAGCTATCGACATGATACTTCTTTGTAGAGTAAAATTCAAGAATGATCGGAAGAATATTTCCATGAAAAGATCTTTGGATGAAGCGCAAATATCGAGGATATTCTACTAATTTCATGGAGTATAGAAGTCAAAGTTTTAACCAATTTGGGTATAATAAAGAATGGAATAACAAAAGAAATCACCGTGCATGCGGTGCCCGCATGAGCGGAGTTATTCAGCGAGAATAATAATAACGGAACCGGTCGGGTGAAATTCAATGCAAGCGAGGATGTTCAACGAGAATAATAAAGATGGAACCGGATCCGGTGTAAAACACACGAGATAGGATATTCCAGCGAGAATGATAAAAAGCGGAACCCGGTCGGTGTAAAACACAGACGAGGATGTTCAGCAGAATAATAATAAAAAAGCGGAACCGGTCAAGGTGTAAAACATGACGAGGATGTTCAGCGAAGAATAATAATAAAAAGCGGAAACCGGTTAGGTGTAAAACACCACAGACAGGATGTTCAGCGAGAATAATAGAAGAATGTCACCAAGTATAGGGTAAGCCAGCGTATCTGAGTTATTCAACAGAATAATAGCGATGGAATAACATAAGATTTCACCAAGTATAGGGTATCTGGCGTATCTGAGGTTATGTATAGGGTATGCCACTTTTACGAGGTTATTCAAAAGAATAATAATGAATGGAATAATGAAGTTCTCTTGAAGAAGAAAGAATAACACGCCCTACTACAAAAAAAGGCTGAATATAGAAGTAATGAAGTAGCGAGAATACTCTTCTTCTTTACATAACTTTCTCTCTATAAACTTCTCTATAATTCTCTCTACAGAGTTTGATGAATTAAGTAAGAAAATAATGAAGGAATGAGCTTATTTATAGGAAAATGGAATGCATAGTAACTAATCCATGAGCGGTCCAGATTGATTTACTTTAATCGGCGGTCCGTATTTAAAGAAAAATCTTTTAAATAAAATATAATATATTCTATTTATATAAAAACATTTTCTTATCAAACTTTATTTATACAAAAACTTATATGCAATATATAATAATAATAAATAATATATTTTATTTATAAAATAACTTTAATAAAGTATTACATTTTATATAAAAAGATGTTTTACATTTTATTACGTTAATAATCTGAATAAAACAAAAGCGTCATTATCATTATAATAATTCATATTATTAATCGTGATAATGGAATCAAACTAAGTGACTTCTCACATAAGCATCGATAATCAATCTGGTAATCTTCTTATGCGACCACACGTATTCTTTGTACTTTTACTACAGAGTAGTTCAGCGATATCAGCGGTAAAACTTCATAGTTATTTGATAAAATATTTTTGTCTTTTCTCGATCAGGCAATAATTACATTTGTGGGGTCCACTGATGATTGGTAGTTATCACGAATATTCCTGCTAAGCGAATATTCCCAGACCAATCGAATATAATATAACCACTTGTATACTTTGCAAAATTTATAAATATTACCTAACTATAACATTATATCAAATTATTCCATAATATTCAAAAATAATATTTATAGAAAATTCATCTTTATTTATAAAAGCTGGGGTCTTCTGACCTCCCTTCTTATGAAATTTAAGCCCTCGAATTTAGTGCATTACTGGTATGTCGAAGAGGTAAGGATACCTTGATTTCATTTGATTCTAACTCCCAGTCATTTCCTCAACATCGTGGTTTCTCCATGAAAACTTTGACTTGAGGTATAACCTTGGGGCGTAGAATATGTTCCTCTTATCAAAATTTGAGCAGGAACCTCTTCATCGTCGAATCTTCCGCTATTTTAAATGGGTTCTAACTTTCGATAATATGGTTCGGGTCTTTCACATATTTACGTAACATGGATATGTGAAAAGCGTTATGAACACGAGACGTATTTGGCGGTAAAAGCGAGTCTATAGGCCGCGATTCCTACTCGATCGAGGATTAAAATGGGCCAGATGAATCGAGGATTAAGTTTCCTCTCTTTCCAAATCTTGTAACTCCTTTCCATGGAAGCGACTTTTAACAACACATGATCTCTCTATATTGAATTCCCGTCCTTTCGATGAAGATCGGCATAAACTCTTTTATCGATTTTGTGAGGTTTTTATCGTTGTCGGATCGTTTGAATCTTTTAAAGTAGTCATACGTACCAACTCGGTCCCCAACAACGTTGCTTCACCCACCTCGTCCGGCATCTTTGGAAGCGACACTTTCTTCCATACAACGCTTGAATGGAGCCGTGCCGATACTTGCGATAAGCTGTTGTTGTAGGAAAACTCCACCGATGGTAAAAACTTGTCCCGACTCCTTGAAATCAAGAACCACGAGTCTTAATAGATCTTGAGTTTGAATAGTCCTCTCCATTGTCCGTCCGTCGAGGATGATATCTGCAAAGCTAAATCGTAAGTCCGTGCCCATAGCTTTTTGTAAACTAACCCAAAATCTTGAAGTGAATCTTGGGTCTCGATCGGAAACTATGGATCTGGCATACCATGCGATCTTACAATCTCGTTTATATACATCTGAGCGAAGGCGTTCAAGTGTATAAGTTTTCGTATCGGTAAGAAATGAAGCGGACTTGGTCGATCTATCAACAATGACCCAAATCGCATCGATGCCTTGAGAAACCTTAGGAAGGCCGTGCTTGAAATCCATGGTAATGTGCTCCCACTTCCATTACGGAATTTCAAGTGGTTTTGATGATGGACCTTTTGGTACTTGATGCTCGCTTTAACTTCGTTGACAAGTTAGACACCTTGAGATAAGCAGTATTTATCTCCCTCTTCGTATTGCTCCACCAAAATGTATAGCGAATATCATGATACATTTTGGTACTCCCGAGATGGATTGCAAATGGTGTGTTATGCGCCTCCATCATGATATTATACTTTAAATCGGTCGTTAGGAACACAAAGTGCGGAGTTGACTCGAAGTATTCCTTCTTCATCGATTCTTGCTTCCGGCGTAGCACCCTCTTGCACTTTCTTTTTCATACGCATCGGCTCGAGTGCGTAGCTTGGCGACTTTAACTTTATCGATTAAAGTCGGTTCTACTCGTATATTTGCTATCATCACATGCGTCACTGAGTCTTTAACTCTATCTCCATCCTTTGCAAGTCACACAAAATGGGCCTTTGTGTTGACAATAACGCTTTTCGTGCTTGCATACGATCTTACTCGATGCATCGGCTACCACGTTCGCTTTTCGGGATGGTATTGGATGGTATGATCATAATCTTTCAATGAGTTCAAGCCAGCGTCGTTATCGCGTGTTGAGTTCCTTTTGAGTGAAGAAATATTTGAGGCTTTTATGATCGTAAAGATCTCCACTTTCTCCCCATCTGAGTAATGCCTCCAAATTTTAAGTCTGAAGACAACATTTATGACTCGGATCATGAGTAGGATAATTCCTCTCATATTCTTTGAGTTGTCGCGAGGCATAGGCTATAACTTTTCCATGTTGCATAAGAACACATCCCGACCCTTTGCTCGAAGCATCTTTGTAGATGACAAATCCTCAAGGCGAATGGTATTGTCGAGCAGTCTTTGAAATAAGTCTCTTCTTGAGTTCTTGAAAACTCTTCTCACATTCTTCGCTCAATAGAACTTTGTATCTTTTCGAGTCAAATTTGAGTCGATGGAGTAGCGATTCGAGAAAATCCTTCCACGAATCTCAGATAATAACCAATTTAAGCAAGAAAGCTACGTACTTGGTCATTTGATTTAGGTTGTTCCCGACTTTGAATAGCTTGATCTTTCTTTGGGTCAGCGGATATTCCATGACTTGATACCACGTGCCCGAGGAATGCTACTTCTTGGCTTGACGAACTTCGCATTTCTTGACTTGGCATAAAGCTTATATTCACGAAGCTTTTGGAGTGTCGACCTCAAGTGTTGCTCATGATCTTCACGGCTTTTGGAATAAATAAGGATGTCATCGATAAAGGCGACCACAAAGTGATCTAAATATTCCTTGAATACTCGGTTCATCATATCCGTGAAGGCGGGGGAGCATTAGTCGATCGAAAGGACATGACTAGGAATTCATAATGCCGTCTGGGGAGTTACGGCGCCGTCTTTGGAATGTCGGTGGTTCTAATCTTCAATTGGTGATATCCGGAGCGAAGATCGATCTTTGAAAAGAATTTGGCTCCTTCTATTTGGTCAAACAGGTCATCAATACGTGGCGATGGATACCTATTTTTGATGGTGACATGATTGACTCCAGATAATCAATACAAAGTCGCATACTCCCATCTTTCTTCTTCACGAATAGAGCAGGAGCACCCGAGGAGAAGTCTTAGGACGAATAAAGCCGATGTCTAACAATTCCTGCGGTTGGGTCTTTAACTCACGAAGTTGATAGGAGCCATTCGATATGGGGCTTTGGAAATAGGTTTTTTATACCGGAGTTGAGTCGATACAAAATTGATTTCACGCTCACGGGGTAGGCGGGGAAGTTCTTGAGAATCGTCGGAAATTTATTAACAATAGAAATATCGCTCAAAAGCGGCGTATTTTTGTTTAAATCTGTGACATGAGCTAAGAAAGCTTGACATCCATTTTTTGATAAGCGAATAGCTTTATGGCTTGAGATGGTAGTGATTGATTTTAATGGTTTGGTCGTTTGAATTAGCATAATAGGTTGATTAGGAATATGAAAGCTAACAACCTTACGAAAACAATCAATTTTTGCATGATAAGTAGTTAACTTGATCGATCCACTAGAATCACGTCGAATGCAAGTATTTTTAATGAAATAAGATCGACGGGTAATGTGAAGTGCGATTTGAACCAAACAAGACTTATAAGCGAGTGGATGTAATGAAGGTTTCTCCCAGCGGAGTTTCCACGAGATAAGTCGAAAGTCTAATTTCTCGAGTCAAATTTAATCGATGGCGCAAGTAGGAGAAATAAAAGAATGGGTAGAAACCCGGTATCAAATAAAGTGTAGACTTCATTAGAGTTTATGATAAGCTTACGTGATGACCTCATTTGGGTTCCTTGCTCTGGGGAGGTCTGACAAAAGCGCTCTCCCTTGCCTTCTTGGTTTTGACTTTTACGGGAATGACCTTTGGTGCCTCCATCCTAGTTGAATTTGTCTTGATAAAACAAAATCGAGCTAAGTGACCTTCTCTTCCACAATTATAACATGCTTTGAATGGCGTAGCGCAGTTTCGGATGATGTGTCCCTCTTCTCGCATTTGAAGCATATGATAGGTGGTCTTTCTCCTTCCTTAACAACGGGTCTTTGGTCTTGGCGTCTTTCCATCATTGTTGAATCTCCGTTTCTTGAAATGTCCATTCTTATTGTTTTGGTACGATTACCCAGAAGTGGTTACCATATCTCGGCACATTGATTCCCTCACGCTTGTTGTCAAGCTTGATGACTACTCCATTTGGTATTATAACTTTCTTAAATTTGCTCTCTTTTAGTTGCGTTGACTCGTTATCGCGCTCCACTAAGCGAGCCCTATTTACAACATCCGAATACAAACCACGGTTTATGAGAAATAAGATGTTGGCGTATCTCCGACTTCAAACCTCTTAAAAACATTAGAGCCATTCTCTCTCTTCATTATCCACAGTGGGGACGAAACAAGTGATAACTCGCAAATTTTGCCTCGTATTGCGACACGGTCGTATTGTTTTGTTCGACTTGATAAACTCCACCTCCTTCGTATGGCGAATACTTTCGGGAAAGTATTTGTCGTTGAAACGACTCTGGAACTTCTCCCGAGATATCTTGATCAATGAGGTTGAGTCGTTTCTGGAATTCCCACGATGTCTGCCTCTCGCGCATAACATAAAAGGTGAAGGAACCTTTTGCTCCTCGGAGCATCCCAAGACATCAAATATCTTGGTAATCTGCTTTATCCATGCTTCAGCTTGAAGTGGTTTTGGCTCTCCCTTAAACTCCGGTGGTCCCGGCTCCTTGAATTGTTTAGCGGTGGCGCTTGAGAGTTTCAAGTGTTTCCACCTACGTTTTGGGCGGAGTCGCGCTCTACTTTCTTTGTTGCATAAATTGCATAAAGCCTCACGAACATTTGATCGTTCATCATTTGGTCGGTGTTGTTGTTTGCGTGAGGATTATCGCCTTCGATGCACATTATCACGATTATTGATATGTGGTGAATCGGCGATCGCTTTGTGCTCCATTCTTTATTCTCAACATTCTCGGATGTCATTTTGAGAATCTTGCCACAAAACAAAAGATTAATTGACATTTAACAATTATCTTTATATTACGTGAAACCGATAAAATAGCACAAAAACTTAGGTAGGTCATACTAGCGAAAGGTATTCCCGTCTCTCCCTCTAGTACTTTTCTCACATCTTAGCGGGGATCATATCCCTTAGCTTTGATACTGTTATGGCGCCCCAAAATTAGGTATACATCACCCATCTTGGGTCGCCACTTACGTAGATGAGAATTTAAATCTGATTTATTAACATAGCATAGGTATGCAATCGACATAAAGCGTGAGTTTAAATACAAATATCGTCTACTAGATATTATACAAACTCGAACAAAAGTCCTCATTACAATTATTATCACACTTTATTTCACAGAATAGTGAGGACTACTAATCTTATCTTGAGGACCATCACTCGTTTCCCAGGCTCGTCCAAAAATTATATTCTCATTTCACGAGAGAAACGGTGAAAGAAAGGGTGAGCTCAACTAGCCCGATAAGAAATATTATGACTAAGATAATGCAAAATAAATTATCAATAGTCTTCAACAATATTAAGCGATAAAATACAATAAACAACCGGTTTAAGCTGCGGTGAATATCTGATCCATTAAAAAAGTCAGTAGAAAATAAAATCTACTATCTTTTATGATTTTAAAAGGTTTTCATCAACTTTGTTATAATTTGAGACTCGACTTTAATAAATAATCCACATCATCGAATCACCCACCGCTACGGACGAGGATATTCTTTAGTATCACGATCACAATTATTCACCTTTTCTGGCGAGAATAGTTGTGTATTCATTAATAAGTCGTGATCGTGCCAACAATGTCCATCGATGCTACTCTGACCATTGAGATTTTTTTTTTTTACCACATCATTTGTAACATTACGGTCGTGATTACAAGAATAATCCACAGTCGTAATCATACCAAGTCCATCCATGCTCTCTACGAGCCACAGATGACTTTAAAAAATATAAAAATGAGGATGATGATGCAATGATATAAGAATTGATAAAACAAGTTCAAGAATTATTTTATCCGGGAATTTTTTAACGTCCAAATTATCGACATGATACTTCTTTGTAGAGTAAAATTCAAGAATGATCGGAAGAATATTTCCATGAAAAGATCTTTGGATGAAAGCATGAAATATCGAGGATATTCTACTAATTTCATGGAGTATAGAAGTCAAAGTTTTAACCAATTTGGGTATAATAAAGAATGGAATAACAAAAGAAATCACCGTGCATGCGGTGCCGCGCATAGGCGAGTTATTCAGCGGAGAATAATAATAACGGAACGGTCGGTGAAATTCACTGCAAGCGGGATGTTCAATGAGAATAATAAAGATGGAACCGGATCGGTGTAAAAAACAGATAGGATATTCAGCGGAATGAATGATAAAAAGCGGAACCGGTCGGTGTAAAACACACAGACGAGGATGTTCCAGCGAATAATAATAAAAGCGGAACCGGTCGGGTGTAAAACACATAGCAGGATGTTCAATGAGAATAATAATAAAAGGCGGAACCCGGTTAGGTGTAAAACACATGCAGACGAGGATGTTCAGCGAGAATAATAGAAGAATGTCACCAAGTATAGGGTGAAATAGCGTATCTGAGTTATTCAACAGAATAATAAGCGATGGAATAACATAAGGATTTCACCAGTATAGGGTATCTGGCGTATCTGAGGTTATGTATAGGGTATGCCACTTTTTACGAGTTATTCAATGAGAATAATAATGAATGGAATAATGAAGTTCTCTTCGAGAAGAAAGAATAACACCACTACTAGTAAAGAGGCTGAATATAGAAGTAATGAAGTAGCGAGAATACTCTTCTTCTTACATAACTTTCTCTCTATAACTTCTCTATATAATTCTCTCTCAGAGTTTGATGAATTCGTAAGAAAATAATGAAGGAATGAGCTTTATTTATAGGAAAATGGAATGCGTAGTAACTAATCCATGAGCGGTCAGATTGATTTACTTTAATCGACGGTCCGTATTTAAAGAAAAATCTTTTAAATAAAATATAATATATTCTATTTATATAAAAACATTTTACTATCAAACATTTATCAAAAAAAACAAAACTATATATATATCGTAATAAAATATAATATATTTTATTTATAAAATAACTTTAATAAAGTATTACATTTTATATAAAAAGATGTTTACATTTTATTACGTTAATAATCTGAATAAAACAAAAGCGTCATTATCATTATAATAATTCATATTATTAATAAATGATAATGGAATCAAACTAAGTGACTTCTCACATAAGCATCGATAATCAATCTGGTGTCTTCTTATGCGACCACGCGCGTATTCTTGTACTTTTACTCTAGAGTAGTTCAGCGATATCAGCGGTAAAACTTCGCAGAGTTATTTGATAAAATATTTTGTCTTTTTCTCAATCAAATGATAATTACATTGTGGGGTCCACTGATGATTAGTAGTTATGCGAATATTCCTGCTAAGCGAATATTCTTAAATCGAATAAGAATATTCCCATTTATAAATCGACTATATAATATAACCACTTGTATAATATTTTGCAAAATTTATAAATATTACCATTGAAAATATAACATTATATCAAATTATTCCATAATATTAAAAATAATATTTATAGAAAATTCATCTTTATTTATAAAAGCTGGGGTCTTTCATATATATTGATTGATGTTCTGGGGATAAAATATCGACGATGAACTTTTAAATTCATATATAGAAGATAGTAGTTTGCATTCTCTACTTAACTCTTCTAATGAATTATTATTTCATTGCGAATATTGATTTAAAATTTATTGTCTATTGTATTCTATTAGATTTTTCCTGTTGAAGACTAACGATAATTTGTTGTATATTATCTTAGTCGTAATAATATTCTTCTTGAAATTTAGTTGAGCTCACCCTTTTTCTTGTTGTTCTATTTTTCTTCTCGGGAGGTGAGAATGTAATGAAGTCTTAGTCGGGGTATGGAATGAAGGTTCTATAGAGAGTTGTTTAGTAGTCCTCACCATTTTTATAAAATAATGTATCAATAATTATAATGAGGATTTATTTGGGTATGTATATTGTCTAGAAGACAATAATTATATTTAAACTCATGATATATATGTTGTCGTATTTTTTTTGCACGACAAATGTATTAATAAAGTTTTAGTTATTTTGCATTGTATGTATTCGATTTAATTCGAGAATGGGTTGGATGGAATGAACCTATTTTCAAAGGCGTCATGATTAATCACTTTTATTATATTTATCTTTCAATTTCTTCCAAAATATATTTAACGACATAAATATTATATTTAACTTATCGAAACAATTATTTACAATCAATTTTAGTGTGAAAACAAATATAAAAAGACTTGATTGGGAGTAGTTAACAGTTTTAGAAAGAGTCCTTCTAGGGGGATCGGCCAATTCCGATTGGGATAGTGATTGGCCGAATTTTTTTTTTGCTTTTGACTATAAAATAATTAATGTGATTTATTGAAACTGAAATTTTTATAAAATACAGTAATTTAGGTGTTTTTTTTGATACATGTAACAAACAGGGTTATACAGTCTGTATAACCCTGTTTTTTTCTGTATCCAAATGACACCTAAATCTCTGTATTTTATAAAAATTTCAGTTCCAATAAATTACATTAATTATTTTATAGACAAAAACAAAAAAAATAAAAATAAAAATAATTCCGGCCGGTCACGGTCGGAAAAAGCCGATCCCCCTACTTATTATTTTAGAAATAGTCGAGTCTGACGGAAGACTGTTACGGATTTCCATAAGATACCCGAATATTCCCCAATTATATCCTCTTTGTCTGACTTAGGACAGTATAACGCCGTAACTAATCATCTTCTAAATAGTGCATAAACATGCCGTGAGTTGACGGCAAACATTAAAAAAAGATTGTTTAAACGGAATTAGTACTTAGTACTGTACGGGGTGGGTGTACACAGGGGAAAAGAGAGAGGCGAGGTGGATAAAGAGCAAGATCTCCTCCTCTACTGCTATAAATAGGAGAGTATTTAGTACAGTCTTATAAGAAGGATAAGAGTAAACTCCATTTCTACATCTCTCTCTTTAGGAAATATACATATTTGTATGGCCGCTAATTCGTACAGTCGGGGACTCGTCGGCTTCGGGAAGCGATTCGTCAACCAGATCCGCATCGGATCTTCTTCCGAACCAATTCAGCCTCTTCCTCTCTCCTTCAGGTAATATTTTTATAGTTTGAGTGAATAATATGTTTATATTTTTTTTGAAGCATGTGTTTATATATGATGATGATGACGACGATTACGACGACGATGATGATTTCAGTGTACATATCATGATCTCCAGAGTTTGCGATGTTTATGGCTTTTTATTGAGGAAATTTGAAAATACAAAAGTATTACATTAATATATGATGCATATATAACGTGTGTATAATTTTCTCTGAGAGTAATAAATAGTATCAGTTTTCCAATATTATTTGGAGTACTGTATCGATTTCAGACTCCGAGAGTGATAATAGTAGAGTGCATCTTTTTTAGATTTTTTGTTTGGAGAGATCTGTAATATCTGTATTAACTTGATAAGGGAGTAGCATTTTCTGAAGAAACAAACTACAAGGCAAATCTGAACCATTCATCCTGATGGCGAAATTTATGATGTTTTGTGTTATTTGTTTTTTCCGGTAAGTTTAAGTTAACTGTCATTTTGCGGCTTCAAATACTGTGCCTAGTCTTGGTAGTTCCGTCTTAATAATTTAATAGGAGTAATGGTTTTTCCTTACTCGGTGCCTGAGCAATGTATATGACAAATTTAGCCTCTGGATAATCAAGATGATGCGGCTATATATGGAGGGTATTTTTGAAATTCTGTTCCTTTTTAATCCTTCTTGCTGACGCGTGTGTAGTTGGATAAGGGTTTGGTCAATTTGGTAAATTAGGCGGTAGCTTTGGCCCTACCGCAAGCAACCCAAAAGTAAGGTGTACTGAACTTTTGGGTATAGTCATTTTCCTATTGTCTAAAGCAACAAAAATGACTGATTGGTTGAATTTATCTCTTAATATTTTTATTAATTTATCTTCTAATATTGGGGAACAGGATGCATGTGTATTGTTTTGACAATGCAGGTCATTAAATTTAAAAATAATGTGCTTACTTTTTTGGTTGCTTAATTACTGTAAATTGTTAAGTCGATTAACCAGCTTCAGTTGAGAAAGCCAGATAGCTTTTCATACCCAAAAATATTTTTTAATGGATTTCATTAATTATTGATATGTTTAACAGCAAGTATACTAAAGAAAAACGCTTGCTGATGCAATGTTCTGTTTCTGTTCCCTTATCTCCTTGCCTTTAGTTTCTTAACATGCCTAATTTTTTAACTGATGATGGCTAATTTGGCAGTTTTTACCAAATTTGGTCTTTCAGTCTACTTTTAAATTATGACTACCATAATAAATGTTCAAGACTAGGACTTTTTATTGAGTTTAGAAGAAAAAACATTTTTTGAACTTAATACAAGCACCTATGTTTTACTATTTATTAATTCCACAGAACCCAACTGTATTAATGACTTGTCAAGAGAATAAAGTTGATAATGCCTGCCTCATGTTTACTCCCTTGACTCACTTTGTTAGTATTAAATTTCTTAGCACAAACTTTTTGGTTTGGTCCCAATTATTATAATTCCTTGATTACAACTTCACAATCTTTAAAATCCAGAGTCAATGCGATTCATTCACCGTGACTGCTATTGTTGATCAGATATCATGCGATAGTGGACATCTGAATGCGACTGCATAAGTTATATAGTCTACATTTATAATAAATATAGTTATGATAACATGCTTAGATGCTCTTGCTGTTTATGCTTCTTTTCCTTTATATCAATTCATGCCAAAAAAAGGAGGCGAACCCAACTCTAAGCATGCGAGACCCCCAAAAATACCTAATCCATGCTCTCGAAGCAAACTCTTTGAAAAATTTTATGCCCTGTAGCCAAAAGAAAAGAAGGCTAAAGTAAAGAATCCAAAATGAGGCCAAAAGAAAAGAAACTATTATTGTAATTGATATAACAAGTTTGGTTGATAGCAAATGCTTATCAGATTAGGTGGAGATATTAATACTGTGACTCTCAATACTATGTGCGCGAGTAACTTGATGTGGACAAAATACCTACCACCTACTTCATGTCTAAATTTGTCATTACTATCATTTGTCTTGCATGATTTAAATATAAACCTATATTTGTTAAACTTTTTCTTGTTTGGAATGATAGCATGTCCTTACTTATCCAAATTTTTTTTTACTTAGTATTGGGTGTGTATGATCATAAATGTAGGAGGGCTGTGCACGAGTCCGTGTATGATAAGAATCCTGATGATCACGTTCGACCCACGGTAGTCCCAGACGAATTTATCCATACACAATCTGACAAGTACTGGGCTCCACACCCAAAAACTGGAGTCTTCGGACCAGCTAGCGAGGAAAATTCAGCTGCAGGCTTCCACTCCTCTTCTGCCAATGCTAGTGAAGAATCTGTGTTGGAGCAGAAGGCCTTCTTCCGTCCACTAGAGGATTTGGAGAAGCCCCTGCCCTGAAGCGTATAAGCAGGCCGAAGACCATCCACATACAAGGGATATTGTTAATAGAGGATGGTCAAAGAACTACTTGATAATAACAGTCTAGTGAAGGGGTTTGATGTAGTATGTTATATATTATATTGAGTGCAGTAGAGTAAGACTGGCTTTTATGCCCATAATATGCTTAGTGTGGTGGCATGGTATTATTGAGCGAGTTAGATGCTACAGATCGATCTCATACGATCTGGTTATTTACGTATGGATGGATGTCGTTTTGTTGCAGTTCTTTGCTATGAAAAAATGGAAGTATTTTGTATATTTCAATGCATGTATGTGAGAGTATTATTGAGAATCTGGAGTTTCTAGGCTCCTTTCTTTTGTGAAGGAATAGAGTTGATTATCTTCACTGTGATAAATAATAATACTCCCATGTTGACCTCAAAAATCATCAACCACAACACCAGCATGATCCGGGAATATAGGTTCAAGTAGTACACATGCACGCACTCCTAATAATTCATCTATAGGTTTTAAAAATTGCTAATTTCAAGGGGAAAAAATTTATTTTTCCAATTGTATCTCTACTATTAAGTATAAATGTATTAATGGTGATAAGATAGTATTCAATTAATCAAAAATAAAGGTAACAATATGTTACTCCACTAATTTTTATGTTATTTTATGATACTACCACGTTTTATATTCAGATTTGGTGGCCCCAACATCTATCTATATATATAATGTGATAAAAGAAAAGTGGAAAAGGAAATGAAAGGTGGGAATGGCGTCTACTAGTAGTATAAGAGAAGCACAAGTTGTTATCCAGTCAGCAAAAGAAGTTATGGATGGTGGTCCTCATCCTCTTATTAGTATTATTAGATAGAGCAAGTTGGAACCGCAATGGCATAATAATAATAATAATAATAATAATAATAATAATAATATAATATATAACTTTGAATATGAGCGAAAAAGCACAAGAAGAACAGTTCAGTCACATAATACACATGGACAAATACTCCATTTCAAAATTATACATGTTCTCAAAAGAGGACTTGAATAGCAAACTATGCATTTCAGCCAAGTTATTTATCTGGTGAATCGGTGGCCCAGCACTTAAATTGAAAGTAGCTTCCAGCTTTTTGTTTGTTAGGGGATGCACATGCACTAATCTAATCACCAAAAGATTATCAAACTTCACACCTACTTCCCACAAATAGACCAACAACACCCAAATGCAATTAGACTTGTCAAGGCTGATTTCAGGGCAGGAGAGGCATATATATATATATATATATATACAAATGAGACACTAATGAATATGTTTACCAGTTTGTTGCACGGAGAAGCAAGGAATTACTGCCACAGGACCAATTGGGTAACAAGCAAAAACACCTATTTAGTCAATGTACTTTTACTCTAGTTTCAATTTAATCCTTGTACAATTTTGTAGGTGCTCAATGTGATCCCTGTTTGCGTGTGAGAGGTAATGAAATGGAAAAAACAAAAATAAGAAAAAGGAAGCTCCATGAGGGGGCAAAGAAGTCTTGTTCATTTTCCCTCTACTTCCTCCCTATTTCCTTCCCATTTCTGTAGTAATTATTAAACATTAAACAATGAACTATTTGTACACAGACAATTATGTAAAAAAAATTGTACAAGGATTAAATTGAAACTAGAGTAAGAGTACAAGGACTAAATAGGTGTTTTTGCCATGGTAACAAACAGGTATAATGTTAAAAATGTTGCTGTTCGAGGGCCATTAGTGCAGTTTGCAACAATTCTCTAGCCTTCCTATCTGGTGTACATCCAGCTGATTCCATTTCTCCATATACTATAGGTACCTGGTAGCAATCCGGTTGAGTGCATTAATGAAAGAGCTAAAGAAAAGGGAATACAAAGCTATTTGAGGAGTTACTAAAATGAGCGATCATGTCAGTTTCTGGTGTGAGAAATGACTTGTCAAAGAAAAGAATATGTATGGGTACGATATCATCTTTGTGGCACGTCTTTAGTATAATATATGAGCCTCCAAACAATTAAAAGGAAAAACATTCTTTGCGATCTATCAATCTCTCGCCCAAAATTAGAGATTCTGGTTTTGGAGTAAGATGTTGCATACCTGGTCATACTTTCTTGACCTTATAAATGCCTTCATAAGTGTACTGAAGGTAACCACATCAGGACTAACACCCTTCAGAAGCAATAAAACCAACATTATTCAAGGATGGAGAAAAAAAGCTATTGTAACTATGAAGTACATGAAAAGTTCCTACACTTTCTTTTATGTGGTGATAAACTGACAGCGCCTCCAAATGCCTTTGAGCAATACCAAATGCATTGAGCAACACATTCAACATAATAAGATTTGGTTCGATTCCCTCTGCTTCCATGAGCTGAAGAACCTTAACTGTCTGTTCACATAATCCCTGCAAAAGAAAGAATATTATGAAGCATATCGTATTCCTCATGCTTAGCAAGCAGAACGGCTAGTCATCACTATTCTAGGAAAAGGAACAAAAACACTACTTATGCAACACACTTGCTCTAGGGTCACATAACGTATCCTACTTGGTTATGGTAAAGTGTTACGTGCAAGTAACTCAGAATTATACACCAAGGTACGAACAAGACACTTAGTTCATTTAATGATTCTGAGTCTTTTTTAAAGGAAAAATATGGTCTGTCAAACAATCAATAATCATAATTTTATTTGTTTATCTTTATAAATGTCCCATAATTACTTGCACGCACTACCCTCCTTGTCAAACAATCTTTATCTACATTCAACAACATCTAGGAGTACAATAACTGAATAACCTTCATTGGCAAAACTGATTAGACTCCCCCTCAATATGGTGTCTGTTTTCCCAGTACTGAATGAGTTATCAGTCCCTCTGTTCTTGAATACCTCTACTGATCAGAAATATATATATATTTCCACAAGTAAACTAGATCTAACATAATATATATATATATATATATATATTTCCACAAGCAAACTAGATCTAACATAAACTAGTTTCCACTGTCATTTTCAGAGGTAAAGAACACCTCTGAGGAGTTTTGGCAATCAATGACCTAATAGCTTGTGCAATTGTCACAATCAAGATTACTGATACTGTAGTTCTAGATGATATGATTGACCAACTAGCTCATGCAATTGTCCCTATGTTGCTGATACTACATGATTCGTTAGCCTCTCTATTCTGGATAACCCTCTCCAAGATCTTTTGCAAATCTTGTGTGTGACTTAGAAGCAACACAGGGCTGCTCAATGTGTAAGATTGAAATTACCTCTATTGATCACAATAAACAATATAGCAAGCACACAAGAGTTACATTAATTGTGTCATGTCAGAGGTGAAGAATACTCAGTGGAGACGTCTGGCTTTAAATGACCTACTAGCTCACACAATTATTACCATCGTTTATGCAAAGAGTTTAGCCTCCACAACCTCCTCATGCTGTGAGTTCTGCTCATCATACATTTTTGGGTCTTCTTATATATACATAAAACTCAATGGCAAACTCCATCATGACCAATTCTAGCTAGATCCCTCTCAGCTATTGGGTGCAGTTCCCTTCTTAAAGCTTTCTAGTGTTCATGGAATTGTATACTGTATTCTCTTCAAATAACGACCAGGTGGCAAGGCCTGGTTCCTTCATTGAGATCTGTCTAATTCACACCACCATTTATAATTCGTCTCCTTATCCTTTATGAGAGAGAGAGGGATAGAGAGAAAAAGAGGATCTGCTAAAGCCCAAAAAACCTCATATACAGATTGACCATATAGGTGAGCATGTTTCTTTTTTATCTCGGAAGCAAACACATAAGCAAGTAGAAAAGTCCCCAACTATAAACACATGTAAGAAATAAATATATATTAATAGCTCTGCCCCTGCTTTGAAACATGATTAGACATGCTTTGGGAGAATTTTTCTGTGAAAGTAAACACACTTGTCCCACATTAAAAAGTATCACTTTAGTTTCTTATCTGAACAATAGAAATTAAGGGTGAATATTTCAAAGATATGTGTGATCCTTGTGCAGCCAAATCACTTGAAAGTTCTTGTACGTCTGAAGCTAATTAATTTCTTACTTTAAGTCTTGAGAATTCATCCCTTCTTTTAATAAGTAAAAGATATATTAGAAGAGACGGTCAAAAAGGGCACGGTGCCCATGTACATGGGGAGTATAGGAAAAAAAACAAAGGCCAAATGCTAGCCACACTTACGTCGATGCAAGAAGTACTAGACTGGATACTTCTATCTAAACTACTTATTTAGAATAAAAATTAAAGCATCATCCTGACTTCATAGAGAATAACAAAAAAAAGTTTTAGATCAAAGATATGACGATTAAGAATGTAAAAAACCTGATAGCCAAGGGAACTCAACAGTTAACACTAGAAAAAAGGACTAACTCACCTGTTGCGCATAGGCATTTGCTAGCACACAAAACAGGCTAGCTGAAAGTTGAATACCTTTGGACTTCAAAGCATTTACGCAATATTCTGCATCCTGAAATCTCCCATATTGCCCATAAATATCAACTAAAACTGCATATATAGCCCCACTTCTTTGATGTCCTCGCCATTTCAAATTCTCAAAGTTTTTCTTTATTACATCCCACTTACCTTGTTCCCCCAAACGGCTAATTATGGTGATGAAGATCTTTGGATCAGGATATAGCCCTTGCTGTTGCATCTTAGTAAACAGGTCAAGAGCAATAGCAAGTTCCCCGTACTTGCAATGCCACTGGATCAAAGAATTCCATGTCATGATGTCTGGCCTTATTCCTTCCTCTTGCATTTTATCAAACACTTCCAAGGCTTCTCCTAGCTCACCATATTTCCCAAATGTATCAATGATACTATTATATATCCGCTTATCTAGTGGCACTCCCATCTCCCTTATCTCTGTCACAATGCCTATTGCCTTCTTCCACATGCCATTGTCTCTATAAAGACCAATAACCTTACTATAAACAAACGAATTCAGTTGAAACTCCTCCTGCCTCATCTTAGCAATAATTGACCAGGTATCTTCCAACCGCCCAGCATGAACATAATAATCAAGAAGGATCTCATATGTTTCACGATTCTTCTTCATACCCAAATCAACCATTGCTGCTAGAACATGATCTGCAAGTCCTAAGAGACCTTTTCTTAAGAAACATCTAAGCAATAAATTGTATAGTTTTAGTCTTGGCTTAAACCCGTAACATATCATTTCTTGGAAGATTGCCTCAGCTTCCGAAGTCCTGCCTACACTTCCAAGAGCTGTTATCAAGCAAGAATAAGACATGGAGTTTGGGTGAAAGCCTAGAGCTTCCATCTCAGAAAGAACTTCCATAGCATCATCAACATCCCCTTCTCTGCAGAAGCTACATATGTTATCATTGTATAACTCAAAAGAAATTTCCATTCCATTTTCATATTTACTTGGGTACTCACTAATAGATTTCTTGATGGTATTAGGGCTGCTATCAGCGACATTTATACCAAAATCTTCAACTGTTTTCTGCTGCATTGAACAACAGAATAAATTTACTTTCTTGAATTTTAGGCAACCATTGCAGGGTTGAAGACAAGCAGGGAACAGAATCGAGACGCCATGAGGAAATGAAACTGAATACAACCCTAAAGACAATTTGAGATTCATCACCACCCAATCGTCAAAATCCTCACCTTTGCTGCAGTGTAATAATATAAAAATTATAATTCCAGCACAAGTACTATGTTTTCAAAATCAAATTTTCAACTGGATTTGACAATGCTATCCTATTCTAGAAATCCTTCAAGAATTAGAAAACCAATTCCACACCTATAACACTATCATAATTAAGCTCAGAACTATAATTCACCTTCAATTTAACCCTCAATAATCAACACCCTTGTTCAGTTATTGCCAATTTGTATGTGAAAACTTTAAAAATAAAATCTTGACTGATATAAAATTGTGAAAAATGTGTACAAATTCATACGAGCTATACTGATTAGGTACCAAAAAGATAACAGATTTATTGCTTTCTTTTTTCCGTCTTTTAATTTTCCTCAGTTTCCTCGGTTGCCAAATAATACCCATAAAGTATGTTTATTCAACAGCAACAACAACAACAAAACTTACTTACACAGCGGAAAGTTCAAAAATTGGCTGCTTCAAGCTCTCACAATTGTGGCAGCAATTAGCATGAGCTGAATGAGGTAATACCAGAGTTCTTCAACTTTAGCTGGCGCGTGCAGGTTAAGCCCAATAGTTTGGTTGTGGGCTTCAGCAGTTTGATTGTGGGCTTTTGAATATTCTTCAGCCTTCAGGAGGTGGAAAGGTACATAAATTTACTTTGGTTCTTTCAAAAAGCTTCAGGAATGAAATTAAATGTGAAAAAGTGCGAAATGTTTACCATTGGAGTTGGATGAAGAAATTAGTGATACGATGGCAAGTAAATTCGGTTTCGAAAGGGGCAAATTACACAGGATTTATTTGACGGTATAACCTCTCAGTACTAATGGACGCCACCTACCAGTTTCATGGTATTGCATAACTGTTCTCTGAATTTGGTGCGCGAGTTGTAGTAAAAAATTATGTCTACCAATCTTTGCAGAAATATGTGTTCTTGTATTTGAGTTTGTAATGGGTTTTAAAGAAAGTTTTGGTTGTGATATACTAGTTCCGGAATGAAAAAAACTTATAAGTCATTTAATGACTTATTTTTCTACTTGAGTTTTAAATTAAAAAAAAAAAGAGTAAGTATTTGCAACTTATTTTAAAATGACTTACAAATCATTTTAAAATAAGTAAGTTTGACTAAATATAATATCTATTTTGTTCCTCTTCTATTTTTTCCATTTTTTTTATTAATGTTATTTTTTAGTAATCTTTTATTTGACAAGTCATTTATGGTCGAACACCTTCATAATTTATTTTAACTTAATTTTGACTTATACTTATAAATTACAATTTAAAATAACATATTTTAATTTATAAATCATTTTAAAATAAGTCATTTTCATTTGACTTTTTGCAAATAAAAAAAGAAAATTTACAAGGAGTCTAATTACTTTTCATTATAAAATTTTTATTAATGAAAAGAATCACCTTATATATTGCCATAAATTTATGTCGTTGCAAAATTGATTGATACATGAGATTATTGACATGAACTATAAGAGAATCTTATTTATAATTCATATTTCTAAAAAGATCACCACTAATATTTATTGGAAAATAATATCTTTGTCGATAAATATTTGACGCACTTAAATACGATTAACGTGAAAGTGTACACGATAAATTAAAAAAATTAAATTTAAACCCTTTCATAATTTTTGTATATTTTATATATACACATATGTCAATTATAATTCGACTCAAAATTTTATTAAGGTATGACATGACTCATATTTATTTATCTAACTAACAATTTAAAAACTAGTAATATATATCATTTTCCGATAAGAAATACTAATACCTTGGTAGCACACTTCTGTGAGTATTTTGTGTACCCTTTTAACCCTTTCCCTCCGGCTGTTTTTTTCTTTCTTTCACAAACCCATGCTAAACAAAACAAAAAAGAAGAGAATTTGTGTGTGTATATATAGAAATTTTATATGTTTATCTGCACGTACATGTATTCTGTGATAGAATTATGACGACAGATTTTTTGAGTTATAGCGACGGTAAACTGTCGCCATAGTCCAGAATAACTATGACGACGGGTGAAACCGTCGCTATAGCCCAAAAAACCATCGCCATAGCCGACTGTGTAATACACATATGTGTACATATATTTTTCCATATATATATAGACTATAATAGCTATACACAATTGTGTATGTTTTATTTGTACAGTCTGTCAAAACTAAGTCGTTTCGTTTTAATAGATTTGTTTTTATTTTTGATTTGGGAGAGCAAAATTGTTTTTAAAAAAAAATAAATATATCAAAACGGCATAATTTTGATAAATTGTGTATAAATAAAATATAAAGCTGTGTATGACCACATTGACCATACATATATTTCCTTTCGTAAAGAATAATTTAGGCTGGAAGCCTAGACCTGTCTAAGATATCCGAATCTGTAACTCTCAAAAAGCCCGGCCCAACAAACCCTAAACCCGTATAGAAAGTAGGGTTTTTCATACTCGCTAGTCGCGCTACCTATAAACCACACACAGACGCCGATTCTCAAAGAAGTTGCAGCAGCGGGAGGGAGAGATCCATCTCTGGATTCCTCGCTGTCGTGTCAGATTAAACGGTTTGATTTATGAATTTCATGTAGTTTTAGTTTGTCCGTATTTTGTATATAATTTCTGGTTTATGTTTTTTTGGATTGAGGTGACCTCATCTATTCAAATGCTAGGATTTTATTTTGTAATAATGATTATACAACTTTGATTTGTTTGAATAACAATTTGGATTTATTTGTTCGTACGAGTGTTTGCATTTCAAAGTGTTCCATTTTCATTTCAATTTCTCATTACATCGTTTGTACTGAAAAATTTATGTTTGTTTATTGATTTGCACTTTTTATATGAAATTTTTAACGCATTAATGTCTAAATAGTAGTATCTTATGTGTAGGAAAGATTGAATGTGGTTGATATATTTGTCTACCCTTTTCTAAAGTAATATCATAGTGTATGTGTTTTCAGAAAACCAATTGATTGACTCCACGGCACGCTTGCGTGAGGTGGTCGTCGCCCCGATCGTTTCTAGCACAGTTGTTGGGTGAATTGCTTGCAACACCTTAACCCTCGCCTATATGTAGGCGGTATTCTTGGTACAATTGCTTGCATTCGAAATTCAAGCGTTGAATGGACACCAACGACACCTTGACCCCTCGCTTATATTGAAGCGGTAATCTCGACAACTGATCGACGATTGATGCGGTGAGAAGACGCCATACACACAACTATGAATTGTTGTATGATAAGTCAAATTGAATCTCAAAGAAATAACTAAGAATTACTTAGGAATTCTTCAAAGAACCAAAAGTAGAGAATAAACTCACAAGTATATTGAATAATGAATAATGTATATGTGTTTTATTACATCAACTTGCACCTCTATTTATAGTACTCAAAACAATCCAAATCCTAATAGAAATTTATAAACTATAACCCTAATTTCTATAAGAAAATAGAAGTCAATTTGGAAAAGGAATTCTAATTAAAAAGAAATCATAATTACAATAGAATTTAAAATTAAGAATCCAAATAAAATCCTTCTTTGCATGGGATTTCCATAATACTCCCTCAGAGGTAAATATGTTGACTTTGTTAAGAAGATTAAAATTGGGCTTGTATTAAATTGACCCAAATTAATGTCTCATGTTCTTTTGCCTCCTCTTTGGATTTTCTTACGTTAGCTTCAGCCCAAACATCTTGGATCAATCCATTGAGACTTTGTTTGAACCTCTTTGTTCTAGCCTTGCTTGATCCCCACGTCCCTTTAGTCTTGTTTGAATCCACGCATGTCATGTCCTCATCATTCCTCTCCTCTTGAAAAGGATTTGTCCTCAAATCGTCACCTACATCAAACGGACTTAGATCAGTAACGTTAAATGTAGCACTAACATTATACTCACCTGGCAAATCCAATTTATAGGCATTGTCATTGATACGCTCGAGAACTTGAAATGGACCATCTCCCCTCGGAAGTAATTTCGAACGTCTTTGAACGGGGAATCTTTCTTTCCGCATATGTAACCACACCCAATCTCCCGGGCTCAAAGATCACTTGATGTCGTCCCTTGTTCGCGTGCTTAATGTATTGTTCCGTTCTCCGATTCAATGTTTGCTTTGGCTCTTTCATGAATCGCTTAACAAGATCAACCTTTTTCGTTCCATCCATGTTAGTATATTCGTAAAGCAGTAACGATGATAAATCCAATCGTGTCAAAGGATTAAAACTATATACAATTTCAAATGGAGAAAAATTAGTAGCGAGAATGAACGTAAGCGGGTATATGCAAACTCAACATGTGGTAAACATTCTTCCCATTGCTTGATATTCTTTTTAATGATAGCCGTAATAATAAAAATAATAAAGTCCTATTTACTACTTGGTTTGCCAGTCGGTTTGTGGATGACAAGTAGTAGAAAATAACAATTTAGTACCCAATTTACCCCACAAGGTCTTCCAAAAATAACTTAAGAACTTTGTATCTCTATCGAAACAATAGTTTTAGGCATACCATGCAAACGCACAATCTCACTAAAGAACAAATCAATGACATGAGATCGTCATCGGTTTTATGACATGGAATAAAATGTGCCATTTTGAAAATCTATCCACGACCACAAATATCGAATCATAACCATACTTTAGACCTAGGTAAACCCAACCACAAAGTCCATAGAAAGATCAATCCAAGGTTCATTAGGAATAAGCAATGGCGTATACAATCCATGGGGTTGAACACGAGATTTAGCTTGGCGACAAGTAATACATCTATCACATATTCTTTCTACATCCCGTTTTCATATGAGGCCGATAAAATGTTTCTTTAAAGCAAAGAAAAGTTTTATCAACACCAAAATGTCCCATTAAACCGCCCCCGTGTGATTCCCTAACCAACAACTCACGCAAAGAACATGCAGGAATACATAGTTTATTTTTTGAAACAAGAATCCATCAACTCTAAAGTATTTACCCACAACATTCTTTTCACAAGTTTTAAACTCTTCACCAGAAATCAAGGTCATTATCATATAACTCTTTTAATTCGTTCAAACCCCAAGCAATTTCAGTATCAAGAGTATTTAACAAAACATACTGCGAGACAAAGCATCTGCAACGACGTTCTCCTTACCTTGCTTATATCGAATAACATATGGAAATGTCTCGATAAATTCCATCCATCGTGCGTGTCTTTTGTTCAACTTGTGTTGACCCTTCAAATATTTCAATGATTCATGATCGATTGTGGATCACAAACTCCTTAGGCCACAAGTAATGTTGCCATGTCTCCAAGGCTCTAACCAAAGCGTACATTTCTTTTGTTATATGTAGGATAGTTCAAAAGCGCCCCACTCGACTTTTCGCTAAAATACGCCATTTGGTTTTCCTTCTTGCATCAACACGACTCCAATCCCTAAACACAAGCATCACACTCAATCTCAAAAGTTTTAGCAAAGTTAGGCAAAATAAGTAAAGGAGCATTTGTCAATTTATCCTTAATCAAATTAAAATGCTTTTTCTGTTCATCACCCCACTTGAAGCCCACACTTTTCTTGATGACCGAATCGATGGTGCATGTAATCTCACTAAAATTCGAACAAAGCGTCGGTAGAAAAACTTGCGAGTCCATGAAAGCTTTCAGACTTGACTCACATTGGTTGGACTCCTACCGATCCCGGATCGCACGTATTTTCTCTTCATCAACTTGGACTCCTGTGAACTCGCAACAAAGCCAAGAAAAACAATTCTATCCTAACAAAAGCGTGCATTTCTCCATGTTAGCAAATAACTTTTCTTTCCTAAGTACATCTAAGCAGATTTTAAATGCAATGCATGATCTTCAAGTTTTTGCTATAAATCAAGATATCATCAAAATAAACTACGACAAATTTTCGATGAATGAATGGACGCAAAACATGGTTCATTAATCTTATGAAAGTGCTCGGTGCATTAGTTAAACCAAAAGGTAATACTAACCATTCATAAAGACCAGTATTTAGTTTTAAGCGTTGTTTTCCATTCATCACCCTCTTGCATTCTAATTTGATGATAACCACTTTTTAAATCAATTTTTGAAAATATGCAAACCTATGTAATTCATCTAACATGTCATCTAAACGAGGAATGGGATGTCGATATTTTACCGTAATGTTATTTACTGTTCGACAATCGATGCACATCCTCCATTTTCCATCCTTTTTAACCTTTAGGATCACGGGAGCGCATACATGGGCTCATACTTTCTCTCACGAATCCTTTCCCCATCAGTTCGTCAACTTGCCTTTGTAACTCCTTCGTCTCCTCGGGATTACTCCGATAAGCTGGGCGGTTTGGAATCGTTGCACCGGGAACAAAATCAATTTGATGCTCAATTCCCGAATAGGTGGTAGTCCGTGAGAAGCTCCTCGGGAAATACATCTTTGAATTCTCAGTAAGAGAGATGAAACAACACTCAGCAAAAAATCATTAGCGTTAGTAGTCAAAAGCGATCTTTATAGAAGTAAAATCATAGTCGCATTTAGAAATCAAAGCTCTTCTCACATCACTCTTTTTTTGCCAAGTATATTTGTTTTTTTTTCTCTTCTTTCTTTTCTCTTTCTTGATTTTCTTTTCTTTTCACTCTCTTTTCTTTGTACATAATTTTTCCGCAAATGAATTTGATCTTCATGTACTTGTTGTGGTGACAAAGGTCGAAAGAGATCTTCTTGTCGTGAACGAATGAATATACGTTAGTAAAAGCAATCATGTTGAATCCTCCTATCAAACCGCCATGGTCTACCCAACAATATATGTCCCACTGCATGGGCACCACATCACACAATACCTCATCAATATACTGAGCCAATAGCAAATGGAACTAACACTGTTTGGTTACTTTAATGTCGCATTATCATTGAGCCGAGCAAAGCAAGCGATATCTGGTTGCGGATGTTTGGTAGTAGGTAACCCCAATTTCTCCACCATCGTAGTGCTTGCCACATTTGTACAGCTGCCTCCATCTATAACTACGCAACAAATTTTTCCATTCACAAGACATCAAGTATGAAATAGATTTTCCCGCTGTTCACTGCTCTCCTCCTTAACCTGTGTACTAAGTGCTCTTCTTGTAACCAGAATTTCACCATGTATTGCATCCTCACCTATCTCCTCTAATGGTGGCATAGAATCGGTGTCGCTATCTTCCCCCTCAGTCTCCACATCTCCATTGTCAAGTAACAACATTTTTCTCTGATTTGGACATTGGCTAGAAATATGCCCCCTGCCTTGACACTTAAAACATACAATATCTCGATTACGACCAAAAGAAGGTTCAGTTTTACCTTGAGTTTCTCGGCTAGTTGATACTTGCTTGGGTTCCACCTTTGGCTTGAACACAGCTGTCTTTTCCTCTCGCTTTGCCAAATTGGGTCTCCATGATGAATTAGCATTAGATTGTCCTCGTTGTCCTACTCGCCTTTTGAGTTGTTTCTCTATCTTAGTAGCCATATGGACCAGTTCCTCCAACTCTAAATAATGTTGTCGTTCAACCAAGTCTGCAATCTCCCGATTCAATCTGCGAGAACCTAGCCATCGATGTTTCATTGTCCTCAATCAAGTTAGCTCGATCCTTGACATCTCCATCTCCCCGTAATATTCATCCACACTCGACTTCCCCTGTTTAAGAGTTTGTAAATTACGAATGATCTCCTGTTGATAGTATGTTGGTACAAACCTCTTTTTCATTATTGCTTTCATCTCCGCCCAAGTTGTAATCGGCCGCTCGTCACACCTTCTCCGATTAGCTGTCAACTGATCCCACCATATCAATGCATATCCAGAAAATTCCGTAATGGCCAGTTTGACTTTCTTGAGGTCCGAATAGTTGTGACAGTCAAATATTCGCTCCATCTTGGTTACCCAATCTAAATAAGCCTCGGGATCACCCGTGCCTTGGAAAGTTGGAATCTTCATTTTTATGCTATCAAATTGCCATCTTCTCCGTCTGACGACCTCTTCTTTCCCTAGCACCTCCGTGTCTTTGATGTCGGAAATTAGATTCACGATCTTCCGCTGCACTTCACTTGCCCTCACCGTAAGGGTCTTCCTTTCTTGCGTCAGTTTGTTGTGACCTCGTCTTGTTTTGCATCCCAAGAGTGTTTTGGGATAGCTCGGCCATAGACACCCTCATCTCTTCTAATTGTTCTTGCATTTGTTCTATAGTCTTTCTCAATCTCCGATCCCATTCTTTATGCATTGCTTCCATCTGGAATTTCAATTAAATTTGTCGAAGGTTGTTCTCATAGGAGTTCCTTTATCCTTTGAGCTAGACATATTTCTGCAAAATAAGGGTTAGTAGAAAACAGTTTCCTCACCACTCCCTTACGTGTTTCGCTCGAATCAATGGTCCACTCGTGTATACTCTCAATAATTGGCTTTTACCCTCGATTAATCTCACCACTAATCCTTTTACCTCAAATATTCTCTCTAATAGGTTCTTATTGAATTCCCTAGCAAAATTCTTGATTTTACTAATCAATTCGAAATTACTTGTCACGAAACAAAAATATAGATGGTGTAGTTATCGAATACCACAAAAATCACCGATCGATTGTCTTGTACTCCTCTTGTAGAAGCTTCGGACTCGTAAATTGTAGCTCAGTTTGTAATTGATGATGATGGAACGGTATGAACTCGTGGTTGGAATTTGATGATTTGATGGTGTGCTACAAATTGGGGTTAGCACAATAGAATATGAATTTTTTTTTTTTTTTTTTTTTTTTTGCAATATATATTTCGACAAAAAAAAAAAATTAAAGATAAGTAACTTGTTAGAAAGGCTTAGCTCTGATACCAAATGATAGACTCCACGGCACGCTTGCGTGAGGTGGTCGTCGCCCCGATCGTTTCTAGCACAGTTGTTGGGTGAATTGCTTGCAACACCTTAACCCCTCACCTATATGTAGACGGTAATATGGGTACAATTGCTCTCGAAATTCTGCGTTGAATGGACACCAACGACACCTTGACCCCTCGCTTATATTGAAGCGGTAATCTCGGTACAATCGACGATTGATGCGGTAGAAGACGCCACACACAACTATGAATTGTTGTATGATAAGTCAAATTGAATCTCAAAGAAATAACTAAGAATTACTTAGGAATTCTTCAAAGAACCAAAAGTAGAGAATAAACTCACAAGTATATTGAATAATGAATAATGTATATGTGTTTTATTACATCAACTTGCACCTCTATTTATACTACTCAAAACAATCAAAATCCTAATAGAAATTTATAAACTATAACCCTAATTTCTATAAGAAAATAAAAGTCAATTTGGAAAAGGAATTCTAATTAAAAAGAAATCCTAATTACAATAGAATTTAAAATTAAGAATCCAAATAAAATCCTTCACTGCGTGGGATTTCCATAATACTCCCTTGTAGGTAAATATGTTGACTTTGTTAAGAAGATTAAAATTGGGCTTGTATTAAATTGACCCAAATTAATGTCTCATGTTCTTTTGCCTCCTCTTTGGATTTTTTTACGTTAGTTTCAGCCCAAACATCTTGGATCAATCCATTGAGACTTTGTTTGAACCTCTTTGTTCTAGCCTTGCTTGATCCCCACGTCCCTTTAGTCTTGTTTGAATCCACGCATGTCATGTCCTCATCACCAATAAACTCTAGGTTGCAAAGTTATCAATTAGTTTTTATTTTCTTATTAAAATTATGATTTGTTAGCATCAGTAGGTTATCATGGATAATTAAATCATGAATTATTAACATAAAAGATGTTGTATTAGCTCCAGGCTTGGATTCTTTACATTGAAATCTATTACACGTAGCTAAACAGTTAGCTTTCTCTGTTTGTATTAATATTACGTTTGGTGACTTTATAGGTAAGATATGAAGCATAACAATGTTATTCCCAATGGGCACTTTAAGAAGCACTGGCAGAACTATGTGAGGACCTGGTTTAACCAGCCAGCCCGCAAGACCAGGAGAAGAATCGGTATGAGTCCTTCCTCTTTGTCTCATGACTGTATTTCAGTTCTTGCAATTAAATCTTGTAGTGTAACTTAAATGGTATTCACTAATGAAATTTGGATACCTGTCTTTTTATTACCTTTGATACTATATTCTTTGAATAATCCAGCTAGACAAAAGAAGGCTGTGAAGACATTCCCTTGGCCGACAGCTGGACCACTTCGTCCCATTGTTCATGGTCAGACACTGAAGTACAACATGAAAGTTAGGGCTGGCAGAGGATTTTCTCTTGAGGAGCTCAAGGTGAGTTACTTTGTTAATCCTTGATGCATAGCTTACACAGCACAGTACATAAGCTAATTGCTTAAAAAAGGTAGAAGAAACTGATTAATGTCAAGAATTTGTCAGGCATAATTATTTATTCATCTCATCCTTTAAATTAAAGGCCCAAACAGAGCCAATTTTTTCTTCATATGTTGATATGCAGTTTATATAGGCATGTTAAGTATCCTTTTTTACATCAGTTCTTATAAGATTTATGTATTATGTGCAATCTAATACTCATTAAAAAAATATGTACAATCACATTACTGAACATGGGTAGGAAGTTCTCTCTTAACTAGACTCATGTTGATTCTTAGAATCCTTGGTAGATTGATTTCAAATATTTTTTCAAACCTAATCATTTTAAAATCCACCTATGAAGATGCCGAATCCATAGGCATGGCTTGTTAGTATCAAAACTTTGGTAGCCAAATTCCTTTGTTAATGAACTTTGACTCCATGCTAGAAAGAGTTTATAATGAGTTATATGAATATCAACTGCATTTGGTTCTTTATCAGTTCCGTCCATTGGCTCCTTAACAAGGGGTTAGGGGTATTTACTGAAATACTAGTACGTGTGGCTCCGTCCATTGCTATCATGTTCATTGGCAAACCTGAAATGTTCATTTTCATGCTGTCAAGGACCTGTGTGTAAGTTCTCATTTGGTCAAAACAGCAAATTCTAGTTGCTATAAAATTAATAAATTGCTTTTATGTTAATTGTTAAACCTGAAATGTTCTTTCTTCTTGCTGGCAGGACTTGTTTACAAGTTCTCATTTGGTGAAAACAGTAATTTATTATGTTTAGGGCTGTCAAGCATAAAGCTTTTACATATGATTCTCTTTTGTGTTTTGTGTGTGTGCTTAATAAATTGTGATTTTATATCTACTAGGCTGCAGGTATTCCAAAGAAACTAGCCCCAACCATTGGTATTTCAGTTGATCATCGCCGCAGGAATCGTTCACTGGAGGGTCTGCAGACTAATGTGCAGCGCCTGAAGACCTACAAGGCTAAGTTAGTTGTCTTTCCCAGACGTGCTCGGAAGTTCAAGGTTTGTATTGTTGAAGTTGGTTTGCAAATTATCAAAAAGATGGCTGTTAATCTGTTAATGTCAAACTCCTGTTAACACATTCTACTGCAGGCTGGTGATTCTGCACCTGAGGAGCTGGCAACAGCAACTCAAGTCCAAGGCCCTTATTTGCCTATTGTACGTGAGAAACCAGCTGTGGAGCTTGTCAAGGTGACAGAAGAGATGAAGTCATTCAATGCCTATGCCAAGCTTCGTGCGGAGAGGACAAATGAGCGTCATCTGGGCGCTAGATTGAAGAGAGCGGCAGAGGCTGAGAAAGAAGAGAAGAAGTAGGGTGGTGAATACCCAAATGTTCTTTTTTATGCCCCAAGGATCTGTTTTAATTACTAGACTTGCTTTTGATGCATTAGGACTAGCCTTTTATATATTGTCAGTAATGAAGCTCAAGACTTTGTGGTGATGCCTGAGGATTTTGTGTATTTTTCTCTCTTTAAAAATTGCTATTGAAAGGCAAGTTTTGTTTTGCAAATACTCGCACAAAAGTTATTCATGTTATCACACTTTGATATCATATGATATTAGTCTCTTTTATGGAGAAGATAATGTACCTTGATGCCTAAAATTGCTTATTATGTTGAAGGTCGAAATTGACTAATAGTTAAGTGAGCCAAGTTGAGTGTTGGTTGGTTGAAATGAATTTTTAAGATGGTGTCGGTAGTATCTTCAAGTGACGAGAGTTCCAAGTTGGACGGACAGTCAGCAAGATTAAGAACATACAGAACAGAACCAGGACTATTTGCTATGCTGGAGGTCGATATTAAATTTTAAGGTTTATTGGTTATGCGGTGTTTATTTCAATTTCTCCTATGGCTACTGCCTACTACTTGCTACACGCGAGTTTCTTGTTTTTCAGACTTTCCACGTTTACTTGTGCACCGCATCAAGAGCAAAACATCATGTTGAGTATGAGCACGACCTTATCCAAAAAGATTAAAATATTAATTAATTAAAAAAGGAAAATAAAAAAGATTAAATTATTAATTAAAACAAAAAGAAAGACAATAAAAAGCATACTGATAAATTGAGCAATTAAAATCTGAATGTTGACACTACCGACACCATTTCAAATTATTATTTGAATGAGATAGTCTTACTTACAAATTAAAACTATAATTAAATATATATATATATATATATATATATATATATATATATATATCGAATATGGATATGACACAAATGCATTAGCTTTTAAAAAGTTTCTGCGATTCTACGCACCGTAGTAAGTGAAATTCGTAGAGTAGTCCCCATATAGTAGAGTGAATTCACTCTACGATCGTAGAGTGAATTCACAAATCATGGAGTGACTACCACTCTACGATCGTAGACCGTGTAACTTTAAAAATTATATGGCTGTGTACCTCCATTTTTACCTATATATATATAAGTATATATATTATTAATTTGATAACATACAATGGTAAATATATAATTTTATCTATTTAGTCAACCATAAAAACTTGCAGGGGTACTAACTGTTACTTAAAAAACTAGAGGAGAGGTGAGTGTTATTATAGTTATCTAGTTGGGGTGTCACTGTGACGCCCCCAAAATTAGGTATACGTCACCCATCTTGGGTCGCCACTTATATGGTACATAAATTCAAATACAAACTTAATTATACATCTGTCGTGTAACATACGACAATACATAAACCGAGAGTTTTAATAGGAATATTGTCATTTTAGACAATATCCATACTCGAGGAGTCCTCATTACATTTATTGTCACACTATTTAACGAATAGTGAGGACTACTAATGCTATTTTAAGGACCATCACTCTTTTTTCCCGACTTCGTAAAATTTATATTCTCATTTCTCAAGAGAATAAAGGTGAAAGAAAGGGTGAATTTCAACATTTCAAGAAGAAATATTATAACTAAGATAATGCAGAATAAATTATCAATAGTCTTCAACAATGTTAAACCGATAAAATACAATGATAAACCAGCTTTAAGCTGCGGTGAATATCAATCCATTAAAAGAGTCAAGTAGAAAATAATGTGAGACCCAGATTTTATCAATAAAGATTTAAATTTTGTCAAAATAAATTTTTTATATTATGGTGTGAATTTGAGATAATATTATAGTTGTGGGTAGTATTAATAAATTTTACAAAAAGTATGCAAGTGGTTATATTATATGGTGTGGGAATATTCGGTTTAGCGGGGAATATTCGTCTGACAACTACTCAATCATTGGTGGACCCTACAATGTAATTATTGTCGGATCGAGAAAGCGACAAAAATATTTTATTGAAATAACGGCGGAAGTTTTACCGTAGTTCTTGTTGAACTACTTTCGTTAGAAAAAGTACGATGAATACGTGTGGTTGCATAAGAAGTACACTTGCGGTATTGATTATTGATGCTTATATGTGAAGTCACTCGGTTTGATTCCATTATTGTCGATTAATAATATGAATTATTATAGCGATAATGACGTTTTATTTTTATTCAGATTATTAACGTAATAAAATAAAACATCATTTTTATATAAAATAGAATACTTTTATTAAAGTTATTCTATAAATAGAATATATTATATTTTTTATTATGCGTAGTGTGTAAAGTGTTTCAGATAGTGTTTTGTATAGTATTGCATAAAGTGTTTGCATAGTAGAAATGTTTTTATATAAATAGAATATATTATATTTTATTTAAAAGATTTTTCTTTAAATATGGACCGTCGATTAAAAGTAAATCAATCTGGGACCGTTCATGGATTAATTACTATGCATTCCATTTTCCTATAAATAAGCTCATTCCTTCATTATTTTTTCTTTTAATTCATTGAAACTCTACAGAGAGAAATTATAGAGAAGTTTATAGAGAGAAAATTATAGAAAAGAAGAAGAGATTCTCGCTACTTCACTACTTACTATATTCAGTTTTTTTACGGTAAGGGTGTTATTCTTTCTTCTTGAAGAGAACTTACATTATTCCATTCATTATTATTCATTGGAATAACTCCGTAAAAGTGGCATACCCCTATACAAACTGATACGTGTGATACCCTATACTTGGTGAAATCCTTATGTTATTCCATTGCTTATTATTCATTGGAATAACTTCAGATCTGTGATTTACCCTATACTTGGTGACATTCTTCTATTATTACATTGGAACATCCGTCATGTGTGTTTTACACAGGACTGGTTCCGCTTTTTTATTATTCGCATTGGAACATCCCGCCTCATGTGTTTTACACCGGACTGGTTCCGTCTTTATCATTCTGTTGGAATATCTATACGTGTGTTTTACAGGATCCAGTTCCATCTTTATTATTCTGTTGGAACATCCCGCCGATTGAATTTCACCGACACGGTTCCGTTATTATTATTATTCTGTTGGAATAACTTTTGTCTACATCAAGCACCGCATGCATGGTGATTTCTTTTGTTATTCCATTCTTTATTATACCCGGTTAGTTAAAACTTTGACTTCTATACTCCATGAAATTAGTAGAATATCCTTGATATTTGCGTTTCATCCAAAGATCTTTTCATGGAAATATTCTTCCGATCATTCTTGAATTTTACTCTCACGTAAACGATGATCATGTTGACAATTTGGACGTTAATAATTCATGGATTAAATAATTCTTGAACTTGTTTTATTGAATTATTATGTCATTGTCATCATCCTCGTGTTATATTATGTTATCTTTTGCTTACGTGCGTAGATGAACTTAGTATGATTATGACCAAGGATCATTCGGTATAATCATGACTTGATATAAATGATGTGACAAAAGTCCTCGATTGGCACGTAATGCAAATGATGGATAGTTTTGGTATGATTATGACTGGGGTGATTCTTAAGTATAGTCATGACCATTGGTAATTTGATGAAAATCTTGGCAGGTAGTACGGGGATGATTAGATGTGGTGGTTTATTTATTGTCGAGAGTCTCAATGATAAAAATTGATGAAAACCTTTTAAAACCTAAAAGATAGTAGACTTTATTCTCTACTTGACTCTTTTAATAGATTGTTTATTCCACTGCAGATTAAACTGTTGTTTCATTGTATTTTATCGGTTTAACTTTGTTGAAGGCTAATGATAATTTATTCTCGCATTATCTTAGTCATAATATTTTTCTTGGGCTAGTTGAGCTCACCTTTTCTTTCTTTGTTCTCTTCGTGAAATGAGAACATAATTTGGGACGAAAGTCGGGGAGCGGAGTAATGGTCCGGAGGATAGCATTAGTAGTCCTCACTATTCGTGAAATAGTGTGATAATAGTTGTAATGAGGACTCCTTTTGAGTTTGTATAATATCTAGTAGATAATATTTGTATTCAAACTCACGCGGTTTACGTATACGTATGTATACCAGCAGATTATATTAGTAAGTTGTATTTGAATTTATGTACCATGTAAGTGGCGACCCAAGATGGGTGACGTATACCTAATTTTGGGGGCGTCACAAATAAAGTCTACTATCTTTTAGGTTTTAAAAGGTTTTCATCAATTTTTATCACTAAGACTCAGTTTAATGAATAAACCACAATATCTAATCATCCATGTACCACGGTCAAGGATTTTCATCAAATTATCAATGGTCATGACTATACCGAATCACCCCTGGTCATAATCATACCAAAATTATCCATCATCGCATTACGTGCCAATCGAGGACTTTTTGTCACATCATTTATATCAAGCCATGATTCTACCGAATGATCCCTGGTCATAATCATACTAAATTCATCTATGCACGTAAGCCAAAAATAACATAATATAACATGAGGATGATGACAATGACATAATAATTCAATAAAACAAGTTCATTTAATTAATTTATTTAGGAACTAATAACGCCCAAATTGTCAAGATGATCATGCTTAGTAAAGTAAAATTCAAGAATGCTCGTAAAAATATTTTCATTAAAAATATTGGATGAAGTTTAAATATCAAGGATATTCCACTAAATTCATGGAGTATATAAGTCAAAATTTTAACCAACCGAGTATAATAGCGGAATGAAATAACAAAAGAAATCATCATGCACATGCAGATTGCATGATAAATGTGTTATTCCAAATGTAATAATAAATACGTAATAATAAAAAGCAGCATTTCAGTCCAAATAAAACACATGTATGTGATATTCCAATAGAATAATAAAGACAGAATAATAAAGAGCGGAACCAGTCCGGCACAAAAAGCATGTACATGATGTTCCAGTGAATAATAAAATAATAGAAGAATGTCACCAAGTATATGGGATTCGCGATATACAAAGTTATTCCAACAAAATAAATAAGAATGGAATAATATAAGTATTTCACCAAGTATAGGTATTCGCATATAAAGTCATGTATAGGGTATGCCACTTTTTTAAGTTATTCCAATGTAATAATAAAGAATGGAATAATAAGTTTTCTTCATGAATAAAAATAACACCCCTTACGAAAGTACAACAAATAATATTCTCTACCTTAGAAGAGTTGAATATTGGAAAAGTGAAGTAGAAAAAATACTTTCTTCTTTTCTCTATAGTTTCTCTTGAAAGTAGTATATGCACAAAGCCAATCATGTTTGATGATAAAGCATATACTTTTGTAGCAATCTTATTCATTTATTAATAAAAAGTATTAATTTATTAAAGACTTTTAATTATCTACATGATGTTGTTTTATAATATGTGATAAACCCATAGTTTTAAGCAATGCTTTTAGAATAATGATGATGATCATTCTAATGAGATCTAAATTCTTGAAAGCTTAAAACTAAAATAGTTCCCAATCATTGGATTACTAAATTGGGGATTAGTGAATCCGGATAGATTGGTACGTACGTCTGCTTGCTTCGTTGGATGAGGATGATTGATCTCGTGATCATCGTGTGGAGACATTAAAGCAAGTATGTAGGTGCTTATTGAAGAATAAGTTCATCGAACATTGGCTCGCTAAGGAATACCTAATGGAGTTTTATTTGCACTGTCAATAGAAATTCTGTAGTGATAGTAAGACAAGTAATCCTTGGACTTGAGATCATCATAGCATCTTGTGTATGATGAGTTATACTTTGACTTATTCCTTAAGACCCTTTAGGGTATATCAAAGGGTATGCTTGGGTATAATAAGTTATACATGGAGATAATGTATGATCGATAAAGAATCTACCACTTCTAATAAAGAAGAGAAATGTCCTATGTGATTCGATAAATGACAACCCAAGTAGTCCTCGGGTTGCGAGAATGAAATTAGAAAGGAGTTTCTAATTTGCATTATTTGAGTTCATGCATTTAAGAGTCGAAATACATATAATTAAATAAAATAAGACTTGTGAAGAATTCCATGTCTTATATTTAATTGGGACATTGTATGGTGGAAGGATTGAATTGTCACGGTAACTATTTACTCAAAGGTTCTTTTATGATTAATGTTGAAATCTATATTATCCGGAAAGTCGTTGATCGCTAGGAGGCTTATCCCTATTGTAGAATAAATATTATTTATTTAAATAAATTAATTATTTAATTTATTTATTTAAATAAGATTAAATTGTTCTAATTGATTTATTCACAACTAGGTTTAATATGGAGAACCCAAAGGGTCACACCATAAAAGGAAGAATAATTATTTAAGAAGTTAATGGCATAATCGTAATAATATGTTATGTATATTTAATTTAATCTATGGTGATAGAATAAATTAAATAACTTAATATTATTATTTAATATTTTAGAAATATTAAATATAAATTAATAAGAGGAGTCTTATTAATATTATTACAATTATTATTATTTTAATTTCTAAAAGAGTTTAGGAATTAATTTAATATAAGTACTCTCATTTATTCCTAATTAGATTAGGAAGGAAAATTAGTTAAAGGAGTTTAATTAATTATCCCTAATAAGATTAGGGAGCTTAATTAATTAAAAGAATTTAATTAATTAAATAAAACCCAATTCCTTAATTGTTAAGTTTGGGTTCTTCACATCTATAAATAAGAGGAGTCTTATTATGGGTGAGGGAGTTGTTGACTTTAACAACGACATAATTCCAATTTGTTGGAGAGTACCCTTTTCTATAGAGATAGAAAACTAGGGTTTGAGCCAAATACCCTTTTTTTTCTTGAATCATTATAATTCTTGGTGGATCACCTCAGAGGCCAAACATATGGGTGGCTAACGTTGATCAAAGGAAGGAACAAAACCCGGTGGATTCAAGTTGAACGCCGAAAGGATTTGGAGGTGAACTTGTACACGAGGAAGTTTCGATCTTGAGGGTATGATTTTATTCTTTATCTTTTCGTTTAATTAATAATTATGCATAAAGGGTGATCGGGTATATGGTTTGTAAAAATTTTAAACTCGATTTTACACGTTTAGCACTTTTTATGCAATTTGATTGCGTTCTTGAATATTACAAACCTAACATCTCTTTCAGAGTTTCAAATTGAATTAAGTAAGAAATAATGAAGGAATGAGCTTTTCTATTTATAAAAAGCGAGGAAGGCTCTTTGGCCTTAACGAATGGTCAAAATGACTCTTGGTAATATTGAAGAGACAACTACTATTTATGAAAGGGTAATTAACCCTGGAACAACAGAAAGGCGAGTTAACTCTTGGTAATATTGAAGGACAACTACTATTTGCGAAGGGTAATTACTTATTCAAGAAGGTAATTACTATTGAAGAATGTAATTACTATTGACGAAGGTAAATACTATCGACGAAGATAATTACTATTCACAAAGGTAATTACTATTCACAAAGGTAATTACTATCGACGAAGGGACTCTTAGATGATGACATATGGGCCCCCATAAAATAATCAAACTTACCACAAACGTCTCATAATGACTCTTTATATACATCAAGGATTGAATAAATATTACCACAAATCATTTTATTTTTAATCAACACATATTTAATCTTTCAACAATTATTAATCATTTATAACTTGTCGTCTCAATTAATAATTTAATACTATAACATATATATATGATGATAATGTATTAATAATTGAATCAATAATATAAGATATATGACGCAAAGAATTCTGTAGCATGATAATTGAAAGCATAAATGAAGTGACTTCTCACGTAAAGATCATCAATAATCAATATCGTGCTATTATACAACTACGCTGGCAGATTCTTCAGACTTTTTACTAAGGGTAGTTCACAGTTTTACCATAATACCTCCTCGTCGTTATTTTTATAGAAAAATAATTTTGTCGTTTTCTAACTACGATAATACTTCCGTTATGAGGTCCAATTAATGATTGGTAATCGCACAAATATTCCCAAAAAAAAGAATATTTCCACCAAACGAATATTTTATAACAACTTGCTTACTTTGCAAAATTTATAAATATTACCCACAACTATAACATTATATCAAATTTATTCCATAATATTCAAAAATAATATTTATAAAAAAAATTCATCTTTATTTATAAAAGCTGGGGTCTTACAGTCACTATATTTTACTCAATTTAAAAATATCTCAAATTGACTTTTCAAAACTCAATAATGATCTTAAGAGGCAACTTTTAATGATTTAGATTTATATATTTCTCTTACCGACAGATTAAGAGACGATAAGGGACAAACAAAATTTTACAAAACAATTTTATTCTCTTATCGAATTAGATGTGGAGCAATTAAGAGGTATTAAAAGGTAAACAAACACCACCTTAATACTCTACCACTAAATATAGTATTTTTCATTTATTTACAATAATTTTTTTAAAATAATTCCTAAAAATCCTCCATGTGCTATAAAAAAGACTATCATCTTTAATAAGAGTTTTACTATATATGACTAATAAATTTATTTTAATATTAAATACGGACATATATGGATATCTGAGATTGAAGACGATTCACCCGTTATTATTATTCTATAATCAAAATATAAGAAGGTTAACAATCTGAATATGAAGGTTTCATATAATACCTTTTTGACATAGATTTTTCTATTATAAGTAATTTCATATTAAAGATAATTATTTTAAATACCATTAAATAAGGTTATTAATAATGTCAGAGTAATATTTATCGATAAAATTTCAAAGTGTTATTAAAATAAATATAAAAATATCACTAAATATATATTTACTCCGACAACAAAACAAAATTAATGCTACATTATCAACAACCATAAATAACTTACATATAATTATATTTTATACAAATTAATAATACTCTTTTTAGGTGGGGAGAGTATAATATTTTGGTGTTGACCCACAAAATAAATAAATGAACATATAATATAGAGAATTGTTAAATCCACAACAGAAAATATTATTTTCACAACAAAAGTGTCGTTATAGATCCTATAGCGACGGTTTTCACTATCGCTAGACACTTTTGTTATGAAAATAACAAAAAGTATTCTGGATTTAACATTTCCCAATAATATATTCATTTTCGGATCCATTGCCCACAGTTCCAATCATCTGGCCCTTCTGGTCCACGTATCCATCCGACTTAACTTTTCTCACGTTTAAACATCAACGGTTTTTCACTTTCTAAACTTCAATCATTATGTAAGTCTCAGATCAGAACACCATACATTTCATCAACCTCAATCTCAATCTCATCCCTTTTTCTCTATCAACATATATGTTATTTGGATTATATATATATATATATATATCAATGTTTATGAATACTTCTAGTATTTTTCTCAAAGATTAGACAAAGAAATGGCAGCCAATATTGGATCATTAAGGCATAGTTTTGCAGAAAGAAGCAAAGAAAGGCTGCTGTCACGAAAAAACTATTCAGAATTGGGATTTGGCAGATCCAATTCTGCTGATGATGAAGGTTCCCGATTTGTATGTTTTAGTTCTTTGCAAGAGAAATTCACAGAGTATAAAAATGATTTACAAGATGGTATTATCAAAGCCTACGAAATGGGTCGCTCCGATTCGAGAAAAGTTATTTTTGCAGCTAAAATGGGGTTGGCTCTCTCTTTTGTTTCGATTCTCATATTTTTTAAGGAACCACTTAGTTATATAAGCAAAAATTCCATCTGGGCAATTCTCACTGTGGTTGTTGTATTCGAATTCAGCATAGGTATAATTCAATTTATGTTTAACTGTAGTTCATTGTTATTAAGCTTTATTACTACTTTGGTTGATTTTTTGTCTTTTGGGTTTTGTTTAAATATATAGGAGCTACACTTAACAAAGGATTTAACCGTGCTTTGGGGACATTTTTAGCTGGAGGACTGTCTCTCGGTATTGCTGAGCTTTCTAAATTGGCTGGAGAGTTGCAAGAAGTTGTAATTGTAATTAGCATCTTTATTGCAGGTCTGATTTGTAGCAAAAATAAATGACTTTATACCATAATTTCTTTTGCATAACAACTGTTTTTGGTATGTTGTTTTTTTTACAAGGATTTTGTGCAAGCTATTTGAAACTGCATCCGGCAATGAAGCAATACGAATATGGGTTCCGGGTATTCTTGTTGACATATTGTATTGTACTGGTGTCTGGGACTTCAAATTTTGTCCACACAGCTGTTTCTCGATTGCTGCTAATTGGTGTTGGAGCTGGTGTTTGTTTGCTTGTAAATGTATGTGTGTTCCCCATTTGGGCGGGTGAGGATTTGCACAAATTGGTTGTGAAAAACTTTAAGGGTGTCGCTACTTCCTTGGAAGGTTAGATTAAGATTATATGTAGGTTTTTAACATTTTCATTTGGGTTTATTTCCGGTATTGACTTGAGTTGCTTGATTCTTTCTTCTGAATGTTGGTATAGGCTGTGTTAACGGGTACCTGCAATGTGTTGAATACGAGAGAATCCCTTCCAAAATTCTTACATATCAAGCTTCTGATGATCCACTGTACAGTGGATATAGATCTGTTGTACAGTCTACTAGCCAAGAGGAATCTCTGGTATGCTGTATTCCTTAAGTGTATTTGATAGAACCCAGACCAGAAAGTGATTATCATGTTTTTACCTTTGTTTTATCCCTTTTGCAGTTAGGCTTCGCTATATGGGAACCACCTCATGGCCGTTACAATATGTTCAGCTATCCTTGGAGTGAGTATGTTAAAGTTAGTGGTGCATTGAGGCATTGTGCATTTATGCTCATGGCAATGCATGGGTGTATACTTGCTGAAATACAGGTGAAGTTCATCAATTGTTTTTCTAGTCTGTCTATGATGTTGTCACTTCCTTGTTCTTTATTTACTGTCTCGGCAGTCCAGTCCAATAATAGGAAATTCGGCATTTTGTTATAAGATCTGGTACTAATGGACAACTTGATTGGTGATAAATTTACTTCCGTGATCTTATTATTGCAACTCAAACATGAATTTATCTTTCTCCAATTTGATCATTATATCGTTGCAATGAAGATCCTTGGGGCCACCATACATAGTTTAACATGAGATTACCCGGTGTGTGTGGTTGATGGGGTATTGCATGCACCTGGTGGTTTATCTAGTGCACAATCCAGGTTGTGGTTTCCACTGTCATAAAAAAATAAAATGGTTGGAGTTATCTGAAGGATGTGTATTAAATGGAAAATGATATGCTGTTAAGGTAATGGGGCTTTTGTGCTCTAGCACTTGGATCTCTCCTTTCCTTTGTCCAATGGGTCCTCAAACCAACCCAAACATTTGTATTTCTAGGTCTTAGTATTTCTGTTGGTGCATGACAATTAAATTAGTTTGTCTGCTGGTATGCTGGAAAATGGTATGTTCTTGATGTTCTTTAGCTTTTGTTTCACTACTCATATCTCCCAGTACCTTCCCCCCCCTCGTGCATGCACTCTTTTGCATGCTTCATGATTTAACAATGATGGCATGTGTGCAGAGTCTGCAGACACTATTATCAAATTTTTTATGTGAACTTGATAGGTTAATAATGTTTTCCTTTCATCTCCCCAATTAAGTAAATAAAGCTGGATGGCTGATTGATGAGTAATGGACGAGACTGTTTTCCTTCATTGAAAACTTAAAATGCAAAAGTATGTAATGCTTGTTTTATAGAGGTGAGATACTTCTCAATTGTTATTTTTGGGCAGAACACTCAATGATAGAAATTCTGTAAGCCTGAGTTTAGAAACACTATTTCTCAATGAAGCAAACATTAAACTATTTGCTGGACTAGAAAAGTGTCTTGATTAAGTGCCATTGGCTTTTGTTGGTTCGATATAAGATTCTGGGATGCTTCCACCATCTTAACTGTGCGTGTGAGCCTATGGATTTAAAAAATTCCATGCTTTAATCTGAGTAGCACAACTTATCATGATGGAACATGAACTGAATCACAATATCTGGATCGTTCATCCTGTATCACTTGCAAAATTTCATTGCCTAAACTCCCACCTTTCATGAATCTTCAGAGGTCAATCTAATATTTGCATTAGACTTTACTGTTTTGCATATTAAGAATTGCTTATGGACTTCAAGAAATATTCTAGTTGTTCTCCTTTCCCTTCAGCACTTCACATTATATCCTTATAAACATCAGGGAACTAAATGAAAATGTAAAGGCATGCACCTCCAGTTCTGAACCTGAATTCTAATATAGTTATATATTTTCTGCCACTTCAGGTCTTCACGTCTATATGAAAATCACAGAATTCTGGACTTGAGCTTTTCAAAGTTTACACACAGCCTTTGCATGAATTATTTCTTTGTGTTGTTGGGTTAAATTATTTAAATTTTGTAGGCAGCAGCTGAATTACGACAGGTATTCAGCTGCGAGATTCAGAGGGTTGGTACTGCAGGAGCTAAAGTGTTGCGCGAGCTTGGGAACAAAGTGGAAAAGATGGAAAAATTAAGCCCTGGAGATTTGCTTGAGGAAGTGCATGAGGCTGCGGAAGAGTTGCAAATGATGATAGACGAAAAATCATATCTGCTGATTAAAGCTGAGAGCTGGGCAAGCAGCAAAATGCCGAAGGAATTTCAAGATCCTGATCAGTTCCAAGAACTAAAGGATAGTGAAAACAAAAATTTGGTGATAAACTCACTCAGTGAAGTAGCTCTTCACTTAAAATCAGCTCACACATTAAGGAACTGGGATACTCAGAATCCAAACATGAGCTGCAATCCCTCTGTTGCACAATTGGGTTCATCTGAAGATGTTTTCAAGCAGCAGACACATTGGCCTTCACGACTATCTATTTTCGGTGACACCATTATTAATGAACGCGAAGTAAGGACATACGAAAGTGCAAGTGCATTGTCATTGGCGACTTTTACTTCCTTGTTGATGGAGTTTGTTGCAAGGCTTCAAAACCTTGTGAACTCATTTGAAGAGCTTAGCGAGAAGGCAAAATTTAGGGATCCTCTAGATCCAACAGCAACTACAGAGTCGGTTGGTTGCTGGACTAGGCTGTACAATTGGATCTGTTGTAAGGATTAGCTTCCTTCCTATTTTTCTTGCGGGTTGATCATTACTTAAAAGACTGTTTGCTCTAAGCAGTGTTTCACTTGATTGAGTCGTACTTTGTCTCGATGGAAACAGTTGCAACTCGTGGTGACCAACTGTTGCTTCTGAAAATTTGTATTCCGGCTTCAATGTAAATAAGCAAGCCATCTGCTTCTTCAGCTCATGGTGGACATCCAGCTTTTAGCTGTGGACTGTGGAAGCTTATACAGCCTACATGGAGGAAAGGAAAAAGAATATATTTGTATTATGGGTTTCTTTTATTTTTCTTAATTCTTTTATCGGATATTTATTCCTAGGATATGTGATTTATTAATTGATGAGACAAAGAAACTTACTTGTCCAATACTTGTGTCATTTTTTCTTGATTTTTTTGCAACATATAATAAACTTTTGCCCGTAATTCTGCTTCAGGCTTCAGCACAGTTTGGTGTTGTGCCACTTCCTTCCCATTTTTATCCATCCCTGTTTGTAGCTTTTGGCAGCTCCAAATATACATTAATATATCACATTATTCTATACTTTCTTAATATAGTTGCATTGCATTGCATATATTCTCAACTCAATTACACTTCTTATCTCAAATTTTAATACAGTTAAATACATAAATATGGGATTCCATTTACTATATTCCTGTAGGACTAAAATTCTGGCTTGGAAATATTAATTACCTATGGGTTTTGAAATGATGATAGAATACCAAATCTACCCCTGGTTGTTTCAGCCTCTTCCGGCTTAAACTACTCCATTTTTGCCTCTTCCTCAACTAAATCGAGAACTAGAGGTTTGTTTTTCTCTCTCTTTCTTGATTATCACTCCCCTCAAGTAATAATAGTAGTCTTAAACCCTTCATTGCCTGTGCTTCAACAAATCCCCAATTTCAACAACTTAACAATTCAACAATTAAAATCATCTGCTTCTGTGATGTGTTCCTGTACCAGCAGCTCAGGAACTTCAGCTGATGAAAATCTTCCTCAACTAAATCAAGAACTAGAGGTTTGTTTTTCTCTCTTTCTTGATTATTACTCCTTCAAAATATAATTCTTATATCTTTCCTTTTTGTACTAGAATCAGCATAGCCAAAATTTCTGGAAGAATTGGAGGGTGAGCTTTTATTCGTCACTTGAGGAATTTATGATACAATGTGGAAAGATTTAGTGAACCCATATGATATTTTTTGGGATTGTCATTTTTGTAGAAACCCATGTGAGATTGATGCGTGTTTTGTCAGGAACAATCAGCCCAAACGAGTGCATGTCTTGCAAAGCTGGGGCTTGCAGCTGTGCTTGCTTACGGTTTGGTTGATGCTGTTACTTACACTACATTCTTTGTGCTTGCCTTTCTTGCGTATGAGAAGAGCACTGGGAATAATCCTGCTGCAAATATTCAAGCGCTATTAGGGGTAAGAATTTCCTCACTTTTGTGAGAGTATCTAAAGTTTTGGAGTTATGTTTGATACATTGGTATTCAAATTTGTTGCTTAGATTCTAGTCGGAAAATGCTTAACTAATTATTCCTTGGGTCACATTTGATTGGTTCAAGAACTTAAATGACTGTAAAGTCCTAGTTTTGTAGCAAATGAAAGATAGCTACAAGGTTTTTCTGTTGCTTGCCAAATTGCTTTTGTTGATGTTCTAGACAGGCATTATGCGGTCTACACTGGTGTTATAATCAAATTATCTCTATCCGGACATAATCAGAATATCTATGCACAAAGATTAAAAGTTTCATTTTATTTGATTATTTTTATTGGACTGCTTGACCACTTCTTGTCCATATAACAAGTATATTTATCTTTAAATTTTACACTATATTTTTGTTAGTTGTTTTTGCTGGCACAAACTTATAACTAAGATGCTACGCTTAACATAGAATGTGCAGAGTCCTGAATTGGAATGACAGCATTCACATAATATAAGGTAAAAATGGATACACCGTAATCCTAAGCTAGGAAAAGACTCAATTCTTGGGATACAAGGGAAAGATAATGTGCATTAGATACGTGCGGGAAAGTGTGATTCATCTATGTAACTGCTTGACACTTGACCTCGTTAATTCCTAACAGATCACAAGTGACTTTTCTTTTCTTTTTTTTCAAATTTGCATCTTTCTGCATGGGGAGAAATAATGGTCTTCAAACTTTATCCAAATTAAAAATGAAGAAGTAGTGTGCTTTTATAGTTTAGTAGACATATTCTAAGTGCATAATTATCTCGGGAAGTTGTTTCACTTTATAATTTCAGTTATAACTAACTATGTTCCTAGAGTAGAGTGTTGGGCATATGTTCGTTTAAGTTTCACCCATTGGTGTATTTACTGTGAGTTGACTGTTTGGAAACTTTTTTGGCCTCTTTGTGACATTGCAAAAAGAATTGGAAAACAGAATGCATGAAATATGAGGTGAACATGGAAACTAGTAAGCCTAGAATAGGGAAAGACACAGTGCTTGGGTTATGAGGGAAAGTTGCATTAGTTATAAAATAAAAGAAGTGATTGGTGTATATATTAACTTTTGATTTCATTAGTCCCTCAAAAATATCAACTGGTTCTTTCTCAATATAAATTTTTAAATATATATGTATGGGATAAAGTACTAAAATTTTCTTTTGTTCCTCTTTTATAATTGAGTATACATAATTCTGCATACATCAATTAGATAAGACTACGTCGTAAAGGAAATGATAAGCAGCTAAATTACTTTCAATGGCAGGGTACACTTGGTAATCACATAAAGAATTCTAGTAAGATTACCCTATTGTACAATACTAATATGTCTAGTAAACTTTGGTATATCTCCTATTCTTAATTAGTAATAGTGGGAGACTTAGAACTCTCTAATTAATAGAATCCTTAATCATAAGATTCCTTGAGTGAAAAGAATTACTCAACATTAGTTTAACAATCCAAAACCAATTTCTTCCCTTGATTGCCCTGTCATTATCTAGCATCAAATGTATCATACTTGGACCCTAGTCTGATACCTATTCTTTGTCCTTTTTTAAACTGATGCAAGCAGTGACTGGGTTGAGATGACTCGAGCATATTCAGTTGCTTTCAATATGCTCTCTGAGCTGAAAAAACAAATCAGGTGAGGTCAAGTTCCTAAAAAGGAATTGTTAGATTAGATGTTGCCTTTGCCCCTCAAATTGGCTGGGTGATTTCAGTGTCAAGTAGTAGTTCACTGGATCAAAAGGATCACCCCCCCCCCCCCCCCCCTCCCCCCCTGATAGTTGTCTTTAATTACTTGCATCAAGTAACTTGACATTGCAAGCATGATAGTCACATAGTTTAAGTTAATTAGGGATGTAGACAAGACATAGAGGAAGGTTGTTTCCATACTATAACCCTGCTTTGTGATCTTTTGCTCCTGCTAAAGTTGTAACCAAAAAATTAACAAAGGATTTTGCATTAATCATAATCTTTCTTGGTCTTTCAACTCTTTTAAAGAGTGACGTGACGATGTCTTTCACAATTGTAATTCAGCACAAAACTTTTATTATGGGTAAGGGCTCCCATTATTACACTAGGAATATAATATTATTCCAATTGTCAGAATTTACAACATTTCATTCTTCTTTCAGTTGATTTGCTTTAAAGCTTTCCTCATGTAAGATAGCTTTAAGAACTGCCTACCATCTAGCCTAGGAGTGGGAGTATCAGCAAAGCAAAACTTAGATTATATTTGACAATTTTAAACTTATTTTACTCGAAATTAAAATAAAGTCATTTAATATTAAACAATACAATAAGTATAAATAAAACTAGTTTTATTGTGTCCAAAAATTAAATGAATCATATTAAGTTTAAATTTAAAAATATTTAAAGATTTGATGTTATATTTTGGTATATAGGAGTATAATTTATGTACTAAAAATATATATATTTTATTCTTTAATGAATACACTATGGTACCGTAAAATTAATAAATATAAATAAATTAAGAAGAACATGCTATAGAATGGGCCTCCTTGCCTAAAAATTAAGCAAGAAAACGAAACAATTATAACAGTACGTACGGTAGTTTTTGGTACAAGAGTTGATGAAGTTGCAGATTGTAGGTCATTGTGCCGATAAATAGAGGTTAATTAATGAAATTCTACAACAATGCCCGTGAAATTGTCATAATCTTCTGCAGCACCAAAGAGCCCAATTGATTCAAATGATTTTCGACCTTCAAAACACCAGATAGAAGCCAAAGACCCTCATATTCTTCTAAACCAATGCTAAGACAAAACAACAATGAGGTCTTCATTCATTAACTTTTAGCCTGCCTGCCAACTTGCATTTTACAGACGAACTGGGAAATGGTTTGGTCTCCACCATATATTTGTTTCCTCCTACTAATTAGAAACATTAAAACATCAATATATGTATATAAATCACAAAATTTCTGCAGCAGCATTTACTCTATTATCTACCTGTATTAAGAGCTCCCACATACATGGCTGAAAAATTCTACTTGAGAAACTACCAAATTCTATGCTTCTAAGCATTTTTGTTGATTAATGGTACCTCCTTCCATAATGTCTTGCAGACAAAACTTTCTGCTGCTCGAGTCTGTTGAAAGGGTTAAAATAGCCGAGTCTGTTAAAAGGGACTCCATAACCTCAGCTTCGTTTCCTTTTTCAACGTTTGCTACAAAAAATAACAAATAGTAACCCTTAGGACATACTTTAATTATGTGAAAATACGGGAAAAAATAACCACCCTCCGCAAAGCAAATATCACAATTCAAACATGCAACATTAGATAAATGTACCCTAAACCTTGTTACTTACCTTCAATCTTTCTCTTTTTAATTCTACGCTTTTTCCTCTTCTTCTCGATTTTGTTATCAGTTGGATCATCACAATTATTACTTGGCTGCTTCATTTTTTCTTCACCATTTATCCAGTTTTCACCAACTCCGTCCACCGTTGATTGCTTCTCTTCAAATTTACTTCGACACTTCTTCCTCTTTTTCTTCTTGGTTTTGTTATCCACAGATGACCCACAATTGTCACCTTGTGGCTTTATTCTGTCTTCACCATTTATGTGAGTTGCACCAACTCCATCCGTTGTTGCTTGCTGCTCTGCAAATTTACTTCCACGACGCTTCCTCCTCTTTTTATTCCCAATTATGTTATCTGTTGGATGATTACAATCGTTACCTTGTGCCTTCATTCTGTCTTCACCATTCATGGATTTTTCACCAACTCCATCTGTTGTGTTTTGTTGCTCTGCAAACTTAGGGTCATCGCAATCATTCCATTGTGGCTTCATTCTGTCTTCACCATTCATGGATTTTTCACCAACTCCATCTGTTGTGTTTTGTTGCTCGGCAAACTTAGGGTCATCGCAATCGTTCCATTGTGGCTTCATTCTGACTTCGTCATTTATTGATTTTTTACCAACTCCATCTGTTGTGTTTTGTTGCACTGCAAACTTAGGGTCATCACAATCGTTCCATTTTGGCTTCATTCTGTCTTCATCATTTATTGATTTTTTACCAACTCCCTCTGTTGTGTTTTGTTGCTCTGCAAACATAGGGTTTTTACCAACTCCATCTGTTGTGTTTTGTTGCTCTGCAAACATAGGGTCATCACAATCGTTCCTTTGTGGCTTCATTCTGTCTTCATCATTTATGGATTTTTTACCAATTCCATCTGTTGTTTTTTGTTGCTCTGCAAACATAGGGTCATCACAATCGTTCCTTTGTGGCTTCATTCTGTCTTCATCATTTATGGATTTTTTACCAATTCCAACTGTTGTTTTTTGTTGCTCTGCAAACTTAGGGTCATCACAATCGTTACTTGGTTGTTTCATTCTGTCTTCACCATTTATGTAGTTACCAACAATTCCATTTGTTGTTACTTGCTGCTCTGCAAAATTACTTTTGCGACGCTTTTTCCTTTTCTTCTGGATTTTGTTTTCTGTTTGGTCATGATGACCTTTGGTGTCCATTGGTCCATCACAATCATTACATTGTTGCTTCATTCTATCTTCACTGTTTATGTAGTTACCAGTTCCATCCGTTGTTGCTTGCTGCTCTGCGAAATTACTTTTGTAACGCTTTTCCCTCTTCTGGATTTTGTTTTCTGTTGGGTCAACATCTTTGGACATATTTTCTGTTTGGTCATCATCTTTGGTGTCCATTGGTCCATCACAACCATTACTTTGTTGCACCATTCTTTCTTTCCAATCAAAATAGCCTTCAGTACATACATCCTTTATTGCTCGCGGCTTTGTACGCTTACGAAGATTCCAATTGTTCTTCTTCTTTATTTTGTTATCCATTGGTTGATTCCAATCTTTGCCACATTTCCACTTGCTATCCTCACCATTTATGCAGTTTGAATTGATTCCGTCCATTGTTTGTTGCTGTTTTGAAAAATAATACTCAGACACAAGCCGGTGGGCCAACTTTGCTAGGCTATGTCCCCAGATAGACTTGGGGTTGGGCGGCCTGCAGGAATTCAAGGAGAGAAAAAGAATGAATGAGAACAAATGCAAGGATTGATATTTTAAGAGAACATATTACCCACTGCATACTAAATAAAGCTAGGAGGAAGAAATGCACAGTGCACAATATCAAGTTCAGAATACCCCACCATAGATTACTAGTCAAGCTACAATGTCCTATGAGCTTGGATTCAGTTTAATTCAAGTGAAGTTAATAACTTCTCTCATGTGAAATGACATGCCATGGAACTGAAATACTAACTGATAATTTCTGTTAAATACTCATAACTAAGTTATGGCCAGGGTCACCAATTTACAGTCAACTCCTCGTGAACTGATGGCTCTCAGTTAAACTCATTATGTTTATTGAAAGCAATACTGTTAAACAACTGCAAAAAACATATGTTAAAAAATTAGTGAAAGACTTGCTTTATTTTTGCCTGGAGTTGAAAATCTGTAGCTCTAATACCACCACTCAAACCTAGAAAATTCTTCTCTCTCTCTCTCTCACACACACACACACAATAAAATATTAAAAAAAAACTAAACCACGCATGCACACACTAACCAGAAAAGAGAAGGAAAAAGAAAAGAAAAAAATTAATTTAAAAGTTCTCACCTTTCAGAGAATTTGCGTCCAAAAATCGTAGATTTCTCATGCCACAAAATAGGTTGAGGAAGGAGATCCTGCTCGCTAACAAACTGAATAACAGTATCACATACAGTTAAGCATGATATATTTTGAAAGAAAATCACAAGTTTTCGTTAGACGAAAACATTTTAGGAGTCATTTCTATTCATAATTTCTATAAGGCACAACTTTGACAAATATCTAAATCCAATTTGGAGAAGACTAGTTCTTTCGTTTCTCTTTCTTTGTTATTTTGCCCTAGTTTTCTTCTTCGCTACAGAGATATCTAATTGTTTTACAACAAGAAACTTTGTTTTTCACAATGTTGTACCATAGTTGTCACGGTACTACGGCCAGATGCGGCGGGAGTTGACCGCTAGGACGCCAAGGCAATAATGCGCCCGTCATGGCGTCCGTATGACGACAAGTTGTTAACAATGTACAATTTATACATTTCTATTTTACTTGATCAATAAAGTTTTATATCCATTAATATCCAAAACATAATAACTAACACTATGAAATACAATTATAAACACAATTACATAAATACTTCACAATCAAATTTCAAAAATACAAAATAAAGAATGATGACTTACCCATCACCCATTACAAGTATAATAAACAATAAAATTACACGACATAACAAATCCATGGGTTATGAAGAGTCATGGTTAAAAAATGACTTAATCACTTAACTTGGGTCAGCTACCAAGTCATGAGCCTTGGCTGTGGTGTACAAAATGAAAAACAGCAAAATTACAATAATTGAAAAAACACACTCCACTTATGAAAATTGCACAGTTGTCTACTGTGTACCATTTTTACTCTTAGAATGGAGCACAACTGGAGTGCATGCATCATTCCCCCAAAAATTACATGCATATATTTATTGCTTGACCCTCTTCAACATATATTTATTGCACTTGACCCCCAAAAAATCATTGACAAAGATGGTTCGAAGTAAGATGCAAGTTGTACTGACTTGTACTGTTGCACATAACACCATCCACCGCAAGTAAAAACATATTTAATCTGCCATGTCCTAGTGAGCTTTTGAAACATCTTTTTCCATAAAACTTTATATAAATCACGTGAGTTGGGATTAAACTTCCTTGATTTGGATGTATATACAGTTGACAAATAAATTTATATTAAAGTATATCTGAATTATTAAAGGATCATATGAAAGTTAAACTGTAATGTACCTTTCCAGGTATTATTACTCCTTCTGGTGGTTTTGGTATGTGAGAATGAAAAGATGGATATTGATACATTACAGATCTGAAAAAGTAGATGGTGAAGAGTAGACTGTTAATAGAAAATCAGGAACTGGCACCCAGTCCTTTGGATAGCCAGACTCATTGAAGCAATAATAACAAGTCACAGAAAGCATACATCACTTTATTATTTATTATAATCTCCATGTCATCAACTGGTGAAAAGATCTCCATGGGCGACACAGGTTTATCAGTTATGTATATGAATCCATTCATTCCATCACTGCATGACAACATTAACAAGTGGATGATAAAATGCAAAGGGAAGATAATTGATCGGTTAACATCACTGCATTTGAAAATAAAACTTCAAAGCCATAGGCATAAAAGCACATTGACGAACAGAAATCTGCCTCTGAGTATCTCTATTAACAATGAAAACAAAGATCGTACTCTTGATAGTCAATCCAATCATTGGATTAGACTTTCCTAGAAATGTAACTCATAAAGCTTTCAGAAAAATTTAAACATATGCAGGTCCTTCTCCTTCCGCTGAGATGGCACTCTTTCATTTTTTTGTTTAACATTCATCTTATAAATTCACTTTACTGACCAGGTGCCGTAATTAGTTTACAAAAGTAAAAGGTACTTTTTTAACTTTCCCATAATATAGCTTGGGTAATGTAGATGACGTGCCAAAAGACCCCAGAGAGAGGGAGAGAGCGAATATATACATACATATATATATATATATATATATATATATGTTCTTGTAAAGATTATAAGGTAATTAGCCCAACTGCAACCAATAAATAGCTTTGTAAAGAAAGAAGCAAAATGATTTATATGTTGACTAATTTTATGTCGAATGTGGATTGCGACTTACGTGGAAGTGATGGAACTATAAGCAATAATATAGAATAGTAATTTGTGAGTCCCTTCTTTACACCCTCTTATCCCAGGTATACGTACAACACTTTCTAATATCAGCATAAATTTGTTATCATATATGGTAACACTTGAGAAGGAAACTAAGACTTCCAAGTTATCATTAAGCCTTTGTAAGACGTAAGTCTATTTTATTTGTCCATGTCATCATTGTTGATTGGCCAATTTATTTTTTATTTATCCTACTTCTTTTTTTGGCCGACAACACCTATGAAATTTTTTGAATCAATTTGATGGCCATCACTGAAATTTAACAAAATAGACTTCAGAAAGTTTTAATTACATTAGTTGGTCAAAAACATATTTTTAAAGTTCAATGGTCAAATGCATAAAAATTGTCAACTACAGTGGGGTATTTCTCATTTTTGCCATACTACAGTGGTACAAATAACACCCTTGATTATCCTACGAGATGTCCTCACCCCCCTCTCCCTTTCTTCCAATCACGATTTGTTAGCATTAACCAAGATTTAAAAACACAACAAATATTAAATTTCAGTTTGAACCATATTTTGATTTTGTGAGATGCATTTAACAGTTTATAATAGTACAAAAATAGCTTTGATGATGGATCAGAACTCTTCTACCACCAATAATGAACAAAGTAACGCCAATTTATTTTGGCAATAGCAGATATTGTGATCCACAAAAGATAAATCAAACCAGTAGTAGAACACATAAGCAGGCTCTCCAACACATTACTTATATCCAACACTTTAGGAGAACTTTGACCTAAATAATGAACACTTTACACTTGACTTTACAAATTGAACCCTTCCAAGTTCAACTAAATCCCTTTAGAACTCAAGATTTACATATTTAAACATGCAAGTTTTAAATATTCAACGTTCCAACAAGCATTTTTCCCCGAGGCCTATACGCAATATTCAACCTAATTCTTTCTAAAAGAGAATAGAAGAAATAAACTCATCTCAAGACCCTTGGTCAATTAACAACCAAATGAACAAGGGAACAAGTTGCAGTAATAACAAAAAATAAAGTCAATAAACAACCAAATGAACAAGGGAACAAGTTGCAGTAATAACAAAAAATAAAAAAATAAAAAAATAATCCTACTTCATTAGCTCTTTCCCGTGATGATACGCACCTGAATTTAGGGTTGATTTTCTTTTTGACTTTAGCCTTAAACAACTTTGGATTATCCTTATTCCGCTCGCAGAAGGAAAAGATTTTCAATGCTAAAGGATGTGTAATGTGAACAAACAGTATATCCAAGCCCAAACTGTTTCTTAGCTTTTCTTCATCCTAAATCAAGGAAACACCATTCAAGTGAGAGGGATATAAATTTTTTTATAAAAAAAATAGGAAGAATATGTATGGAATCTGTATAACTATGCATGAGAATGTGTGTCAAGGATTACCGTTAATGTCGATTCCACTTTCGTAATTTCCGATAAAAGGCAAGACTCGTCGATAAATGGCAATTTGCAAATAGCCTGCCAATTCAAAGAATAAATAAAACCTAGCTTTCTTAGTTAATGGTTAAAGAAGGGATAATCATTCACAACTCAAATAAGTCAAGGTTGTCTTAAATAACGGTGACCAATATTAACACTATTGTGTCCCTAAAATTTACAGACGAAAATTTTCATTGTTTATACTTTTTCTAACAATTTTCTAATTCGATATGTAAAGATAAGTATCAGAGGCTTATGCATCACCATGAAGGAAGTTTTTTTATGTTGTTTCTGATAAGTATCACGAGAAAGGAAGATTTAAAACAGGTATCCCAAAATAATGGAAGGGGAAGAGGTTCATTACAACAGAACAGTAAAATTGCAAAGGTGTATGATTAAAATTGTAAGTGTTAATCGAGAAGGTGTACGAGTAAAACATGCATACACGCCTAAGAGTACCCATGTACCCCAGTGGCGGAGCGAGGATTATGAACCACTGGTGGTGCAAATACACTAGATTGTTTTTTATTTATAAAAAAAACTCTACAAGAATAATAAAAAAAATAGTGAATTTATTTTAAAAATAACTATATTAACAGTAATTAAACCTATATACTCTAATAAAACTAATTATACAACTGCACACAGGATACAAAAAAGTTAATTTGTGGAAACTTGCTATATGTGTAATATATCCATTTTGTTAATACTTTAATTGTTATGCCACTAAGACAAGGACGATCTTACCCAAAAAAAGAAGTAAAAGGACACGTCACTTTTGAATATCAATACTTGGTTTTTGGTTTGATACTTTACGATTTATCATAAACCAATAACACACAAGTGAATTAAATAGTTAAATAATATAGTGGAAATACAAAAGATACACACACACACACACACACACATATATATATATATATATGATACAAGCAATTCTAATACTCCATCCCTTTAAAAATTACCAACTATAACAATTGTGAACCAAGTAAAAAGTGCTACTAATTTGCATGTGTTGCTTTCGAAATTTATGAATTTATATGAATTAGGACTTTATAAATCGACATAAAAATGTAAACTGTATCTCTAATTTTGGAATGGAAGTAATACATATTTATTTTTGTATTATATATTATCTCTTTTTTGGTAAACAAACTCATCTAATTATTTTCGCATTATTATTAATATTATCTATATATGCACAGTATGTTGTGAAAATTCAGTAAGGGCAACATCCCCCCCCCCCCAACTTGCCTCCAATTGGCTCAGCCATTGCATGGACAGATTCTCAATTAGCCAAAAACAACTGTCAGAATCATATAGCAAAAATTGTAACCGAGCCAGAAAGGAGATTAATTAAATCTTTAATCATACCGACACTGAACCTTGTTGGAAGAATACTTCCTCAAAAATAAATAAGCAGCCAATTAAGATAATAGATAGACTACACTGAAATCAGTACCTGCCACACATGACGTTTTCCATTCATATCAAGCTCAAAGTCTGCCAGAAAATTTTGCAAATAAATACCATAAAAGGAATATAATCAGTTAAACCAATTCTACTGGAATTTAAAACGCTCAAATGAAAAATAATAATAAATAAATATAAATAAAAAAGCCTACCACTTGGATAAAAGTCCAAAATCGCTGATGATGGGTCTGTCATCAATTTCCTGTATGACAGAGGAAGTGCTTGTGCACTACATGTGCACCAGTTTGATTACTTCCTGGTCATTTAAATAACATTAAAAGAGGAAAAGAAATCCAGCTCTACCTTGCAGCAGGTAAGACGCCCATTAACTGATCAAATGGCTTGAAAGGTTTTCCAAGTGTGAAGTGAATTTCCAGGTGATTAAGACCATAAAAATCCGAAGCAAATGGAGCATAGTGATAAGGGTAAAACCTGCGAAACAAAGATTGTTAAACAATGAATATATTAATTACACACCTACACAACAGTTTTTCAATATTCATTCACCCATAGCATGGAGCAATGCTTTACCTTTTTCACATTTTTCTGATTATACATCTGTACAAATTCATGCACCAATGATGAAAATATTTACTTTTGTAATCTTTTTAAAATGTTTTGGTGATATTTGAAGAATGTTTTAACTTGGGGGAGGGAGGAAAGGGACCTATCTAGTAAGTGGCAGGTGGGGGCAGCTGCCCTGTTAAGGTTTTTTTTTCTTTTTATCTACAATATTTAGGAAGTCTATATAAATGTATAGACTTGGCACTACAAAATTTCTTAAAGTCGCACCACTATGCATTATGCACAGGAAACTAGATTGTACTACAAGTATAACGATCCATGTAGAGTATTAATTTTTTATTTTAAATTTGTAAACAGATAAATTTATAATTATCTAAATAATCTAGTAATCACTTTTTTTAACAAGTAAATAATCCAATAAAAGAGCCAAAAGGGGATGAACCCAAGTACGCACGTAGCCTATACATAGAGCCTCCCAAAAATATAGCTACTAGGCTCCTAACATGAATTTCCCAAAAAATCAACAAAATGTACACCTAGGAATGCCTCATGCATCCCAAAAAAAAAGTAAGGATAATAAAAGAAATAAAATTTGCCCCAAGCTCTTTCCTTGCGGTCCAAAACCTGACATCCACTGCAGGGCATTGAACCTAAATACATTACCTCCAAAACATATTGATCTATACCCATCTCACCAAATGAGAATAAATTTCTTAAAGATGTCTGTAAATGTAGTAATTTACAGCATCCAATTAAAGTTAGCCAAATCAAAGTTTAGGGAGAAAAATAATAAACATATCCCCATCAACAGATATCCCACAATTCACGGTTAACTCCTCCTAACCAAGGTCGATTAGCTAGAGTTTAAGGAGATAATTACGATTTACGATTAAAAAATTGGACAAGAGCAAACGACTTCATAACCCTTTCAAGTTCTCCGACAATCTTCAAAATTCATATTCCTCCATCTTTTCCGGCTATCTTTTCTAAGACATCTTCTCAGGCCGGCACACAAAATTTAAACTTTGTTGTCCCTCTTTTCCTTTCCTGTCGTCACATAATTACATGAACATAGGCTAGAAGATCCACAAAATCTTAATAGCTCATTGCCATCCGCTAGACAACGCTGATGTTTCTTTGGCAGTTTTCTAACTTTGCTTTTCACCATTTCTCTATATTTTTAAATTGAGTTTTCCATTTTTTTTTCATACTGGTGGACCTTCAAAATACTTTCAATCCCACTACAATTGTTGTTGGATTTTAATATGCTGAATCGATAAATTAACTCCACAATATTCCTTAATTCTCAGCCTCTTTCAACAACTTCAATAACTACATAAAATAAGGGCATCTGCTTAATTTGAATCGATATTTTAAAAGCTTTAGAAATTTGAAAGTGTCATGAAATAGTTAGAAGGCACAAAACTGGAGGTCATTAGCAAGAATATTAGTATGATTATTAAAACTTCTCGAGACCAAGAAATTACATTTGAATGTTTTTTCACCTCATATAATGTGATGTTGTGAAGACTTCAATTATGAGACGGCCAGCGAAGATGAGTTTTGAAGATGGCTGGATAACTTGAAAAGAAGAAGATGGAGTTGTAAATTGGAAAATCAGTTGAAGCCTTTCGAGTTTTAACTCTTGCCGGTTTTTTATATTTTATTTTTTTAACTGTAATTACATTTTTAACTCTTGCGAAAATCAGTTTAATATGCTCCTTATTTTTCTCCTAAAAATTTTGATTCGGCCAACTTTAATTGGATGATGTTATAGGACATCCGTTAGAAGTTTATTCTCCTCACCATATACCATCATCGTTCATTAATTTTACATGTAAAAAAAAGAAACTGGAATTATTGCATAGTTCTTTTCCAAAATAGAAATTTCAAATACTCAATCATAAATTCCTGTGAAGGGGAAAAATACAAGCTACAATCTAAAAATGTCAATAAAAAAGTTAAAGAGTGGAATAGTAGAATTTTAAAAAAGCTCTTTGAAATCTCAAAAATTAAAATCTCTAAGCAGTACTCATTCTTCTCTTCTTCACATTTTCTTCTTTTACCAAAAAAAATCTATTTATAATCATAGTAAGCAGGGGTGGGCTTATCAGAATCACAAAAATTAATAATGAATAAATAGAATGCAAACACTAACCATTGCCAAGAGCACACTCCTTGATAGTAATAGTGCATGACCCAACAAATCCCTTCAATGTATATCATAACCTATACAAAATAAAACACATTCAAAAGCCAAGCACATCATGAATAAACGAGAAAAAAGACAAACTACAAAACTGATTCAATAGCTAGCAAAACAGATTTCTAAACACCAGTCTATGCAAGCACAAGAATCAAATAAATAAGGACAACATAACGAAAAGGATATCCTAAAACAGTTTGAGTAATAAAAAATATAATAAAAGTAATGCAAATGTACCCACTTTATAATCTATAAAACAACTATTAATTTTGCATGTTAGATAGGTTCGAAAGGTAAAACTTATTGTTCATTGCATGAAAGACTAGAGAAGAAGCATTCAGAAAACTATACAGCTAGCATAACACCCATAACTGTTAGTTTTCCTTACCGCATGCCTTTGAATTTTTTCAATGTCGGCAGCTGTTTTAACCTCAAACTTCTCAGTGTAGTATCTTTCCTTGTAACCCTCTTCTCCTAGTTTGACCTGACAAAGCAAGGCTCATATTAAATATTTCTGCAGTGAATATTTGTAGACCATTTTCTAAGAGGATGATTGCTGCATAAATCCACACAACCTTGTCGATTGTAGAACTTCCGTTATCAACCATGTTGCTGGGTGATTTCCAATTTTTTTTCTTATTGGACTGCATTAGCCATAGTGTGAACACTCATAGTCATCAGAATCATTTCAAGAAAATTATGTAATCAGGAATTGAGAAGTTGTTCACATGAAACTTACGTTAGTAGCAGAACCTCGAAAGCTAGTTGCCCTCTCCTTCCGTGGCTGTAAAAATGACGAAAGTGATCTGACGTTCTAGTTTTCAAGCTAAGAGATCATACCATTGTATAATAAATATAGCCTCACTTTATTGACAGAAGCTCTATATATTATCAGTTCAATATTAGATTATTTATTAACTCAGAAATGATAACTGGTACACTTTCTTTCAAGGTAAAAAAATTCACCAATGGACATATACCAAAACAAATTCATGCGAAATTAAGAATAACACTTACATTTGTCAAAGAACGTCGAAAGCGAATTTCCATTTGCTTATTTACCTGAATCAATGACATTATTATATTCTATTTGCAACTCTAGGTAAGCATAAGAATAGTAGTGCACTCTATTGATTAAAAGAGTTCCCATCTAACATTGATGAGTATATTAAAAAGAAAAAACAATGAGTTTTCAAACTAAATATAGGTTCCCATACAGCTACTAAACAAAAATGATTTTAAATTGAGATTTCAATAGCAAGCAATTTATAAATATAAAAAAAAAACTCCCTCAACCCCACAAAAGATCTTTAAGTACCAAAAAAATATCCACCAAAAGATGTTTTAAACGCAAAATTTTATATAAAAAGTATGTTACACTCACAAGTGTACTTAAGTGAAGTCCACTAGTTTTTAAAAAAGAGAGAATTATTAGTGTACGTGAGGGTCAACTATGGTAAAATTAAAATTTATTTTATAATATCTCCTTGTTTTTCTTAATTTGTTTGAGAAGTGTACTTAAGACGTCGTTTTTAGGATGGATGGAGTAAAATTGTATTCATCAAGACAAGGTTCATAATTTCTTAGCCGTGTCTTGGGGTGGTTATGTGATTGATGTGTGTCGATGCTGAACTTCTGTAGGAAAATTACGTAGATGTGATAAAGACATTTATGTTGTTCGCAATGCTAAAGGAACAAATAATAAACTAAAATCATTTTTTCCCCTAAAGTCTTCCACATATGTGGAATAAATTAGATTCTACCATTATTTTAGTAACTGAAGTTAATTGTACATTAAAGGGTTCTACCTTTTTTAATGATGGAATTATATGTCAGTGGCACAATTTCAAAAAAAATCTTTTGTTATGTGTGCCTCGAATTCTTGTTCAGGATCCAACTTTTGACCCTATCATAGTTATTTGTGTGGTAGCAAAAATTATGCGTCTCAAATTCTTGTTCGGGATCCGACTTTTAACCAGTTACATTATTTGGGTCCATTATTGTTTTAGTTCTTCACACTTTAACATAGTAATCTACCTCTAGCCCGTGGTTTTTTCCGATTAGAGTTTTCCACGTAAGTCTTGTGTTCTCGTCTTTAATGTCCTTCGTTGATTTCTAAGTTTGCCATAGTTTGTTCTAACATCTTCGTTTGTCTTTCAAAGTGAACTGTAAACATTAAACAAGCTAGGCCAAGCTTACTAATAATCCATATGTTACAATAACTGACTAAACCACCATTCCATGTCCGGCAAATACCCCAATTTCCGTAATCCATAATAAATTAAAGTGTGCTGGAAACCAAGAGAATACTATCACCACGTTTGATAAAAAAAATAAAAAGAAATTTTAAGAAAGTATGCTTTTTAAAATGATACAAAGAACCCACAACAAGGCAAAAGGCTGAATTTAAATTAAGGTAAGCAGAATAATAAGGCATAAAGACAGATGAAACCTCACTACGCTTCCTAAAGATTGCATTCTCATGCAATCCCACAGCTTGTACAAACTGCTCCACACGATCCAAATTCACCTAAAAATTTGAAGAGAGAGAAACCAACAAAAAAGAAATAGAAGCACATAAATTAAAGTTGCTTGTAGTTTCACTAAACAAATCCCAGAAGCAAATATTTTAGAACATTATACATAAGATTTTCCATGCTACAACTATAAGACATTCATGCTGATGGTTTTTTGTTAACCAAAAATTAGTATTCACAAGGTGCCAAAAGGGGCACCATCCCGGTAACATGAGTAAAAAAAGCAGGCGGATCCAAAAAATTAAAAAAAAAAAATTTAAAAGCACTGCCTGCAAAAAAGAAAAAAACCAAACCCTGTACAACATGTGCATCACCCTCCTTCAAAAAGTATGAAAAGTAAACTCTCCCAAGTCCCAAGAAGTCGATAAAGGAGAGAATCCAGATAAACCTCATTCTGCAAGAAAAACAAGCTCAAGAACAGAAATCTAATGTGTAGCTCTGGCCTCCCAACATACTCAAAGCACAGATTGTTCCTCTTGTGCTAAACAGTCCACCAAGCCCACCTCGACCTCGCCTTACTCCTCTGATGAATCCTAACCTGCACCACTGTTCTAGGCATAGCCCACATCATCTTATGCAACGAGAACACCATGCTTGAAGAGCAGAATGGCACAAAGCCTCAAACTCGAACGAAACTGACCCAAAAGCTAATTAAGGAGAACATAATGTCCTATTGGAAAAACAAGTTCAAGAACATGGAGATAATGAGTAGTGTTGACCTCTCTAAACCTTGAAGGACTGATTGTTCTCTTGCTCCAAACAGTCCACTAAAGCCCATGTGTTATCATATCCCACCTCACCCTAGTTGCCAGATGAATACCCTCTTCCAAGCCTGAGGAAATTGCACCACTTACCTAGGCTAACCCACATCATCTTACGTAACAAGAACACTATGCTTGAAGGCCACAATGGCACAAAATCTCAAACTCGAATTAATACTCAACAATGTATCCCAACGATAGAAAGAGAACTTACATCACTTTATATAGGACATAGAAAACCATAATAACTCAAGAAGCATATTTAACAAAGATATAAACTCTTAACTACTACCTACTATAATTAAATTATAGATTATTATTAGCAGACAAAAAATAACCAAATTACAATCAATTTATCCATAAAAAATATTATTAAATAATTTACTAATAATTTCTTGTCCATTTCATGATTCCACTTGTTCCGATCCACAAAAAGTTCGATAAATAATACAACGCATACAAGGTGATTTAAATTAACAAAGACATAGGTGAGGTGGTCTCCAGATTACTCCCTAATGCAGTGCCCCCATGCAAAAACAGTAATCCAAGACTTCCTTTCCCTTCTTGTTTCCTTTTTCTTTTTTATTCCAACCATAAGAATGTTCTGATACTTGGATAGAAGGATGCATCTAGTGAGGAAGAAAGTTATTTGCTGAACCATTGGATTTATGATAACTAAGTTCTCATAATGATAAGATAGCATTGACTAGACGAAAATTTAAATATATACCTCAAAAGAATTAGTCAGATAACCACCCATTTGAACAAATTCCTTTTTGTAGACAAACATGAGCAAGTCAATAGCCCCCTACAAGATATTTAAGACTTAAAAAATTAGCCAAACCACTAAGTAAAAATACATAAATTAGAACCAGTACAAGTAAAATAATAGGCTGCAGAATGAAGTGCCACAATACAATGTTTAAATTTATTGGTTTGACAAAAGGTGTGGATTCTGAAATCAAAATTACACATATTGCAAATAACAAAAGATACTATAAGCATTTCAAAACCCACACCTCTGATATCTCCAATGATGGCACATGGGGAAGAAAATCGTTTCCAACAAACAAACACATGAAGACAAAATCATCAATCAAACGTTCCAAATCTGAGTTCACTGTTGGATCTGGTATTCTCAAGTCTTGAGCTAAATAGTCCCTAAGTACCCATATGTTCAGAAACTGAAAAAAGGAATTAGGACAGAAATTTTAGTAAACCACTTGATAGTTAGTAGATTTACAGCAACATGAGGCAGATGGTCCTCTATCTTGCATTAAGTTGACAAAATAATAGTGACAGAATTGAAATGCACCCTAGCCTTGATGATGATTGAATTAAGTTTGGTGGACCTTAATTAACTCACCACAAAAACACCCAAGCAACTGTAGCCTTCTGCTAATCGCTGCCAGAATATTCAGAAACTAAATTCTCAAATTACAGTGACTCTTACTTCTAAATCCCCAATCCAATCCAAACCCTTGAAATTTGCAATGCTTACATTCTTTACCAAAACTCGCTATTAAAGCAATTGTGACCCGTACTACTGTTAGCTTTTTGTGGATATAAAGGAAATTATTAAATAAAATAAAAGCCATAACACTTGGGTAATGAAAGAAAATTAGTCAGGTACATAACTGTGACCAATTAGTACCCCCTGTAGAGGTGGAAGTGCAAAAGACTTGGCTCTTGAATTTCCATCCTTTGGCACTCCTAATTTATGACCTTAGTTATTCATTCAATTAATACATTATTACTTATTATTTGATTTAATTAACTTCATTATGTTGGAAATTGAAAGGACTAAACTTTTAATATGTCATGGGTCATATGCCTTCACTATTAATTCCACAAAGGTCTAATTTGGCAGAATAGGAGCAAGTTAATCACTTGTTGAAATTCTCTTGTAAAAGATGTTATCATTTTGTATGTCAGGAAAGCTTGAAGTGACTAGAGATCATTTCTGATTGAAGGGAAGCTTGGAGATCATTTTATACCTTGCATCAATTTTGAAATATTAAGGCAGGCAAGAATTCAGTACCAGCTGGATTCCAATTAGTTTGAATTATGTTATCCCATAGAATATATGTGTTTGAGCTATGTGGTGCTTTTAAGTCTAACAAGTAACAACTACTCTCAGCTTGCAAATATAGTTCAACATCACAAGTTCTTGCTATGATTGACTAACTTCTACATGTATTGGTTGTAGCAGCATCCTTGCCACGGGTGAAAATTTGATTTTAATTACAAGGTATAATCAGCCGAAGTAACTATATGCACGTCAATCTTAACAAAACAGAAAAAGAATCAGGATAGATCAAAACAACTAATGAATAAATACAATACCCACCTGAAACTTCTGCCTTGAAATAACATTGTCTACATTCTCACTGAATGGCAAAGGATCTTCCCCCTTTTTCACCCTTTTACTGTTTGTTTGTACCTTGCGGATATCCTACATTAGGAAATAAAAGATAATTGAGACCGTACTTTCCTTTCAATACTTATTCAGTTGAATCATCCAACTAATGCAATTAAGAGAAACCACATGTAAATCGAAAAACATACAGACCTCTCTCAGAATAGAGAAGTGTATTTCATGAGTAGCCAATGCAAGCATTATCAAGTCTGCATCCTAAAAGAAAAACAACATCAAAGATGTAAGTACAGACTGCATGACTACAATCCACAACATGAAATTCCATATTACAAAACTGTGTAAATAGCCAAAAAAGTTCAAAAGCATTTACCAATCCATACAAACAATGGCGCGTATTTGGATTAAATCCCGGTAAATTCCTTTGCAGGCGGATATAAGACATTATCTTATGCTCCCCCTCACCAGGCACAGTGGCATCAGAAAGAATCACCTAGAATGAACCTCATGTAGTTGTTAGAAAAAGGGTGGAGAGAGAGAAATCTTACATCAACCAATAAAACGATGCATGTTAGACCCAGTTCTTAAAAAGTTTCTATTACCTTGATACCCTGCCATCCAGGATCCTCGTTCATTTTCAAGTGCATATAATAACGAAGAGCTGATGACAACTTCTCCATGAACTCAGTACCAGGCGTGATTACATTTGAATCCAGCTTTTCAGTAGCCACGTTTCCCACCTCAGGCTCATGGATTCCACTTGGCGTCTCTGTTTCAGAGGCCTGGTGGCAAAGTTTTTGTAAATAATATATAGGTGCAAGGAGGGAGGAAAAAGTTTTTTAAAAAAATAAAAAATTTGCAAGACGCATATATTTTGTTATTTGCAACATGATATAGCTGCAATTATCAAAACCATAAGACTCACTTCATCAGTTGCATCTTTAGCAGCTCTGAAACGCCTTGCACGCTGTTGATTCATCTTGGCACGTGGTGCAACACCGTCTACATACACAGGAATGAGAAATAAGACATGTACCTTTTTTGTCACATAAAAATATGTAGAGCTTTGGCTAAGATATGTGCTTGCAATTTGGTCCATGGACGATGCTAATCAAAGCCATAGCCATCCATTATTCCATTCATGAAAAGATAAAGCATATAAGGAGAAAAGGCATAATATATTGTAGAAAATGAGTTGTTATCCAATTATCATATTGATATGTTTCAAAAATGTGCTTTACAGCTGTTGAATTTGTCATGCAACAGCTATCTTCTTCTATGTAGAAATTGTCTAAAAACCATCAAAAGAAGGCTCTCTCAAAAAGACATTATCGTAAATTTTGCTCTTTTTGTTGCCCTATGCCCAGTGGCGGAACCAGAACGATTTTGTAGGGGGGTCAAAATTTTTAAACCAAGCGACCGGAACACCGCCGGCTGCCCCCACAGCCCCGCCTGCTGTTCACTGGACCGGCCTCCCTACCGGAGGTCGAGATCGACTTGACACGGAGCACCGCCCGCCATCCCCTCACCGCCCCATCCCCCCTGTGCCGCCTAGACCGCCGGCCTCCCTACCAGCCCCCCCCCTAGTTCTGCCCTTGCCTATGCCAACATTTTGCATCTCACACTCTATCCTTTTTACTTTTACAGTTCAATAGAAATTTAATTCATTAGTTTCTTGCAAATTATTTACCCATTTCATGATCTATTTTCTTTCAACTTTAATTGCATTTTACAGTAGAAACATTAAATTGAAGCAATGTTTTCAGACTTGAACCGGTAATTGAACCGAAAAACTTATCGGACATATGGATCATTGATTCTACGAATGGTTGAAGCATTTTTAAACCTATGACATCATAAATACATACAAAAATATTTAATTATTATTTAATAAAAAATTAAAACATTTCTATTTTGATAAACTAAAATATAATGAAATTGTGTTACAATATTGCTAAAAGGGAAATCTTAACATTAAAAAAATTGGTACCAAAAAAATATTTAAAAAATTGGCTCATTGGGTCAATTTGACTGGTTTTACCGGTTCGACCAGTTGAATCCGGATTTGACCAAACTAGTTTAACCGGGCCAAACCGAACCAAACATAAGACATGTTCCCGGTTCAACCAGTTGAATTTCAATCCGATTTTCAAAACGTTGTGTTGAAACACTCCCAAAGTGAAGGGATTCTTAAGAGCCACATACAATCTTAAGTGAAAAAAGTCCCTCAATTCCCAAAGTCGCTTGATCAGTCGTTTTCCATAAACTGTTTTGCATGTTTTTAGGTCTTGATGACTCTCGCGTTACTAGGTCTTGATGACTATCACACGTTACTAGGTCTTGATGACTATCACGTTACTTTTGTCAAACACATGCTAAAGGATATGACATATCTAAAGAAATTTATAAGTAGTAAGCATCAAAGCTACACCACCACCCAAACACCTAGTGTTTGAGCCTATACTATTAGTTATACGACTAGTAGGCATAGTTAACTTTTACTTTTATAATGCTTAGCTCCTTACTTCCTCGTAAACAAAATGGAGAAAACTAAAGTAATGGGGTCTATAAATCGAGAAGATATATATCGTTTTTTCGACCATTCCAGAGATACTAGCATTGGTTGATAAAAAATTGTTTCAGAAGTTAAATATTAACCAATGTTCTAAAAAGCGCTAGGCGGGATGCCGAGGGGGGCCTAGCGCCTAGGGGGCCTAGGCGGGGCCAGTGCGGAATTTTTTATTTTAAGTCAATTTTAATATTTTATCTTACATTTATCTAAACAAAACAATAATATAAAACAAAACAATCTATAATAAAGATAATAAAGGCATCTGCTTAAAGTTCAAACATATATCCATATTATTAATGTTAAAGGTCAAACACAAACATGCAATTGTTCAAAATTCAAACATATTTTTAACGTATTAGTTTTATTCATAAATAAGATTGCTATTAAATAATAAAATTTCAAATTTCAAAATTTTAATTCAATATTAAAACTTAAAAACTAAACATAAATTTAAGAATTATATTGAATTAAACTAAATATTACAAGTGTATCATCATTTATATAATTTAAAGTTTGTACAAGTTCAAAAAATTACAACTATAATAAAATTATCCATTTTACTTGATATTGTTCACTTCTTGTTGTGATTTGATATATTACAGCATGTATTATGAATATGGTAAATCATTAGAAAAATAAATATATCAAGATCTGGTTTGGGTAGTTATTAAAAAAAAAAAACTCTCCGCCTAGGCCCCGCCTAATTTCCTGAGGAATTTTTTTACCGCCTTGGGCCTGGCGAGGCGTTAGGGGGGCCTAGCGCCTAGGCGGGGCGCCAAGGGGGGCCTAGCGCCTAGGCGGTGTCTAGGCGGGGATTTTTAGAACACTGATATTAACTGCACAATACACTACTTGAAAATTCAATAAACAAAAAGAAAAACAAAAAATCATATTAATTGGAGGTTGACCTTGCAAAGCTTCTTTTCCTTTGAAATTTGGTATTTTCTATCTTTTCCTTTTCTAAAATTTTCTCCTCAATGCTAATTTTTCACTAAAAAATCTCAAACTTCTGCTCTTTTTAATGCTAGAAGCTGCCCTCCTTATTTATGGCCAAGGGGAGGGGGAGGGGGAGGGGGAGGGGGGGGGATACAATAGGAAGTAGCCAGACGGTGGGAGAAGCTTGGTAATTCCAAGCTTTATCTGCCAGCTAACTGGCGGACAGGATTAAGGTATTTGCTAGCCCACTGGTAGAATATTGATGACTCATTTTGGGTTTCCGCATAAATATGTGCTGATTCTGAAATTGGTTTTCACGTTGATACATCGTAGTTCTGATTTTATTTGCAATTGGATCATTTTTCTTTGTCTTTGAATGATTTTAATCAAGTTTTTGATGAATTTTGCACTTTGGTCCCTATTAAAAATCAAGATTTAGACTGTTAGTATAGATGAAAATTTTGGGTGTTTGCATGAATGATAGAGCAAAATTAAGCAAACTAATGAGGCATACGCTTTCGTAGGGAGAATTGAGTGCCTAGCACCTGCCCAAATTCTTAACGGAGTCCCCGAATCCTCAATCTCTAATTCATAATGTTTTTTACCCTCAGGTTTGATTATTCCTTTAAAAATAAGAACTAAAAATGCAAGGAATAAAAAAGAAAGAAGGAATTTAAGTTTTTTGGATAGAAACTTAATCTTCTGCACCCTGAGAAATTCTGTAAACATATAGATTATAATAGAATTTGTAAAAGTTATTTTTATTAAAAACAAAAACATAAATAATTGATCTTGGAGTAACAAAATTATGATTGGAAATTGGAAATGAAGTTGATTTATTGCAAAGAGAATCACCCACCAATTGCCAGATATAGAAGTTTTCGGGGTCTAACAATGGAAAAGATCCTATCAACGTATTTGAAGACAGCCTTGAAAACCTCATCGTACGTCTTGGGAGCAGCCTATCACAAAAATTATAAAATAAAAATTGTAAACAAAAAAATTGAGAAAACACAAAAAAAATATATATATCGAAACATAAGAATATGTGTGTATACATAATTATACCAGGTCTTCGGGATGGAAACAGGGATGAACGATTCCGTTCATATCGAGATAAAGATTGTCAATTTCGTAGCCATTAGGGTTTGGTTGGGTGGTATCGATTGGGACCCGAACGCCATTGACGAAAGTAGATTTTTCTTCAATAACGTCGACAGCTGCTTTGGGATATCTAGATACCAGCCAACGGTAAAATGCTGGTATCCCCATTTGTATCTTCCTCTTTGCGCTTTGTTGGTTTGAGGATAAAAAGGAAGCTCAACTGTGTGTGACTGAACTTGTGTTTGGGATTCAAGGATTTTAGCAGAAAGAGAAACAGTGGATTAGGGTTTATGGTCTTTATAGCGGAAACCCCAGCCGTATCACCCGACACACCATCTTGTTTGTATGCACTTTGTTTTAGGTGAATTTGTTTACCTCCTCATACCATTTAAAAACATCTAATTCGGTAAAAACTTAAAATTATTTGATAAAATTTTATTTACCTGTTTGATAAAATTTTATTACCTCTTTTATCCTCTCTTAATTAATAAAAAAATATATAAATTTAAATCATTAAAATTTTCCTCTTAATAAAAAAATATAAATCTATAAATGTTGTACTCCTTTATTCTAAATTTTAAGGTAATTCTTGATTTTCAAAAAGTCAAATTAAGATATTTTTAAATTTAATAGTCATTTACATATTTTATACATTTAGTTCTCAAACAACTTGTAAAATTTAGACTCAAATAATCTAATTTATTAAATTATATTAACTATTTAGATCATAATTCTTCAATTTTATCAAACACCGTATTTTGGTAACAAAAATTACACAAATTTTTTTAGATAACCAATACTATAGTACCTTTAGTCCATGTTTTATTATTAATTCTTATTCAAAAATTAATGAAAGTGACTTAGAACAAATTCATTGTTTTTTTTTTCTGAAGTTAATTTTAAATTAATTTTTGTATTTAGTATATTTTTAGATAGTTTTCAATTATCATAATGTACTACTACCTAAACTCAATAAATTCATCAAATTTGAAGCTGAAAATATTTAAAATTAACTTAAAAATCAAACTTGAATATAATTCTTATATAGATTAATTAAATTAAATGCCAGCTAAACTTTTCTTAAAATATTCTTGATATTTATAAATTTGCGTATGTAATTTAATAAAAATTATGATCCATACTTGACAAAAAGTTGTCGATATATATTTGAAGAACATTAATATTTTTAAGAAACATACTCTTAATCATGCACTAGTGTCATTGTATATGTTCTAAAAAATATGTTAAGAAATTTGACCCGTATATATTTATTTATATACAATGAGAAAAAAGTATGATTATATACAATGAGATATTGTAATTATACACCCGGCTTGATCTAGAGTTAGATGGGAGTAGTTAGCATGAAGTTAAGCAATCGATTATTGAAATTAATAAAATAGCTTAGACGGAAAGTAATATCTCTTTGCGTGTAAGCGGTCAATTGTTAACTCATGCTAACCGGATCTAAACTAGATACAGGATGAGCAAGCTAAGGCATGCTACAAAATAAATTTAAAAAACAGGAATTATTGTCACAGTATACACAGTTTGGCTCTCGCACTGTCTTACATTTTTGTGTTCATGAGACACCTCATAACCAAATTTTATGAGGGATTTACTACCACTGTAGCTGCTTGTCGAGCATTTCACAAACTCACACCAGTATGCTCATTTCTCCTCGAACTCAACATCAATGATATCAGGTTCCGACTTTGAAGAGCTAGAGGTACCTCCGCTGCCTCTTGAAAAGAAATCTCCTTGAGGCTGCCACACAATGTTACCGCAGCCTGCACAGCGGATTACTTGGTTTTTATATCCGTCAAACTGCCTCTTGCAAGCGGGACAGGACCCCTGCTCAAGTTAGTTGACAAATATCAATCAATTTATTAATATATAGATAATTATTGTTAAAAGCAATTTAAGTACTGATGGTGATGCTTTAAACATATTAGAACCACGACTGCTGTACATGTCGCTCATTCTAAAAAGCATATAGTGTGACGCCCCCAAAATTAGGTATACATCACCCATCTTGGGTCGACACTATACGTAGTATGTAATTTAAATACAACTTATTAACATAAGCGTAGGTATACAATACGACATAAAGCGTGAGTTTAAATACAAATATCGTCTACTAGATATTATATAAACTCAAACAAAAAGTCCTCATTCTGATTATTATCACACTATTTCTACGAATAGTGAGGACTACTAATCTTATCTTCAGACCATCACTTCGTTTCCCGACTCGTCCCAAATTTATATTATCATTTCTCGAAGAAACGGTGAAAGAAAGGGTGAAACTCAACTAGCCCAAGAAGAAATATTATGACTAAGATAATGCGCGAGAATAAATTATCAATAGTCTTGATAATGTTAAAGCGATAAAATACAATAGACAACCGGTTTAAGCTGCAATGAATATGCAATCCATTTAAAAAGTCAAGTAGAAAATAAAGTCTACTATCTTTTAGGTTTTAAAAGGTTTTTCATCATTTTGTTTATATTTGAGACTCACTTTTAATAAATATTTCACATCATCGAATCACCCCCGCACACTACTGACGAGGATATTCTTTAGTATCACGACCACAATTATTCATGCACTCACTGGCCGAGAATATTTGTGTATTCATTAATGGTCATGATCATGCCAACAAGCGTCCATCGATACACTACTACTACCATCGAGGATTTTTATCACATCATTTGTAACATTACGGTCATGATTACACCGAATAGTCTCGGTCATAATCATACCAAGTCCATCTACGCTTCTGAGCCACGAGATGACTTTCAAAAAAATATATAAACATGAGGATGATGACAATGATATAAGAATTTGATAAAACAAGTTCAAGAATTATTAACGCCCAAATTATCAACATGATCTTTGTTTTGTAGAGTAAAATTCAAGAATGATCGGAAGAATATTTCCATGAAAGATCTTTGGATGAAACGCATGAAATATCGAGGATATTCTACTAATTTCATGGATATAAGTCAAAGTTTTAACCAATTTGGGTATAATAAAGAATGGAATAACAAAAGAAATCACCACGCATGCGATAGATCATACATGACGAGGTTATTCAAACAGAATAATAAATAACGGAACCGGTCGAGGTGAAATTCACAATCGGCAGGATGTTCAACAGAATAATAAAGATGGAACCGGATCCGGTAAAAACACCTGAGATAGGATATTCAGCAGAGAATAATAAAGAGCGGAACCGGTCCGGTGTAAAACACATGAGCGAGGATGTTCCAAGCGAGAATAATAAAAAGCGGAACAGGTTAGGTGTAAAACACATGCACAGGATGTTCCAACAGAATAATAATAAAGAAGCGGAACCAGTCCAGGTGTAAAACACACATGACAGGATGTTCAACGAGAATAATAGAAGAATGTCACCAAGTATAGGGTAAACCACTTATACTGAGTTATTCCAGCAGAATAATAAGCGATGGAATAACAACAGTTCTCTTCATGAATAAGAAAGAATAACACCCCTTACATTTGGTAGGAGATTGAATCTGCTGGCGGTGTAGTAACAAAATACTCTTCTTCTTTCTCTCTTATTCTCTCTATACTTTCTCTCTCTATAAGCTTGAATGAATTCGTGAAAAATAATGAAGCCCTCAGGCCTCTATTTATAGAAGATTTCTAGCTTAGCACTTTTCCGTGTGAAAAGCGAGTGGCGACGAATTGGTTTGGCCTTTGTAATGTGAAGCGACAAGTGGTTCGGACGCTCAGTAATGTGAAGCGACAAGTGGTTCGACGTCTGGTAAAGATAATTACTATTAACGAAGGTAAATACTATTCACAAGGGTAATTACTATTGACGAAGGTAATTCTTATTGACGAAGGTAAATACTATTCACAAGGGTAATTACTATCGTGAAGGTAATTACTATTATGTGAAGGTAAATACAATTAATGAAGAGACTCTTAGATGATGACATATGAGCCCCCATAAAATAATCAAACTTACCACAAATCATTTTTTTTCATCAACACATATTTAATCTTTCAACAATTATTAATCATTTATAACTTGTCGTCTCAATTATTGATTTAATACTATAACATATTATACGGATGATCATTGTGACAATAATTGAATCAATAATATAAGAGATATGATCAACAATTCATCGAAAGTAATAATTGAGCATAGGTGAGTGACTTCTCACGTAAGCATCAATAATCAATCTGGTGTCTCTCTTCTTACTATTCAACGTATTCAGACATTGTACTTTTACCACCGGGTAGTTCAGCAGCTTTTTAACGGTAACACCTCCGCCGTTATTTTTATAAAATATTTTTGTCGTTTTTCAATCAAAATAATAATTACATTATGGGATCCACCAATGATTGAGCCATTATCATATGCGAATATTCCTAACAAAAAGAATATTCCCAGACCAAACTAATATTTTATAACAACTTGCATACTTTGCAAAATTTATAAATATTACCCACAACTATAACATTATATCAAATTTATTCCATAATATTCAAAAATAATATTTATAGAAAAATTCATCTTTATTTATAAAAGCTGGGGTCTTACATATAGCGTGAACTTTAAGCATGGCCAAGAGTCGAAAAATGGTAATGTCTTGGCCAATTCTACCAAACTAATACATGCAGTTAAATTTCCGAAATTCTCATGGTTCACATCTTCGGCAGAGCAGCGCTCTATATATAATTTATAAATTTAAATGGGAAAGATTTGGAGTTCAATGAGATGATATCATCAATACAAGCTTAGTTTTAGAGAATGAAGTACGTAAGAGTGAGGAGGCTATCAAGTTCAAATAATATATAAATGATGCAAATGATTCAAAACTTTGAATACGTAGGAAATTCATAACAATACAGGCATAATACAAGGGGGATATATATCATAAAACTGGGGGGGGGGGGGGCGGGGGGAATTACACGGTCTCTACAATTTTCTAAAGCTTTTGGGTCAAGATGGGGCTACAGATGGGTATGTATGGGCCTTGTTCGTTACAATAATCAACAATCTTGTAGGGTATGAATGGGCCTTGTTCGTTACAGTAATCAACAATCTTGTAATTAGCTTTGCTAACTGTTAGCGCATGATTTCGTGGTCCCGTTGTTTCCGCGGGGGATATCACGTGGCGGTATATCCTAATCAGGAGACCTGGCTCGTAAGGAGTTTACAGTCCTAGTTGAGTTGTAACTCTCATATTTTATTTAACTTCTTACTTTTATGGAATCAGAGTCCGGATTGACTTCGACTTTCTATTTTTATGGTTAGTGTGGGAAGATTATAAATACACGGTTATACCGTATGTTACAGGTAATGACACTTTGTTTGGTGATTGGGCGAGATCTTGGCGTTAACACTAACCATGAAAACAGTGGCGAAGCCACATAGAGTTTTATGGGGTCAATCGCCCCCATTGAAAAAAAAATTGTTTTATAATGTAAGGTAAATTTTAAAATTTTTAAGTATTATATATAAATTGACCCTACTAAAATTTTATAAATTTTCTATTATCTACGGTCAAATTGAAAATTTATAACTTTGTCAATCAAATTTTAATCACATATGACTCATATCCTCTTAATATATGTATCTCTCTATAATATTTTAAACTAAATAATAATCTAATTTATATTATTTTTAAAATAAATAATGAATTACTTATGAGCAGTTGTGATTAAAAAAATCTAGTATGAAAGTCGATATAATGTATATATACCATATATTATTACTCATTATATTTTCATTGTAATAATATATATATATATATATATATATATATATATATATATACTCGAAAGTATAAAGTATTAAAAAAAAATCTGCCCCCGAACCCTCGCCAAATTATTTGTAACTCGGTAATAATTTCGATCTCACTGACAAAAAATCTTGGCTCCGCCACTGCATGAAAAGATGAGAAAGGCTTTCAACCCAATCTATAGAAGCAAAAATATTTTCTCACATTGTTGACCGTAAGTGTATAGATTAGGGTTACCTGAACAGGACCATGGACTTCTAAATCTATCTAATTTAGAAAGTTAGTTTGCAAGAGAATAATTTAAAATTAAGGAGTCAAAATAGATGCCTGCCAAACAACCAGCTAATCTGCATCTAAGGTTTCATGATTCATACTAACATAGAAATCGTAGCAAGAATTGATGTTAACTAAATTATAATAGGTAATACCTCCATTTCCCAAAGATTGTCAGTTTTTGGTGATTTCATGCAAAATAAGAAAGTAAATTATTATTTTAGCAAAATATGAGTTTATGCAAAAGTTTCTAATATTATCCTAATCCAACATGGAAAAGTGATTGTAATAGCAGCCCTGTTAAAATTACCTACGCATCACATCTCAATTTAGTACTAAAAAGGTAGTATGGTCTTTGGCACTAAGATTCCCTTGACTATGATTTTGAAACAAAATAAAACTGAAAACTGACGATCTTTATTATCAGAGCAATATTTTGATAATGTAAAAGACTTGGAGGATGGACATGGAAGAATGAGTCTAGTAAAATTTAAAAGGACCATCCCATGCCAAACCACAACATGCAAGGGGAAAAAAGACGCAGGAAAAAAAATTTACTTTTGATATGTGAGGAATATAACCACTAGTTTCTCCGCATGATAAAAGATGTCAACTGGAAGCAATGTCCACCAGTTGCAAACTTTCTGACTTTTAAAAACCATAACAATATATCTGAAGAAATGAAAGTGATTCCAGATCCAAAGATTTATTTGGAATTCTGCTCAAAAAGCATGAACATTATAGTTTGACTAGTGACATGAGTCTGAAGTAAAGAAATTATGCTATCAGTGTAGATTAGTGATGATAAAGATCAATAATCAACAAAGGAAAATATAGGGGCACATGCTGTCACAGGACAGCCGATACATATGAAAACAGGCAATATTGGATTATATGACTTAAATCATAATTTCAGAGGTTGTACAATAATGAAAGTTATATATAGCTTGATAATTACCCGAGCAAGTAGCTCAACAAATATTAAAGCCACATTAACATGTACAAAGAATGAAAATAACAGCAATCAGTTTTACCTTAATGACAAGATTATTAGCAACAGCCCCAATGAGAAGAGGACCAGCAAATGGCAGCACACATGTTGCAAATATTACAATCCGAAATAACCACCCTGATAGTGCAAACCACAGGAAGAAGATCGTCTACACACACCAACATAGTTAAGAGTGAGTAAACTACAAAAATATTGTGGCCGTTTACCATATATATGGATCTAAGTAAAGTTTTCTTAAACGAACATCTTGAATAAGTAGAAGGTAAACCCTTTAATATTAAGCAATAAAATGCTACACACCGCCCTTTTGTCTTTCTTAATTAATTTATTTTTAAAGCAAGAGTATCGAGTTTTTATTAAACATCATATGCTTCGTGTCATTCGTAAGTGGAGTACCGCTATACCGCCAAATAGTTAGTTTGACATTACTTGCAAGTGCAACCATAAACATTGCACCGATTTGCATGAGATAGAGATACACAAAATTATAAGCTTTAAATTTCTAGCATTCAGTAGATAGAAACAAGAGATTACACAGTATACATAATTTGAGCCCATGAAAAAAGTTTTAGGCATACACTATAGCATATACCTATTATTTTATTTTATCTAAATATATGGACTTTTGTTCAAAATTTCATCGAACATAATTTTGCCTATTTCCACAGAATTTACCTAGCATAGGTCACAGGATTCATGTTCTAGTAAAACTTAAGTAATACACACAGCAAGATGCAACAGCACGTAAATTCAAGAGAGAACTCACAGCAAAACTTCTTCCTACTGGAGTATTCAAAAAGTTTTTGAGCTGCATCCTGTACTGCAAGGATAAGAAAATGGCATTATTGTTTCTGAAGTTATTTAAAAAAGCCTGTGCTTTATAAAGAATGAAGCTAATTTTAGCCAGTAACATTTGGATAAGTAAATTTAGGCAAATTTTTGAATTGATATAAAATTGAAATGACGACCACAAAACTATTGAACAATTGCAAAAGTAAAAAATCGTAAACCTTGAATTAAAACAAAAAGAACATTAATTTAGCAAAAACTTGGTGCTCAATTCTAATCCAAGCTTGAAATTGCGTTGCCAAACACAGAGCAAGACTCACCTTTGGCCAATCTCGGCTGAAATCAAGAGTAAAAGTCCGCCACCGCTACGTGATTTCCAAATCACGATCGAGCTCCCGGGCACGGTAGGCGGCGGAATCGGCAACGGCGGATAGCCGACGAGAGACAGAGTATCGACGGTCGATGCGCTCAGCCGTCTTCTTAGTTTCGTAGACGAGCAGCTCGAAACCATTGTTGGCGCTGCGCCACGCGTTCCTCCAAACCTCGCCGGAGGCAATTCCACTTGCAAAACCATCGAAATCGCTGCGCCTGAAGGCTTGAATCCCCACCAGGTGGCGCGAAGAAACGAGGTGTTTGTTTGTGTGGCGAAGTCTTTGAGAGTCTGAAGGTAGTAATGGGTGCCATGGCAGGCTCGTCGCCATGACTACAAAGAGGACAAAAAAGTGTTGCAGAGGAGATTAGAAGGTTGGAGAAGAGGGTGCTAGCATTTCTTTCTTTTAGCTTTAGCCCAATGAATAGGGTGCCATGTGTTTTTTTGATATTTTTACTAACGTGAAAATATCAGTTCTATTTATTTTATTGTCCAAGTCTTTTGCACGGGATTAATAATTGTATACTTTTAACAATAATACTATTATCACAAAGACTCGCGTAATAATCACATATACATACATACAAACTTTGGGCACACGCCTACTAATATACGAGGCTCGTAAATATGTACATACGTGTATGTAAATATTATATAAATTTTTTTTATTTGATAGTAATATTATTTTATTTTTAAATATATATATACTAAAATACACTTTTATCCCCCAACTTTATGAGGTAATTTTGTCCATTGTAATTGGTTATTTCATTTACAAGCAAATTACCATTTTGTTCTTAAAAAAGTGATGTAATTGGTTATTTCGATTACTTTTGCAAAAACTTTGGGTGAATATGTAAATTAGACATTGGTATATTTAAATTTTATTTATTTATATTTTGATCCCTTCATATGAATAAAAATAAATTTAAATATATTTATATTCAAATTTTATGTCTAATAAAAAGAATTCTTATTTTTGAAGTGTTAAAACTTCGGATGGTGACAATTGTCTTAAAAATAATATTTATAGTATAACTATACACATTTTTAAATATAAAGTGCAAATCTCAGTGAGCATATATAAAGTTTAGGTACAATTTGTATTTAGTCTTTTTCAAAAGGGCCGGGCCAGGGTCAGACAAATCCCGTCCACAATAAAACCCCAAATACGTTCTCCTCCTTTAAACGCCACCCTCTTCTCCGGCTAGTGCTCCACTTTTGCGCCATTCGCTTACTCATTAATTATGTCATAATTACAAGTAGCTAGAATTAGCGAAAATTAAATCTAATCGATCCAGTGTTTTTGAATTGCAATTAGGATCGATCGGCCATGGCCGATTCCACCGCCGGTGAGAATCCGCCGCAGAATGTGGCGGAAGAAGTTGCGAGAATTGTAGAGCTGTCAAAAGAGTTGCAGGATGCCGCTGCTTCCTTAATTTCTCGCTCGTCGCAGGAAGAAGCCTCTCTCCGCCAGCGAGCCATATCTCTCGATTCCAGTATAAAAATTCTCCGTTCATCCATTGCCTCCTCAGTCAAGAAAGGAACCCTAGGTTTCCAAGAGGCCCAAAAAGTAAAATTTAGCATCCATGAATTTGTGTTTATATTGTTGTGGTTTTGTATTTGCTTATAATTTTGTGCTCACAGTTGGAAGAAGAGCTATTTAGAGCTAGTTATTTATTGACCGAAGGAGATGCTGCTTCTTTCCTTCCGAGCAAATCTGAAGGTAGTGTTTTTAATCTTCTGCAGTTTATGGTTGTAGTTTCTATATTTTTAGGGTATGATAATTGTCTGATTGTTCGTCGTGTTGATTGTCAGTAGGAAGCTTCTTGAGGATGTTTATTGGTCCCATTAATGTTCGTGCTACTCGGAAGGATGTCCAATTGAAAGTGAAAGAGGAATACAATAGTTTCAGAGTATGCTTCCACTGGCTCCTCATTCTTCTTTTCTTATCTAATCTGATTGCATCTTGCTAGTAGCTGATTAATTTTTCCTGCTCTGGAATTTACTAACCATTGCTATTGTATTATTGTAATTTTACTCTCTCTATTTAATAAATGTTTACCTTCGGAGTTTGGAAGAAGGATTCGAGCTTTTTCTCAGTTCTCTGCAAATTAAACTACAGCAATCTAATTGGGCATTCCAACAAAAGATTTTCACCTTGAGGATTTCGATTCTCAAGAAATTGATTCACCATGACATGATAGGCATTACTGCGTTCTTAGTGAATCATGGATTATGGAGTGTAAACTCTATGCGTCCATAAATACTCGATATGACAATTGAGATAATGACGTGGTAGGTGGAACTCTAGATTAATTTGTTGGCTTGTGTTTTCACAGATTGATTATATAATCCTGGCTGTGAGCCTAGTAGTTCCTTAGAATATGCAACCTAGTCTATGTTTAGTCTACATAAAACTTGAAGTTAAACCTGGGATGAATTAACATTTGACAACTATATTTTCAAATCAGATCTAGATAGAAGTTTGTAACATATGAATCTACACTTTTTGAGACATTATTTGTTCGGACAGTGAATTTGTTATACAAGGTTGTGAAAGTAAGTTGTTATTGTTGACTACTTCTACTATCTTTTATTGACAGGATAGAACTGCATTGCTCTTTCTTGTTTTCCCATCATTGTTACTTTTGTTAAGGTCATTTACTTCGGATGGATGTTTACCTGCATTGCCAGTTCAGCTATACCAGGTACTACATATGTGGACATATTTAAACCGTTTCGTCTTAACCAATGTATTTATCATAATGAAGCATACTGAGCATGGCTTTTGCAGGCCTGGTTGCTCTTTCTATACACAGGTTTGGCCTTGCGAGAGAATATTCTGAGAGTAAATGGAAGCGATATTCGTCCATGGTAATTTAACCGTAGTTTATAGATTGTTCAAGCCAATAGTTTAGTTCCTCATAGTTATTAGTACTTTACTTTTTCAAAAAGAATATGTGGGTAGTTTTTGGTTTGCCGTGGAATAAGAGATGGTATTACTCTCCTTCACCTTCTAGGTGTAAGTTATGTAATTCTATGGGAATGACTTGTATTCATCGTAGATGGATTTTGCAAGTCTATGCATAAAAGTGTAATATTATATTACAGGCATAAAAACCTATGTGCTAGATACTTTAGCTGCAGACGAGAACAATGAGTATTAGGAAATTGTGGTTATGGCTTTGAATGTTGAAAAGTAATGATTGTTTTTGTTACTTCAAACACTTAATAATGTATAATATCCCTTCCACTCAGCTGTTAAACACATTCTCTTACATTCTCAAGCAACATATCCCTTTTCCACTCAGCTGACAAGCACATTCTCTTACATTCTCAAGCAGCATTACATTGTTAGTGCAAAAATTACACTAACAATCTTGTGTTGACATTGTTACATGTTTTTTTATTTCTAAATCTGAAATGCCTATTAGTTTTTTGTATTTCACCTTGAATGTTGCATCATATATATCTCTGCATTTGCAGGTGGATATATCATCACTATTGTGCAATGGCTATGGCGCTCATCAGTCTGACTTGGGAGATAGAAAGGCAATCTGACTGTTCCCAGAAGCAGGTAAGAACTATTAGAATATTAGTTATTTAAAACGGCCTTAGTGTTTTTGTCTTTATAACTAAAACAATTCTGTTTACAGAGAGGTGTACAACTATTCCTGCAATGGGCGATCATGCAAGGAGTTGCAATGCTTCTGCAAAATAGATATCAAAGGCAAAGACTCTATACTCGTATTGCGCTGGGCAAGGTGCAGTTACTGCATCTTCACCAACTTATTTGGGCAAGCTGTAATCAGTCTATCAATTCCTTATGCATTCTTTCTCCTTTTTTATTTTCTTTAAAAAACATCTCTTCCTGGGACTATAATATGTTGTGCTTCTGTTGATGATCAAAACCATGTATAACTAGCCAAGTTGTGATATAGATTTGTTTTTGTCCTAATCTCTTATCAGTTTATGGCTCTCAAAATATATGTAGAACTTTTTCTTTTCTTTTTTGGGCTGGTGGCAAATAATGCAAACCGTTATTATCTCAATCTCTTTGCAGGACGTGAACATACTCTCTTTTAAGATGCAACCACTAATAGATTAAACTTTTTTATTGTAGGCTAAGAGAATGGATGTTGTGTGGGGAGAAACTTCTGGAGTAGATGGTCAACTATGGCTGTTATGCCCTATCCTGTTCACATTACAGGTGATTCAAAATGCACAAATGGATAATTTGTAGATAATGGATACACGTCTGCTTAAGTCTTGATGTTATGATGTTCAAATGAATGGAGTTGATTTTATATATTATGCATAGCTTGTTTTAAAATGGCATGTAGAATCAACCACCTATAATTATCATTATCATACTTGTGAAGCTTGTAGTTCTATAAATATCTCTTCCAGTTTAGCATGTAGTGATCATAGTTCGTCTATGTTTTGTAAAAAAAAATTCTCTCCATTGGATACAATGGTCTATTTTGTAGGAGGGAGAAGTGGACGCAAGGTAAAAGGCGTGTTGACGACTTGACGGGATAGAGGAAGTTCTTTGTTTCGTTGGAGGAATAAAGAAGGATACTCTTTCTATTGTTTTCCATCTTGACCTTTTTGTCCCTAAAATAACTCCTCCTTTAATTAGAAGGGTATTGTCATATTATGTATTTATGTACATTAACTAGGATTATTTCTTTGTTTCCTTATTGCCTTCATGCTAAAACAGTACCAAATAAACCATAAATATGAGCAAGCAAATAGAAATTTTCATCAAATCAATACAATGTTGACCAAGACTTACCTACAAGTTTATAGACTTGAAGTTCTTGTGAGTGACTAGCTAATTTTAAATGAAACTATATTGTTTGGTCTTTACAAGAATCCTTACAAAACATGTGATGCATACATTCCTAGTAGTTTTTCTTACCCATTTCCACAAATTTCATGAATAAAAAGCTATGTAGTTTATTGGTGAGATCAAACAGCATTGTATTTGATACTCTAGCTGTACTAGTTAATCCTTTTGTAACATTGATGGTTTATTTTTATTTCTTATAAAGATAGTAAAGGATAGACATGGTTGTGTTTCTTAATTTCAGGGCTTTGAAGCATATGTTGGAGTATTGTTGCTTAAAACTGCTTTTGTTGGTGTTGTTTCTGAGTGGCAGGTGAGAAAAGTTGGCAGCCTTAATCTTAATGTAGAATCTTGAATATGAATTTGATAACAGTAAAATTGATTTCTTTATTCCTCAGCATCCTAATATTGACTTTAATGAACTCTATTAATTCCTTTTGATAGGTAATTACATGTGGAATCCTTCTGATAATTATGGCAGCTGGGAATTTTGTCAACACAGTGCAGACTCTCTTGACAAAGTCTCGGTTCAAGGCAAAAATGAAGAAAGGTAAAAACAAGTAAGCATTAGATCAGAGATTCACAACAAGGATCTGTAATTGGGAAGACCATTTTGAGATAGTGGAGTTGAGCCTAAGATGAAGGGATGATATGATCATTATTCCTACTTGTGGCAGTACTCTCGCATATATATGCCTAGGTATCTGGCAATGTTTGTGAGAGATCTTGGATTGAAAGGACAGAGAGTTTTGTATTAGTCACTCACAGTTGAACCAAAGTGTCTTACTTTCCATTTTGAGTTCATATATTTTCTGCTTTGTATCCTATAATCTAGTCTTTTCTTTGCACTACGAATGTAATAGTTATATTTTTGTGCAATTGTGCGGACATTATGTTTACGTCGTGTTCTTCAATCTATATTCTTTGACTCGTTCTAGTTTTGATGCTCAGTTATATAAAGAGTTTCATTCCAAAAAATAGTGACATAATATTATCAACTTTATTGTTATCATAATTTTATCAGCATACCACTCTATAAAACTAATAACTTGTTAAGTTAATTTAGGGGTATATATAAAATAAAAATATATTCGTTAAGTGCGATTTTTTTTGAGGAATGGAGAGAATACTAATAAGTTAATAACAAGGGTTCAAATCCTAAACTATGATGGTGGTTTGAATGATTATAATTCAAGAACTATATTATCATCATGGATTATTAATTTTGATTAAATAGTCTTAGTCAAATGTTTGTTTAAAAGATAACATAAAATAGTCGCATAACATAAATTGTTCACAATTATTTAAACAATTGGATAGAAACTTATCGTTTGAGCTAGTAATAACAAATAGATAGTATTAAATAGTCTCATATTCCAAATATTCTGAACTAACGGTCCTCCCAAGTCCAATTTTTAAACAAATGGGGGACTCCAAACAAACATGGCCTTAAGATAAAGGCAAGGGTCTAAAAATTCAATCTCAATTTAACAAAAAAGTAATTATCACGCATCATTTGATATCACAAGTTTGAGACCCTAATATTAGTCCGCAATTTGAGCCTTTTGGAAATGTAAATTAAGAAGCATGACTAAGAAAATTCAATATTCTAAAAATTGTTAGGCGGAACTAGGTGATTGAGGGAGACGGTGGTACGATGACCCCAAATTTAAGACTTCAATTTCACGAGATTTGGTGTTCATTTGTCTGAAATATCATCTATCTATCTACCCATAATAAATGCAAACCATGCAATAGATAGAAATAATAATAAATCTCCCTTATGGGGTTACATCAACTACATAATAAATACTGATAAAGTTACTCTAACCTTAAACATCTCATCTTGGAATCATAAACAATTAAGTCTTAAACAACATCATTAACTTAAGTCTTAAACAAATACATCATCATATAAAACAACAAGTCTTCATCACTTGTTAACCTTGCCCTTGCCTTTCTTAGTAGAAGGTTCGCTCGGTTCTTTCTTTCTTCTTAATCGCAATGTTATTATTACGCAAGAGTGAGCACAAATGCCCACAAGTATAACAATGAAATAACGTGATATAATAACATGCGAAGTTGTGAGACCCCAGATTTTATCAATAAAGATTTAAATTTTGTCGAAATAATTTTTTTAATATTATGGTGTGAATTTGAGATAAATATTATAGTTGTGGGTAGTATTTATAAATTTTGCAAAGTATGCAGTGGTTATATTATATTCGATTGGTGGGGAATATTCGGTTTAGCGAGGGAATATTCGTATAACTACTCAATCATTGGTGGACCCACAATGTAATTATTATTGTCGGATCGAGAAAACGACAAAAATATTTTATTGAAATAACGGCGGAAGTTTTACCGTGGTTCTTGTTGAACTACTCGGTAGTAAAAGTACGATGAATACGTGTGGTTCAGATAAGTAGCACCGGTATTGATTATTGATCTTTATGTGAGAAGTTTCACTCGGTTTGATTCCATTATCAGCCGATTAATAATATGAATTATTATAGCGATAATGACGTTTTGTTTTATTCGTATTATTAACGTAATAAAAGCGAAACATCTTTTATATAAAATAGAATACTTTATTAAAGTTATTCTATAAATAGAATATATTATATTTTATTATGCATAGTGTTGCATAGTGTTTTGCAGATAGTGTTTTGCATAGTATTGCATAGTGTTTGCGTAGTAAAATATTTTTATATAAATAGAATATATTATATTTTATTTAAAAGATTTTTCTTTAAATATGGACCGTCGATTAAAAGTAAATCAATCTGGACCGTTCATGGATTAATTCTTATGCATTCTATTTTCCTATAAATAGAAGCTCATTCCTTCATTATTTTCTTACGAAATCTTTGAAACTCTAGAGAGAAATTATAGAGAGAAGCTATAGAGAGAAAATCTATAGAGAGAAAAGAAGAAGAGTATTCGCAGTACTTCACTACTTCTATATTCAGGTTCTTTTTACTAGAAGGGTGTTATTCTTTCTTCTTGAAGAGAACTTACATTATTCCATTCATTATTATTACATTGGAATAACTTTGTAAAAGTGGCATACCCTATACATAACCTCAGATATGCATGACAATACCTATACTTGGTGAAATCCTTATGTTATTCCATTCTTATTTGTTACATTGGAATAACTCATATACATGATTTACCTATACTTGGTGACATTCTTCTATTGTTTCGTTGGAATATCTGTCATGCATGTTTTACACCGGATCCGGTTCCATCTTTATTATTCTCATTGGAACATCACAGCCGGTGTGAATTTCACACGACCGGTTAGTTATTATTATTCGTTGAATAAACCATACATCTGCAATCCGCATGCGTGGTGATTTCTTTTGTTATTCCATTCTTTATTATACCCGGTTGGTTAAAACTTTGACTTCTATACTCCATGAAATTAGTAGAATATCCTTGATATTTGCGTTTCATCCAAAGATCTTTTCATGAAAATATTCTTACGATCATTCTTGAATTTTACTCTCTGAAACAAGATCGTGTTGACAATTTGGACGTTAATAATTCATGGATTAAATAATTCTTGAACTTGTTTTATTGAATTATTATGTCATTGTCATCATCCTCATGTTATATTATGTTATCTTTGGCTTACGTGCATAGATGAACTTAGTATGATTATGACTGAGGATCATTCGGTATAATCGTGACTTGATATAAATGATGTGACAAAAGTCCTCAAAGGCACTGTAATGCGGTGATGGATAGTTTTTGGTATGATTATGACCGGGGGTGATTCGGTATAGTCGTGGCCGTTGATAATTTGATGAAAATCCTTGGCCAGTAGTACGGGGATGATTAGATGTGGTGGTTTATTTATTAAAAGTCGAGTCTCAAATGATAAAATTGATGAAAACCTTTTAAAACCTAAAAGATAGTAGACTTTATTCTCTACTTGACTCTTTAAATGGATTGCTAATTCAGCTGCAGATTAAAGCTGGTTGTCTATTGTATTTTATCGGTTTAATCTTTGTTGAAGGCTAATGATAATTTATTCGCATTATCTTAGTCATAATATTTCTTCTTGGGCTAGTTGAGCTCACCCTTTCTTTCATTGTTCTCTTGAAATGAGAACATAAATTGACGACAGTCGGGGAGCGAAGTAATGGTCGAGAGGATAGCATTAGTAGTCCTCACTATTACGTGAAATAGTGTGATAATAGTTGTAATGAGGACTCCTTTTGAGTTTGTATAATATCTAGTAGACAAAATTTGTATTCAAACTCACGGTTTATGTGAGACCCAGATTTTATCAATAAAGATTTAAATTTTGTTGAAATAATTTTTTTAATATTATGGTGTGAATTTAAGATAATATTATAGTTGTGGGTAGTATTTATAAATTTTGCAAAGTATGCAAGTGGTTATATTATATTCGATTGGTCGGGGAATATTCGGTTTAGCAGGGAATATTTCATACACAACAGCTCAATCATTGGTGGACCCATAATGTAATTATTATTGATCGGATTGAAAACGACAAAAATATTTTATTGAAATAACGGCGGAAGTTTTACCGTAGTTCTTTGTTGAACTACTTTCGGTAGTAAAAAATGCGATGTACGTGTGGTTGCATAAGAAGTACACCGGTATTGATTATTGATGCTTATGTGAGAAGTCACTCAGTTTGATTCCATTATTGTCGATTAATAATATGAATTATTATAGCGATAATGACGTTTTGTTTTATTCGTATTATTAACGTAATAAAACAGAAACATCTTTTTATATAAAATAGAATACTTTATTAAAGTTATTCTATAAATAGAATATATTATATTTTATTATGCATAGTGTTAGATAGTGTTTTTGCATAGTGTTTTGCATAGTATTGCATAGTGTTTGCATAGTAAAATGTTTTTATATAAATAGAATATATTATATTTTATTTAAAAGATTTTTCTTTAAATATGGACCGTCGATTAAAGTAAATCAATCTGGATAGTTCATGGATTAATTCTTATGCATTCCATTTTCCTATAAATAGAAGCTCATTCCTTCATTATTTTCTTACGAATTCATTGAAACTAGAGAGAAATTATAGAGAGAAGTTTATAGAGAGAAAATTATAGAAAGAAGAAGAGTATTCTCGCTACTTCACTACTTCTATATTCGGTTCTTTTTACGGTAGAGGGTGTTATTCTTTCTTCTTGAAGAGAACTTCATTATTCCATTCATTATCATTCATTGGAATAACTTTTGTAAAAGTGGCATACCCTATACATAACCTTTGTGACATGGCGTATACCCTATACTTGGTGAAATCCTTATGTTATTCCATTGCTTATTATTACATTGGAATAACTCAGATATCTGTGATTTACCCTATACTTGGTGACATTCTTCTATTATTACATTGGAACATCACATGCGTGTGTTTTACAGGACGGACTGGTTCCGCTTTTTTATTATTCTGTTGGAACATCCACATCATGTGTTTTTTACGGACTGGTTAAAATCTTTATCATTCTGTTGGAATATCCTATTCGTGTGTTTTACAGGATCCGGTTCCATCTTTATTATTCTACATTGGAACATCCCGCTCGGTGTGAATTTCACGACCGGTTCCGATTATTATTATACATTGGAATAACTTTTCTATGCTGAAAGCACCGCATGCATGGTGATTTCTTTTGTTATTCCATTCTTTATTATACCCAAGTTGGTTAAAACTTTGACTTTATACTCCATGAAATTAGTAGAATATCCTTGATATTTGCGTTTTATCCAAAGATCTTTTCATGGAAATATTCTTCCGATCATTCTTGAATTTTACTCACTGAAACAAAGATCATGTTGACAATTTGGACGTTAATAATTCATGGATTAAATAATTCTTGAACTTGTTTTATTGAATTATTATGTCATTGTCATCATCCTCATGTTATATTATGTTATCTTTGGCTTACGCATGCATAGATGAACTTAGTATGATTATGACCGGGGATCATTCGGTATAATCATGACTTGATATAAATGATGTGACAAAAGTCCTCGGTGGCTGTGTAATGCGTTGATGGATAGTTTTTGGTATGATTATGACTAGGGGTGATTAAGGTATAGTCATGACCATTGATAATTTGATGAAAATCCTTGGACAAGTGGTACGGGGATGATTAGATGTGGTGGTTTATTTATTGTCGAGTCTCGTGATAAAAATTGATGAAAACCTTTTAAAACCTAAAAGATAGTAGACTTTATTCTCTACTTGACTCTTTTAATGGATTGCTTATTATTGCTGCATTTAAACCGGTTGTCTATTGTATTTTATCGGTTTAACATCGTTGTTGGCTAATGATAATTTATTACGCATTATCTTAGTCATAATATTTCTTCTTGGGCTAGTTGAGCTCACCCTTTCTTTCCTTTGTTCTCTTGAAATGAGAACATACCGGGAGACAGTCGGGAACGAAGTAATGGTCCGGAGGATAGATTAGTAGTCCTCACTATTCGTGAAATAGTGTGATAATAGTTGTAATGAGGACTCTTTTTGAGTTTGTATAATATCTAGTAGACAAAATTTGTATTCAAACTCACGGTTTATGTCAGTATTGTATACCTACGAGTTATATTAGTAAGTTGTATTTGAATTTATGTACCATGTAAGTGGCGACCCAAGATGGGTGACGATACCTACTAATTTTGGGGCGTCACGGGTTGGTATCGAGCTTAGGATATGATCTCTCGCTAAGATGTGAGACAAGAACTAGGAGGGGAGAGGCGGGGAATTCTTCGCTAGTATGACCTACCTAAGTTTATGTGGTATTTATTTATTTGGTCATCGAGTATAGGGATAATATGTGATATGTTATTTAACCCATGTTTGGTGGCAAGATTTGAAAATGACATCCGAAAATATTGAGATAAGCAATGAAGCACATGAGAGATGATTGAGTCACCAACCAAAAGGTAATGAGCAACAACACGATAATAATCATCTGGGGTGTGGCTGGTCATCGTGAACAATGATAACCATCGGGGAAATTATCATGTTAAGAATGGTAACCACTTGGTGGTAATCACGGCAAAGATAATAAGTGGAAATTTCAAGAAGAAGGTCATTTAGCTCGATTTTGTCGTATAGTGAAGTCAAGTCCAATTTGGGATAGTGGCACCAAAGGCGGATCTGAGACAAAACAAAGTCGATTGGTTTCAAGAAGAAGCGTTTTTTCGTGACTTCTCGAAAAAAGTGGGTAACCCGAACGAAGTTTGCAGGTTAGTTAATTAATTATAAATTCGCGAAGTCTATACCTTATTAGATCTGGGGTTCTACCCATTATTTTATCTCTCTTGCTTGCGTTCAACGTTTAAATTTAACTTCAAGAAGTTAAACTTTGACTTATTAGTTGAAACTGCGTTAGTAGGAGCCTTCGTTACCATTACTATTTTTAAATCTTGTTTAATTCAAATAAACACTTTCACGATCTTATCTCTTTGAAAATACTTGCCTTTGAGGTAATTTTTGAAAACGATTGATTAATTACTCATTATTCTTTTGTAAGGTTGTTAGCTTTCATATTTCTAACCAAACTGTTATACTAATTCAAAGTAACCAAACCCTAAAGTTAATCATTGTAATATCAAGCCATAAGTAAAGAGCTCCGAACCTTTCGTTGTTGACTTCCTTGTGTGGAATGCACCGGCGGACTTTTCAGTAGGCGACATCGTGAATGAAGATGGCAAGTTTATAGGTATCATTGTGAGGTCTTTAGCTAGGTTAAGGGATAGAAGTCACAGTTGGTATCAATGTGACGTACTTATCCAAGTCTTGGATGAGAGTAATATGATTTTGAATGATATTTCTATCATTAATAAATTTCTTGACGTATTCTTGAAGATTTCCTAGCCTACCCTAGAGCGTGAAATCGAATTTTGTATCAACCCCAAGACAAAAACCCATTTCTTAAACCCTCAAATATTTCTTCAACTAAAAGGATGCATTTACGAGGATTATGATGAAAGTCATAATAAAAGTATAGAACCGATGAAAATCATGGGTATATGAAGTATTAGTAAGTTTTATGATGAGTTATGTTGGTTAGTATGTGAAAACATGAAAGTTTCTTAGAAATCACAAAGAGTTGAAAATCAGATTTTGGTGAAAAACGTAACATGAAATTCAATTGACCATATCTCCTATTATATTTTGAATTTTTGAGTGTGGTCAAGTCCTAGAGTTAGATCTATGAGTTACCTAACTAATCCAAGTGGAATTACTGGAAAAGGTGTTGTAGATTTTTGTGTGGACTGATTTTAGCAAAGGAGTGCAAAGCTGCAAAAAATCGAAAAAGCTTCTGCCATGATTTTAGAGAGGCTGTTTCGGCCACTTAAATTATGAGAAAAATTCTGGCCTTTTGGGACATGAAGGTATATGGTATAAAGTACCTCCTGTCCAAAAATGAGCTCATTTCGACTTAAAATGAGCAAGTTATGACTATTTCAATATTTAGGTTTTCAAAAAACGCTATAACCGGAGTTCTATAACTCACGATGACCATGAAATTTAAACTAGAAGCTCACGTTAACATGTGTAAGATCCTGCCAAGATTTGGGAATTTTGGAGTTAAACTTGAGGTAGCTAATTTCTTAAAGAATTAATTAGAAATTGATTTTAAAAATAGTAAATGAATTTTAAAAATTCGAGAAAAATATATTTTCATTATGGGACTATATTATGCTAAATCCCAGAAAAGAAATATTTTTGGGACTGATTTGGTATTTTTTCATGAAAATAGTTTAATTACTGAACATATGAGTTAAATATGTTATATGAAGTAACAAAGTTGAAAATAGGATTTTATGGCTAGAAAATCCTATATGTAGTATATGCATATTTTTTGATGAGGAATTTGATAATTGGTGATGATATTTTATGAGTATGGCATTTTTGAATGATGAAATGCATTATATGGTAAAAGCGTAAACAATTGAGATAAATTGTTTATAAATTTAAGAAGTGATTAAAATATTATTATAATATTAATGATATTAGATTATAAGATTATTAAGTGATTGATAACATGGGGATATTCTTGAATCTCGGATAAATTATATTATAAATGTTTAATATTTATCCTTTATCTCATTTGATTGATTCTTTATATCATTATCCTCATGCTTATATTATGTTGAAAGTCATCATGGCACTGTAGATGGACTTGGTATGATTATGACTGAGGATTGTTCGGTATAATCATATCAGTAAATGAATACACAATTATCTTTGGCCGTAGTAGTGCATGGATAATTTGTGGTCGTGATCTTAATGAATACACAATTATCTTCGGTAGTAGTGCATGGATAATTTGTGGTGGTGGATCTTAATGAATACACAATTATCTTTGGTAGTAGTGTATGGATAATTTGTGGTCGTGATGATTAATGAATACACAATTATCTTTGGTAGTAGTGCATGGATAATTTGTGGTCGTGATCTTAATGAATACACAATTATCTTTCGCCGTAGTCAGTGCATGGATAATTTGTGGTCGTGATCTTAATGAATACACAATTATCTTTAGTAGTAATGCATGGATAATTTGTGGTCGTGATACTAATGAATACACGTTTATCTTTGGCCGTAGTGCATGGATAATTCGTGGTCGGATACTTAATGAATATCCTCGGCAGCGTAGTGCGGGGATGATTCGATGATATGGATTAATTATTGAAATTGAGTCTCAAAGAATGAAATATTAATTCATGGATGTGGTAAAAGTTATCTTTGGCCTCTGTAGTGCAAAGATGAATTGTTAATGAATATCTTTGGTAGGATTGCAAAAATGAATTTAATGTTTTCAACGATAAAGGTATTCAAGGTATCCTCACCTCTTTATCAAATCAGTACGTATTCTAATTTCGAGGGCTTAAATTCCATAAGGAGGGAAATTGTGAGACCCCAGATTTTATCAATAAAGATTTAAATTTTGTTGAAATAATTTTTTTAATATTATGGTGTGAATTTAAGATAATATTATAGTTGTGGGTAGTATTTATAAATTTTGCAAAGTATGCAAGTGGTTATATTATATTCGATTGGCTCTGGGAATATTCGGTTTAGCGAGGGAATATAAATACAACTACTCAATCATTGGTGGACCCCTAATAATGTAATTATTGTCGGATCGAGAAAGCGACAAAAATATTTTATTGAAATAACGGCGGAAGTTTTACCGTGGTTCTTGTTGAACTACTCGGTAGTAAGAGTACGAATGTCGTGTGGTTGCAAGTAAGACACTACGGTATTGATTATTGATGCTTATGTGAGAAGTCACTCGGTTTGATTCCATTATTATCGATTATTAATAATATGAATTATTATAGCGATAATGACGTTTTGTTTTATTCAGATTATTAACGTAATAAAATGCGAAACATCTTTTATATAAAATAGAATACTTTATTAAAGTTATTCTATAAATAGAATATATTATATTTTATTACGCATAGTGTTGCATAGTGTTTTGCAGATATAGTGTTTTAAGATAGTATTATAGTGTTTCAGATAGTAAAATGTTTTTATATAAATAGAATATATTATATTTTATTTAAAAGATTTTTCTTTAAATATGGACCGTCGATTAAAGTAAATCAACTGGACCGTTCATGGATTAATTCTTACGCATTCCATTTTCCTATAAATAAGCTCATTCCTTCATTATTTTCATTTAATTCATTGAAACTCTAGAGAGAGAAATTATAGAGAGAAGTTTATAGAGAGAAAATCTATAGAGAAAGAAGAAGAGTATTCTCGTACTTCACTACTTCTATATTCGGTTCTTTTTACCAGAAGGGGTGTTATTCTTTCTTCTTGAAGAGAACTTCGTTATTCCATTCATTATTATTATTCGTTGGAATAACTCGTAAAAGTGGCATACCCTATACATAACTTCGATACGGCGTATACCCTATACTTGGTGAAATCCTTATGTTATTCCATTGCTTATTATTCATTTGAATAACTCAGATATCTGTGATTTACCCTATACTTGGTGACATTCTTCTATTATTTCATTGGAACATCCTCATCGCAGTGTTTTACACAGGACTGGTTCCGCTTTTTATTATTCTCATTGGAACATCCTGCTCATGTGTTTTACAGGACCTGGTTCCGTCTTTATCATTCTCATTGAATATCCTATTCGTGTGTTTTACACCGGATCCGGTTCCATCTTTATTATTCTGTTGGAACATCCCGCTTGTGTGAATTTCACCGACCGGTTCCGTTATTATTATTCTGTTGGAATAACTTCGTACATCGCAAATACCGCATGTACGGTGATTTCTTTTGTTATTCCATTCTTTATTATACCTAGTTGGTTAAAACTTTGACTTCTATACTCCATGAAATTAGTAGAATATCCTCGATATTTGCGTTTCATCCAAAGATCTTTCATGGAAATATTCTTCCGATCATTCTTGAATTTTACTCTTTAAACAAAGATCATGTTGACAATTTGGACGTTAATAATTCATGGATTAAATAATTCTTGAACTTGTTTTATTGAATTACTATGTCATTGTCATCATCCTCATGTTATATTATGTTATCTTTGGCTTACGCAAGCATAGATGAACTTAGTATGATTATGACTGAGGATCATTCGGTATAATCATGACTTGATATAAATGATGTGACAAAAGTCCTCAAATGGCACTGTAATGCAAATGATGGATAGTTTTTGGTATGATTATGACTAGGGGTGATTCTAAGATAGTCATGACCATTGATAATTTGATGAAAATCCTCGAATCGCAGTAGTACAGGGATGATTAGATGTGGTGGTTTATTTATTAAAATTCGAGTCTCAAATGATAAAAATTGATGAAAACCTTTTAAAACCTAAAAGATAGTAGACTTTATTTCTACTTGACTCTTTTTAATGGATTGCTTATTCCACCGCAGATTAAAACCGGTTGTCTATTGTATTTTATCGGTTTAACACATTGTTGAAGGCTAATGATAATTTATTTCGCATTATCTTAGTCATATATATTTCTTGGGCTAGTTGAGCTCACCCTTTTCTTTCTTCGTTTCTTCTTCAAGAAATGAGAACATATTTGGGACGAGTCGAGAAGCGAAGTAATGGTCCAGAGGATAGCATTAGTAGTCCTCACTATTCTCGTGAAATAGTGTGATAATAGTTGTAATGAGGACTCCTTTTGAGTTTGTATAATATCTAGTAGACAAAATTTGTATTCAAACTCACGATTTATGTCGTATTGTACACCAGCGCTTATATTAAGAAGTTGTATTTGAATTTATGTACCATGTAAGTGGCGACCCAAGATGGGTGACGATACCTATTTTTTAGGCGTCGCGGTTTATGTCGATATTATACCTACAGATTATATTAGTAAGTTGTATTTGAATTTATGTGTACCATGTAAGTGGCGACCCAAGATGGGTGGCGTATACCTAATTTTGGGGCGTCACGGTTGGTATCGAGCCAGGATATGATCCCGGCTAAGATGTGAGATAAGAACTAGGAGGGAGAGCGGAAATTCCTTCGCTAAGTATGACCTACCTAAGTTTATTTGGTATTTAATTGGTCTGATCGAGTATAGGGATAATATTTGATATATTAATTAACCTCTGTGGTTGTGGCGGTGTTTGGAAATGGCGGTGAAAATATTCACAATGGAGTGAATGTGACCGTTGTGACACCTTTAATCACTAATCAAAGTTAATGCGATGTCGTACGAGGAACAAATTAGAGATATCCACGTAGTGAATGAAGAACTAATTGTTGCACTAGGAGCTAGTTTGCGAGGTAGCAATTTGAAAGTGAGGAAGAAGAGGAAGAAGAGGAACCCGAGGAGAATTGGTTAGAAGAAATTTATGATCAAAACTTAGAATTACAAAATCGTGTTCGTGAGCTAGAAGAACGAGTTGAAGAACGGCAAACAATCGTGGAACAAAGGGATACAACAATTCAAAATTGGGTTACCCGATATGTGATGCTCGAACAAAATCACGCTTTGGCGGGGTGTAAGATATTAAAGTTGGAATCGAGAATTTAAAAATCAAGGATCACCAAGGAAGGAAAACAACCGAATGAAGGAGAATAGACGATGCATGGGTAAAAGTCGCACAACGCGTTGATAGTGTAGAAAAAACGTCCGATCCAATAAAGCCAAAATAGATGAAATGGACTTTGCTTTTTGACAAAGAATTGGGAGAATTTCAACATCGAATTCGGAATTACCCATGCATGGCCAACCCGAATTCGATATGGATCGGAGAATAATGATTCAAATCATGGATCAGAATGTGAAGAAGCACTTAAGGGTGGAATGTACCTATAGTAAAGTCAAACTCGATAATTTAAGCGAGGCGTTTGTCGAGAAAACCCGAACGAAGTTATTACGGGTAAGTTAATTATAAATTAATGAGAAGTCTATACTTTATTCAATACAAGTTCTACCCACTCTTTTATTTCACCTAGTTGTGTTCAACGTTTAAATTTGATTAGAAGAAGTTAAACTTTGACTTATTGGTTGAAACTTCGTTAGTAGGAACCTTCGTTACCTCCATCATTTATTAATCTTGTTGTTTCAAATAAACACTTTCACGTTACTCCGTCGATATTGTCTCTTTGAAAATACTTGCCTTTGAGGTAATTTTGAAAATGATTGATTAACTACTCATTATTCTTTTTCGTAAGGTTGTTAGCTTTTATATTTATACCAACCTCGTTATACTAATTCAAAGTAACCAAACCCTAAAGTTAATCAACTTTGTTATATCAAGCCATATAAGTAAAGAGCCCCGATCCTTTCGTTGTTGACTTCCTTGTGTGGAATGCAATCAAGCCGGACTTTACGTAGGCGACATCGTGAATGAAGATGGCAAGTTTGTAGGTATCATTGTGAGGTGTTATCTAGGTTAAGGGATAGAAGTCACAGTTGGTATCAATGTAACGTATTATCCAAGTCTTGGATAAGAGTAGCGATTTTGAATGATATTTCTATCATTAATAAATTTCTTGACGTATTCTTGAAGATTTCTAGCCTACCCTAGAGCGTGAAATCGAATTTTGTATTGACCCAAAGACAAAAACCCATTTCTTAAACCTCAAATATTTTTTCAACTAAAATGAACAATTTACGTGGTTTATGATGAAAGTCATAATAAAAGCATTGGAATAATGAAAATCATGGGTATATGAAGTATTAGTAAGTTTTATGATGAGTTATGTTGGTTAGTATGTGAAAACATGAAAGTTTCTTAGAAATCACAAAGAGTTGAAAATCGATTTTGGTGAAAACGAACATGAAATTCAATTGACCATATCTCTTATTATATTTTGAATTTTTGAATGTGGTCAAGTCCTAGAGTTAGATCTACGAGTTACCTAACTAATCTAAGTGGAATTACTGGAAAAGGTGTTGTGGATTTTTGTGTGGACTGATTTTAGCAAAGGAGGCCAAAGCTGTAAATTTCGAAAATGCTCATCGCTTAGAAACTTTAAGGACTGTTTGGCCACTTAAATTATGAGAAAAATTCTGGGTTTTGGGACATGAAAGTATATGGTATAAAGTACCTCCTGTCCAAAAATGAGCTCATTCTCGACTTAAAATGAGCAAGTTATAACTATTTCAATATTTAGGTTTTTCCCGACGAAAAACGCTATAACCGAAAGTTCTATAACTCGATGACCATGAAATTTAAACTAGAAGCTCACGTTAACATGTGTAAGATCCTGCCAAGATTTGGGAATTTTGGAGTTAAACTTGAGGTAGCTAATTTCTTAAGAAATTAATTAGAAATTGATTTTTGAAAAATAGTAAATGAATTTTTAAAATTCGAGAGAAAATATATTTTCATTATGGGACTATATTATGCTAAATCCCAGAAAAGAAATATTTTTGGGACTAATTTGGTATTTAACATGAAAATAGTTTAGTTACTTAACATATGAGTTAAATATGTTATGTGAAGAATGAAAAGTTGAAAATAGGATTTTATGGCTAGAGAATCCTATATAGAGTATATGCATATTTTTTTTGATGAGGATTTGATAATTGGTGATGATATTTTATGAGTATGACATTTTTGAATGATTAAATGCATTATATGGTAAAAGCGTAAACAATTGAGATAAATTGTTTATAAATTTAAGAATTGATTAAAATATTGTTATAATATTAATGATATTAGATTATAAGATTATTAAGTGATTGATAACATGGGGATATTCTTGAATCTCTGGATAAATTATATTATAAATGTTTAATATTTATCCTTTATCTCATTTGATTGATTCTTTATATCATTATCCTCATGTTTATATTATGTTGAAAGTCATCTCGTGTATTCAGTAGTAAGATAGATGGACTTGGTATGATTATGACTGTGGATTGTTTGGGGTATAATCATAACAGTAATTGAAAAACACAATTATCTTTGGCCGTAGTGCATGGATAATTTGTGGTCGTGATACTTAATGAATACACAATTATCTTTCGCCAGAGTGCATGGATAATTTGTGGTCGTGATATTAATGAATACACAATTATCTTTGGTCGTAGTGCATGGATAATTTGTGGTCGTGATACTAATGAATACACGATTATCTTTCGCCGTAGTGTATGATTAATTCGTGGTCGTGATCTTAATGAATACACAATTATCTTTCGCCGTAGTGCATGGATAATTTGTGGTCGTGGATCTTAATGAATACACAATTATCTTTGGTAGTAGTGCATGGATAATTGTGGTCGTGATACTAATGAATACACGATTATCTTTGGTAGTAGTGTATGGATAATTTGTGGTCGTGATACTAATGAATACACAATTATCTTTCGCCATAGTGCATGGATAATTTGTGGTCGTGATACTAATGAATACACAATTATCTTTGGCAGTAGTGCATGGATAATTTGTGGTCGTGATACTAATGAATACACAATTATCTTTCGTCAGTAGTGCATGGATAATTGTGGTCGTGATACTAATGAATACACAATTATCCTCGCCCGTAGTGCAGGGGATGATTCGATGATATGGATTAATTATCGAAATGAGTCTCAAAGAATGAAATATTAATTCATGGATGTGGTAAAAGTCATCTTTGGTCAGTAGTGCATTGATAGACTTGGTATGATTATGACCCATTAATTATTCGGTATAATAATCACGATCAGATTGAAAAACACGAATATCCTCGCCAAGAAGGTAATGGATAATTCGTGGTCGTGGTACTCTTATTAAGCTAAGTCTCGAAGATTATTGGTTTTATGGTTGTATATCTTTGCTTTGTAGTGCAAAGATGAATTGTTAATGAATAGCTTTGGCAGATTTCAAAGATGAATTTAATATTTTAAACGATAAAGGTATTCAAGGTATCCTCATCTCTTATCATACTGTGTCGACGCATTCTAATTTCGAGGGCTTAAATTCCATAAGGAGGGAGATTGTGAGACCCCAGATTTTATCAATAAAGATTTAAATTTTGTCGAAATAATTTTTAATATTATGGTGTGAATTTGAGATAAATATTATAGTTGTGAGTAGTATTTATAAATTTTGCAAAGTATGCAAGTGGTTATATTATATTCGATTGGTCTGGGAATATTCGGTTTAGCGAGGGAATATTCGTACAACTACTCAATCATTGGTGGACCCCACAATGTAATTATCATTTGATCGAGAAAACGACAAAAATATTTTATTGAAATAACGGCGGAAGTTTTACCGTGGTTATTTGTTGAACTACTCAGTAGTAAAAAAATGCGATGAATACGTGTGGTTGCATAAGAAAAGACACCAGTATTGATTATCGATGCTTATTATGAGAAGTCACACCGGTTTGATTCCATTATTGTCGATTAATAATATGAATTATTATAGCGATAATGACGTTTTGTTTTATTCAGTATTATTAACGTAATAAAACGAAACATCTTTTTATATAAAATAGAATACTTTATTAAAGTTATTCTATAAATAGAATATATTATATTTTATTATGCATAGTGTTGCATAGTGTTTTGCATAAGATTTTGCATAGTATTGCATAGTGTTTGCATAGTAAAATGTTTTTATATAAATAGAATATATTATATTTTATTTAAAAGATTTTTCTTTAAATATGGACCGTCGATTAAAGTAAATCAATCTGGACCGTTCATGGATTAATTCTTATGCATTCCATTTTCCTATAAATAAGCTCATTCCTTCATTATTTTTTTTATTAATTCATTGAAACTCAGAGAGAGAAATTATAGAGAGAAGGTTTATAGAGAGAAAATCTATAGAGAGAAAGAAGAAGAAGTATTCTCGGTACTTCACTACTTCTATATTCAGGTTCTTTTTACGTAGTGGGTGTTATTCTTCTCTTCTTCGAAGAGAACTTCATTATTCCATTCATTATTATTCTCGTTGGAATAACTCGTAAAAGTGGCATACCCTATACATAACTCAGATACGTGGCGTACCCTATACTTGGTGAAATCCTTATGTTATTCCATTCTTATTTGTTCTGTTGGAATAACTCGTGATACATGATTTACCCTATACTTGGTGACATTCTTCTATTGTTCATTGGAATATCTCATTCATGTGTTTACTTTACAGGATACACCGGTTCCATCTTTATTATTCTGTTGGAACATCGCTTCGGTGTGAATTTCACGACACGGTTCCGTTATTATTATTCTGTTGAATAACCTGTCTCATGCCAAGCACCGCATGCATGGTGATTTCTTTTGTTATTCCATTCTTTATTATACCCGGTTGGTTAAAACTTTGACTTCTATACTCCATGAAATTAGTAGAATATCCTTGATATTTCGTTTCATCCAAAGATCTTTTCATGAAAATATTCTTCCGATCATTCTTGAATTTTACTCTACTGGCTTGAAGATCATGTTGACAATTTGGACGTTAATAATTCATGGATTAAATAATTCTTGAACTTGTTTTATTGAATTATTATGTCATTGTCATCATCCTCATGTTATATTATGTTATCTTTGGCTTACGTGCATAGATGAACTTAGTATGATTATGACCGAGGATCATTCTAAGATAATCACGACTTGATATAAATGATGTGACAAAAGTCCTCGATGTCTTCTGTAATGCAAATGATGGATAGTTTTTGGTATGATTATGACCGAGGGGTGATTCTAAGATAGTCACGACCATTGATAATTTGATGAAAATCCTTGACCGTGGTATACGCGGTGGATGATTAGATGTGGTGGTTTATTTATTAAATTCGAGTCTCGCCGATAAAAATTGATGAAAACCTTTTAAAACCTAAAAGATAGTGAGACTTTATTCTCTACTGACTCTTTTAAATGGATTGCTAATTCTACCGCAGCTTAAACCGGTTTGTCTATTGTATTTTATCGCTTTTTAATCTTTGTTGAAGGCTAATGATAATTTATTCTCGCATTATCTTAGTCATAATATTTCTTATTGGGCTAGTTGAGCTCACCCTTTCTTTCATTGTTCTCTTCAGAAATGAGAACATAGCCGGGGACGAGTCTGGGAACGTAAGTAATGGTCCAGAGGATAGCATTAGTAGTCCCTCACTATTCTCGTGAAATAGTGTGATAATAAATTGTAATGAGGACTCCTTTTGAGTTTGTATAATATCTAGTAGACAAAATTTGTATTCAAACTCACGCTTTATGTCAGATTGTATACTACGCTTATATTAGTAAGTTGTATTTGAATTTATGTACCATGTAAGTGGCGACCCAAGATGGGTGACGTATACCTAATTTTGGGGGCGCCACACGAGTGAATCAAAGACATCCGAATAAAAGCTCAACTTTTGAATCAAGAATGAATAACAAGAAATAAAATATTTCTAAGGGTCATAAGACCTTGAACTATGTCCTAAGTTATCAAAGGGTTATACTTGAAACCTTTAATGATCGTAAGACTATGGACCTTTCTACTGCGTGCTTGGGGGATCGATACTTAGTACCATCTTGTGCATAATATCTTAACGCTTAACGCATAAGTAAATCCCTTTGCGGGGTTGTTCATCTCAATTTGACATTCGAGTCCGCACTAAAGGAAGTTTGGTTTGGATAATTCATCAAGGGTTCTAAAATTTAACGCTTTATCAACTATGGACTAGTCGAATCAATAAGGGTTCGCTAGTCTAATAAGGTTCAATAATAATGATATTCAAATTGAATAATAATCTCGGGAAGTATACAATAGGACAATTATTGTATAAGCTGAATCATGCTTTGAAAAGATAATCAATCTTTAATATAACATTTGAACATGAATAATAATAATGATAATTTACTCGAGGTAATTAATAAACTTGAACAATAATGACAAGTAGGGTTAGGAAACTTGCCTCGTCGTAGGCTAAACAATTACTACTTAGTTCACCATAAATCCTACACACATACCATATGTATTCACGACATTCATTAGTTACATTTTCACTTAATTATTTAATATAAACTCCACTTTATTTAACAAATCATTACCCTTCTAATTTAATTACTTAATTAAATTAGAATATTTTCATTCTCTTACTATTATTACACTAATTTAATAAATTATTTCATAATAATTTCCATCGAATATTTAATTTATTCCATAATATCTCAATTAAAATATTTAATTTATTTTATAAATATTTTAATAATAATTTTCATCGAATATTTATTTTATTCCATAATATCTCAATTAAAATATTTAATTTATTTTATAAATATTTTAATAATAATTTTCATCGAATATTTATTTTATTCCATAATATCTCAATTAAAATATTTAATTTATTTTATAAATATTTTAATAATAATTTTCATCGAATATTTATTTTATTTCATAAATATCTCAATTAAAATATTTAATTTATTTTATAAATATTTTAATAATAATTTTCATCAAATATTTATTTATTATTATTTTTTATTATTTATTTATTTATTTATTTATTTTGACCTCCTAAGTGGTAATTTAGTTTGGTAACGTCACGAGAAGTGGGTTACCAGACTCATTTTCTCAGTAGCTGCGATAGCCTCAAGTTCGCGAATATAACAAAGCCAAATTAGGCCAAAATCAATCACACGTAAAATTATATATGAATATGGCTATAACTTCCAATTAGTTATTTTTTTTTACACGAATTTAGACTTACCCAATCATTGTAATACATATATAATCATTACTTAACCCATCTAGCATGATTTTTAACAAGTTACAACACATAATTTGCAAAATCAACACATTTACTTTCACCGTTTCTTGATGTTCTTGAAGGTTTTGAAAATAAAACATGAAAATTGTCACTACTGGATTCGTTATAACACCGAATCCGTTTATTTAAATTTTGGTCTCTTCAGTATCAACATGCATAACAACATACAAGTGTAAAATTTAGGGATAATATACAATCAATACATAAAATACCACGTATAAAGCCATATGGCCAAAACCCAAACTCTCAGAATTTTGAAATAGCAAGTCATCGATTATGAAACTTATGATATGGTTTACAAAATATATATAATTAAATACGATGTGATGTGCCATAACACATACAAAACCCATAATCATTACTCCTATCTCAATTACAAGAGGCTTTACAAGATGAATGAAAGCCATTTTCATAAAACTCAAATAACGTAAAAAATAGAATTTGATTTGGAGAAATTACCCAGAGTATAGATTAAGAAGAGGTGATCCAAGATGATCCTTTCACAATTACGATGATTACACACTCACAATATCTCTAATTCTCACAAATTTTCTCCGATAAATTCTCAATCTCTCTCCTCTCGCTTCTTCCAAACTTAGAATAATAAAAGAAAAGAAAAGAGAACGTCGTATTATAAGAACTCGACTGACGCGCAATAATGGTCAGTTAACCCAGTCATGGGTAACTGCTAGTAACCCCCACTAAGGCCATGTTTGGCTAGCATAATAGATTTCAAAACTCCTTTAATTTAATAAAGTTTTATCATATAGTTTAATTCACGCCACACCCACTGCATAATAATTCATATATCTTATTTAATATAAATAAAATATAATAACTTCTCATAAATTCACATAGTCATATATTTAATTTTCTCATTAATTAATTATATTAAATTATTAAATCTCTAATTAATAAATAAATTAATTAGAATACCATCATGCTTAATTAAATAATTCATTTAATTCAATAAGCTGACATAATTACATACTTGATAATAAAAACTCTCTACATTAATTTAATAAATGTAACACATATAATTAAATTAATCTACCACAATTGCGTCAATTAATTATTTAATCTAATAATTAAATCATCGAAAAATATTTATTTAATTCAATAAATATTAAAATTAATTACAAAATTCTCGTTCGTCACAGTGGCTAAGCGTTTTCCTAGGCTTTTCTTAGTCAATCCCATTTATTTATTTTTCTATTGTATATACTTGCTATATTATACAAATATATGTAACTTTTTTAATTTGAGTAGTGCTACAGACACAAACTATTTTACAAACTGCTGATGTGGTATACTCCACCTTAGCATATTGATCAACAAATTATTACAATATAGTTTTCGACCCCACACAATATGTTGAGGTAGAGTATGCTACATCAGCAGTTTGTAAAATGTTTGTAGAATAGTTTGTGTCTCTAGCATTATTCTTTTAATTTTACATGAAACATTATTAAAAAAATATTTTTTAATGCTGAACAAATTCATTAACTATTGTTGAGCTTTAAAGTAGAAGTTTGATTCTGTCTAAGTGCCTAGCCAAATCAAGGCGGTAGATGACCACCTAACGCCTAGATGGGAATCTAGACAGATTTTTAGAATACCGGAAAAAGCGTCACTATTACCACTTCACCTTGAGCATCAGTTTAGCCATAACACCTCAAGAAGATGCAATCTTTTATAACTTAGATGACTCTGGTGGAAGCCTAGAAGAAGGCTAATAAAAAATTATCCCATACTATGCACATATTTCAAGCTATGGTTGCTGTAGCTTGCAAGAATATTTTACCAGCGAAACTAGAAGACGGTTTCTAGAAGTGGAAAGGAAACTACAAGGATAACACAAATCAAGTTGAAAGGAGTAAAATAATACAGGACAAGATAAAACATGAAATGTAAAAGTTATTCAAAAGGGTGAAAAATAATGCAGGACAAGATAAAAATTTGAAATATAAAATTTACTCAAGAGGTGTAGAAAATAATACTACAGGGCAAGATACATTTCAATTCCAAAAATTACTGTAAAACACGAACAATATTCTGAAGGGAAGTACCGACATCCAATGTTGATCTAAATTTCAAAACGATCACTGTCTAAGGTCTTAAGCTTCTCCATCTCCTTCACACCAGCAATTCCAGGATCAATATAACATAACTGAAACATAAACTAGGTCAAGAAAGTAATCAAATTACTACAATGAGACAAGTGGCAAATGAAGACAACAACGATTTAACCTGATACTGCAGCTTCTTTAATGTGTGAGCTCCTCTTTTTATTAGCATTTGCCATCCATTATTGTCTTTGAGCGATCTCTCAAGAGCCTGACTTTTCTACAAGTGTATGCAACAAACAAGAATCCTAGGCAACATGATGTTATTGACCCTAATACATAAAAATCTTTGGCAAGTAGTGCTATAGAGAAATATATTTAAAGAGTTTTATTGTCCCCGAATTGGAATTAAATCCAACAAAGAACAAAAAAAAATTGTGATAACTTCACATCATTATGAGGATCAAAAGATTAGATATCTATGTAAGATTTCGGAATTTCACATATCCCCAAAAAAAAGAATCAAAATTGCAACCAATTCTGGCCCATTATATATATTTTTAGCTGGCAGCTACTTAAATAGGATGATGACTTTTTTAAAATAATTGAGTTGTGCTTAAACAACACATCTAGGACTAATGAGTTCCCCAGATATCCAGAAGTGTAAAGTAACATTTCTTGAAACGTCTGAAGACAGTAACAACAAACAGTTCTTCGCTTTCGGATTTATTGGGATCAAGGAGTGCCGCTAGTGAATATAAAGTAAAAGCATCAAGTGGTTGTAAAGTAAGAATCAATTTGTTAAAACAGATAAGTATATACTTACATGACCAGGGTCCAAAATTAAAAGGGTATATTGTGGCATCCCCTTCCACTGAGATTTGACTTGAATTCCAACAATTGTTCTTGAATGGCCATCGTGCTGAAAGTACAAGGGCCTGCTCCATAATGCTCCCACTTATCAAAATGGAATCAGAGATATATTCAATTATGTACTAACATTAATGCATCACAAAACAAAAGCAAAGCCCGCAATATTTACAAATTAAAATTTACTTACGGTTTCTCACTGACAATAACTTGATGTTTGTTTAATTCGATGGATTTATTATCAGAAAAGTAATTCCATACCCAATCAATAAGAATCTGACGACCCTTCACCTTCCCAAGGTGGGTACTAGAATCGTTAAGCTTTCCATATCCACTGGAACCTACTGGGGAGTACTACAATCCCCTCTAGACACAAATTTATCCATTGGTCCATAAACTTGTGTTGCCATCCTTTTGCCTGCACTTACTTCAGCTCTTCCGCCTCCATGATTGTAACCAGGAGTAGAAGATATTGACATTTCCTTACTAGAGAAATCCACAATTCTGGCACGAATCCCGAAAGATCGAAAAAGTGCAGCACACTCGGTAGTCCCAATCCAATTTCTTTTTCCATAAATCTCGCTATCAAAATCATTTGAGCCAAGTGCATCAAACCCCCTCTCCCAAGAAACTTCAAGCCATCTTTGGAGTGACGCAATATCAGGGACAAAACCTGATCTGCCAAAGAGAACTTCCCTCGCTTCTTGTCTCTGCTTAAGCAAGTGCGAGCTAAGCATCTGAATATTACGCCAACCACAGCCCCATCCAACGTCCTCGGATTCAATGCTCTGAAAATGATCAACATAACCTGACAATATACTGGTTGAGTTGTTAGAGTCTAATTCCAAACAATTCCGCAATAAGGCCATCAAACCATCATTAACCTTGTAGAAGTTCTCCTTTATCTGCAGACTGAGTAAATAACCGATTTTTTCATCAATATCAATCCGTCCACCACTACTGCTGCTTCCACACCTTGATGATATATTCCAATAATTATTTCCAGACGCCATGCCAGTGTCAACCTATAATGGTGAAGGACAGAATATTTATAGACGATAATTTTTGAATTTTTTAAAAAATGAAGGGAAAAGAAATTGTTTGGGATGTGTTATTTGCTTTCAAACTTGTCCACATAAGACTCGTCTAAGTACTAATTACCGGTAAGAATTAGCACAACAAACGTTTACTGTGTTGGTTGAGTGACATAAGTAAATATAAGAGAAACAAAAATTGGCTCCACATTCAGTGGCCAGGGGAAGAGCTAAATGTTAGCTACAGTAACATATATATAAAAGCAAGAAATTAGATAAATTAAAAATATTATTATTAAAAAAAACACATATAGAGAGAGAGAGAGGAGGAGGGGGAAGAATACCGCATGAAGACGTGAAATTGATGAGGCAAGGGATATTTGTTTGGCCAAATCGATGTCCCTCTCGAGTTGTTCATCCTCAAAATGACTATTCGCATGCCTGTCCGCATCAATTAAATTTGAAACCAAGTTTTCACACACACATACATACACACGCCAGAAGCTAAAACGAGCATTAATAAACAAACAGAAAGACCAAATAAACAGCAGTAAGCACTAGGCATATACCTTTCGAGCTCAGAAGAAGGAACAGATAGATGACAGAAGGGGCAAGTCGACATTTGATCCATTTTACGACTATATCAAAGTGTTTCTTCCTCTCCTGTCTCTTACAGGACTAAATTTCTACATCGCCGCTGATTACTGTACACAGTAGTACAGATTACAGAAATCGATTCAAAACTCATGATCTAAGCTTTGAATTGCCCTAAAATAAAATCATGAAATATTAAATAAAAATAGTTAAAAAGAAAAGGGCATCGCGAGATCAAACGCAAACGGCCAGCGTCAGGCTTAAAATGATTTAAGGAGGGAATTTCAATCCCGTAAGCGGGATTTCTTACTCTTATAATTACTCTTATAAATATGGAGTATATTCGGCAATGACTTATTTTTTTGCTCATAAATTGCTTTTTAAGTAAAAAAAAGAAGTAAATATTTATAATTTATTTTAAAATAACTTATAAATTATTTTAAAATAAGTTAATTTGATCAAATATAATATTTATTTTGACCTCTTTTTATTAATGTCCTTTTTAATAATCTTTATATTTAATTTTAACTTATAAATTATTATGAGCCTAACATCTTCATAACTTATTTAAACTTAAATTTTGACTTATAAGTCAAATTGATGTTGAACACTTTTACTTATAAGTTGTAACTTATAAGTCCTTTTATATTTTAACTTTAAGTCGTTGCTGAACGGACTTAAGCCCTGTCCGACAAACCAACTTATAAGTCATTTGTTAGAGTTTGGTAATCACTTATACTCTCACCCAAAATTCCAAATTTTAATCTATTCAGTTATTTTTACTTTTTGAAACATGTATTTACTATATCCTTCCTCAAAAGATGAGTATTAAGAAAATAATAAAATTTAAAAAAGAGTAAAATGATTAAAAAACTTATTAGTAGATCCCACTAAATAAAATATTTTTCCTTCACGATATATCTTAATTCGTTCTTTTGTGAACAAAAAAAATTATTCATTTAGTCATTCTTTTGAAAACAGAAGGAATAGTAATTTACTTGAGAGAGTCAGGTCCAATTTGATTTTCATGTAACCTTTTTTTTTTTTTTTATTTTTATATATACTTAGAAATTCAATTAATCAACCACATAAGAGTAGAAAGAGTCCAATATAAACAAATTAGAGAGAAGATAAAGAAACAATTAACAACATCAGATTATATACATGGGTGGTCAATTTCAGGTAATTTGGTTTAGTGGCTGCAACTCATTTTTGGTAATATAAGTACAATCTGTTAGATTTTTATTTGAACTAGAGTTACTTATTAAAAACAATAAATACCAAGATTCTACTGAAGGAGAGATCCTATAACTTGGGAGTTTATTTTCCCACAAAATCAGCAGGCAGAATTAAGCTGCTTCCTTGCTGACCAATTGGGTTGCGCTCCTAGAAAGGAGGAGGTATTTGATATCTTTGTAAGCCCTGAGCTCCTCCATTGCATCTGATGTCTTTCTAGGCAAGAAGAATTCAGATGTAGTGCCAGCTTGTTGTTGTTCAAGTTCATTCCTCGAGGAGGAGGAACGAGAGGAGTAGCAACTAGAATCTTGGCGCAGGGGAGGTGCTGTTCGAAACATGTGAACAAGGGCACCAACAGCAGCATCTTGCGATTTTCTAGCCGTCAAAATTGCCCGAGAGCTTACTTCTGATGCTTTTGTCACATCAAGATTACTGTACAAAAAGGCTCAAAACATGTTTATCGGTTGCAGATGATTATTAAAATGGAGAAGGGCGAAGTAAACATATATAGAGAGAAAACAAAAAGGAAATAATAATACCACAGACAGACGGACACAAAAACACACACACGGAGAGAACTATGTAGGAAAAGAAAACTAGCCAACATATCTCTAGTTCTGAAAATGAGAAGAGGAAGCAGGTTCAACACAAATTTACTTTAAGATAATGTAGTCTAGTTAGGCATGGTTTTAAATTCAAATGAATTTCAATTAATAAAGCTCGGGTCACAATTTAATTTTCAATAACTAACAAAAAAGAGATCACAATTTCATGTGAAGATCTGACCATCGTTCAGATGGAGTGCATGCAATGAAGTCATCGGAAATACAGCTGCATAGCAAACAAAGAGACAAGCATGACGCTTCATTATTGCTGCTAACCCTGCCAAGTGAATCAAATATTGGCATTCTCTGAACACGTCAGATTGAATGATCAGGGAGACTCGATTAAGGCAGGGAATATACAGCGCATTTTCTTATCAAGATAATTGTTGGAGCATAGCCAATTTATAGCAACAATACGGAGCATGAACATGTATGTTGGGTGTAATGGTATTATATTTTCTTATCATATAGATCCAAAGGTCTTCAGGAGTAAATTTTAAATTTGCAGACTTCCGATGTTTGCAGACATACTGGAAGATCCGCAATGAGTCTCAAAAATCGAACAGTCATTAGTGATGAACAAATGGCTCCAAGTAGACTATGCAACTGGTTGAATGGTAAACAAGGAGAAGCTTCAAGAGAAAAATCTTAAAATCAGATTCCAATTACAAATAAAGTCACTCATCTCTAATCTATGAACCAACTTATTTCATACTAGCAACAGTCCCGTGCCTCCGGCACTATGGACGGTGGGATATATCCCAAACTTTGGACGGTCCAGGTGATTTATTAAGATGAGCGGGAAATTCAAAATAATTTGTATTTTATTATATAGATTTCTCTTCCGGTTGGCAGAACAAATTGAACAATATAACTTCGGTCCCCCACATTGTTGCATGGCTATTTAGGAATTTTCAGCCAAGTAATACCACCACAGAAATGTCAAGATCAATATTGAGGGTAGAAGCAGCAGCCTTGAATTGCTTCTCTTATTTCTTCCCATGCAACAGGGATGGTTAGGGTAACTAATGGAGAAGAGTGAATTCGGGATATTGTTAGGTTGGAGTAGGGCTGAAAATGAACCCGAGTGGTTCAAAACCCAGTTCAAGATCGACTCAAAAAATTCAAGCGAGACTCGGATTCGATACTTAAACGAGTTGAATTCAAATCCATTTTGAAACTCGAATACTTATACGAGTCGAATATGAGCCGCTTATTGTTCGCTCATTTAGAGTATCGAATTTCGCTCATTTAGAGTATCTAATTTTTCTTATCTCACTAATTCATATTCAATAAATGTTCGTTGATACTTACTCGTAATCAGTATCGAGCCAATCTATATAACATATGGTATTTAGTAATTAAATTCTCCACACACTTTGAGAAGTGAAAGGGGTTTTCTGTACATGTTCATCTATTGATTCAATAGTGATAAATTTTTTACAAGGCTCAAGATCTAATTTGAAGAGTTCAAATTTAAATTATTCCAAATAGTTGATTGAGTTAATTTTATCTAAATTATCATAATATAAATTTGTATGTCTCAAATGCTTGCAAGTAGCTTGACTAAAATACGAGTCAAGTCGAACTCGAGTATAATAAAACGGGTCAAATTCGAATCTGAACAAAGATTGTAAAATTGTATTCGAATTCCAGTACAAGTACCTTACAAATGTTTCGAGTAAAATCTAAGCAAGGTATTGTTCGACTCGACTCGGAAATATTTTCACCCCTAGGTTGGAGACCTTGTGCTGAATAACATATACAATACCTCAATGAAATAATACAGGCATAATAGTTGTTTTTAAACTACCTTGTTGATTTTTCCACGGCAACCACTTTTCAACCACAATTCAGTTTTTATAGGTGTACAGAGGAAGATTCAGAATAGATTTTATTTTATGTTCACGCTGAATGAGGCCAAGTTGAAAATCACTGGGAGGTTGCCACTAAAGTAAGCTTTCTATTTACTGCAGTTTCTGATCAAAGGCCAAAAACACTGCAAAACTGTACTCATTTGCTTGGGCTGTTTCAAACTGATTTTGACTAGAGAAATAACACCCTTGAACTAAGGACTAGGGGAAAAAACCAATGCATAGACCTAATAGTTTTATCCACCAGGCTATTTACATAATTTCTTCTTAATTTTTTGTTCATTTTCCGTTGGTGACAATTCTTTTAACTCGTTCCCCCCTCCCACCTCTCACTCTCTACCACGCAAAGTGTTCCAGTAGGATGGGGTGAAAGTTTTTTAGAGGACAAAATGTAAATGTTACATGAAACATGGAGTATCTGGCTTGGGAATCACAAATTTTAATTTTACACACACAGTAAGGCAGAAAGAATAAATATAAGTACCTGGCTTGGGGATCATCAACATCATCCACAATAAAAGGACAAGAGAAGTCACAATCATCCAAATCATCCTGGAAAGATAATCTACTAGAGCTTCTTGAGAATCCAATACGTGGTGACCCACTTGAAGATAGCAAACCTGAGAACCTCCCTGAATCATCTTTACTGTCTCTTGACACCTGCAAATAAATACAAGTGAACCTCATCAGGTGCAGTATTAAAGGGCAGAGCTGCAGACCAACAACAATCAAGTGTAGGAAAAAAAACTTAACTGGATCAGAAAATATGCATACCTTTTGACCAGAATTTGGACCAGTTATTCCATAATTCAATTCCCCAGCCCTTGATGATTCTAATTTTTTCAATGACCTCATTCCAGAAGGGGACTCCTGTGACGAAGAATCATGCTTAATGCTTCTAGGGGAAAGAGGTGGAAGAGAAAGTCTATTCGGGTCAGACATATTGGGAGAGAGGTATCTGGGACTTCTGCCCAACATTGGATGTGGAATACTCACAGGGGCCGTATCTGATCGCGGAAGACTTTGCATAAGGTTCCCACTAGTAAGGTATGTGGGGGGAGATGGTGAGAATGGAGGAGAAAGTTGGTAATCATCAATGCTGTTATTTTTGTAGTGATTTGGCAGTCTATAGTTTGGAATCTTCTGACCATATATATCAGTTGGGGAAAAAGAAATATCATGTCGACCTGTAGAAGAGCAATATTGTGGTGGATATCCACCTATGGGTTGATTATGCACTAAAGAAGCTCCCCGGTGGATGCCACTTGTCCAGCTGTGTGGGCGTTGAAATGGTGTTGATAAAGGTGGTTGAATCCCTCTAGACGGAAAGGATGTAGCACAGACACCCTTTCCACTTGAAGGGAAAGCCCTCAAAGGGTCTGTGGCAGGGCTACCAACATAATCTGTAATAATCTGTGGTGGGAATAACGTGGAAGTCTCCAGGTTAAAATCAGATAGACTTTCACGATATTTCACAGAAATTGAAAGGCTACCTTGTTGGAAATCAACTGGACTAAAACTATGTTGTTTCATCATTTCTTCCTCTGCCCTTGAGAATGGTGCACTAAACGAGGAAACCTTGTAATTTATATCAAAATCACAACTCTTACTTGATGAACACAACTTTCGGAATGTCCTATGTGCTGGAAGAAGCCTCATCATTGAAAACAAGGAACGCAGAAGGATGATTAATTTCTTATAAGTTTTCTTGTAAGCGGCAGAAGAATCTCCAACCTGAGGAGCCATTGTTCTTGCATACTCATATTGAACTACCCACCTCTCTATAACAGTTTCGTCTGGTGTTCTCAATCCCTGACCAGATAAAGAATTCGACATTTCTGAAACAAGTATAATATCAATTATCATTGGGTCCATTAAATTTCTGTGCCAGAAACTCAAATTATCCAAAGCAGCAGGACGGTCCCCCAATACTAAACTGAACCATTTGTCACTCTTTTTGACTTGATTAGCTGACAATGAGTCACTCTTGCAATCATAAGGATGAATAGAAGGAACCCTCGAGTCCAATATCATGTGCAAGCTTTTCAGAAAAACTGAGAAAGGATTTGTTCAAATCTCCCATATTCACCATGAGGACCACTACCCTGTACATCCATGTGTTTCAACAAACAACTCTCGACGCTATTAATATCCTACTGGAATAAGCAATCCTCGGGTCTAGGTCTTAATTGATAGCGAATTCCCTAATTCTTGCTCTCGGTATATACACAAAATGGAATGTAAATATACCTGAAATGAAATATAAAAAATGAGCATATGAATTTTCGATTTTCATATCAATAATTATATATATTCATCCATGTTTGGGAGATTGACACGCACAAAACAAACAAAGAAATACTACATATCATTTCATCAACAATTACAATAAACTATGGAAACAAGTATTATCACCAAGATTCAAAGAACCCTAAAAGGTTAACAGAACAACAGATCAATCTGAAAATCAAGCGAAATTGAAGAATAGGATTCTGAATTAAGCTACCGTGATTTCAAATAATCATACATAAAACAGAAAAATTAAAATAAATAAACAAATCCATACGAAACTAATTATCAAATAAAGATCGAAATGATGATGAGATTTGACAAGGAAAAAACTTACTCGAGAGAAGAGATGCGTTGAGCAACGTAATTAGAAAGAGAGGTGGGTCTAATAATTATAAAAAACTAACGATAGAGATTGCGTAGTGTCTCTAAATTTCAGATTAATTAATCGAATTTTTAAATAAATTAATATTTAAATAATTTGTTTTTCGTTTAGGCGCGCTAGGTTATAATGTTATATGCCCAATTCCAAGTCAATCAACTATTTAAACGGTGAATAATAATAATAATAATATTCCCTCTGTATTACAGTTATTGTAATATAATTTTTTGCACAAATTTTAAGAAATTCTGAACATTCCATTTGATTTTTAATTGATAATACGTATAAAATGTGTAGTTATAAATATTCTAATGATGTGAATCACAAATGACAAAACTTTTATTTAGTGTTATGATCTGTTACATATTTAAATGATAAAATTATGAGCATATAAATTGGTCGTTTAATATTTGAGGAATTTAATTAGTAAAAAGTGACATTATATTAAAAATATTTGTAAATATTAGTATAAAAATAGTGAATGCTACATATTATTTATTATTATTTTAAAATTAAAAAGGATGGTGAATGTTCTATCAAATCTAAAAAGTAAATTCAAATAAAAAGTACTCTATACTTTTTTTTCTTTTTTCTCTAGTAGTAAGGGGTTGTTTGTTTATGACTAAATGACTGAATCGATCAGCCACATTCAGTGCATTTATTTTGAAAAAAAAATCGTTTGAATGACTGAATCGGTCAACCATTCAGATGATTTGGGTTGAACGGTTTAGTGTCATTTTTTTGGCTGAATGGACTGAATGAAGTTTTTTTTTTAACAATATTAAGTAATATTAAATAAATTTACAACAATTTTGAATATTTTTAGAAGGTAAAATAATAAAAATCTGTTATTCAGATTTTTCAGACATGTCAATTATTAAACAACTTTTTTCATTCAGATTCAACTCATTCAAATTTATTTTCAGATTCATTCAGTTTTTATCAAACGCCTCATAAGTCATTGTGGTGATAATTGTAATAAAAACTTAAAAAGATACATGGTAGTGAAGTTACATAGATAGCTTGGTAAAAGGGGGCACAGCCCTTGGGCCTTGACCATTACAAAAGTCCATTGAAAATTGGGTTGAGAATGAAGAATTGTTTGAAGAGGCCTTCTGCTTGGAAGAGTGGGCCCTCTTACAACATAGTGGGCTTTTCCCGAAGAGACTGTATGTTACCAGGCTTTTAAGGGAGGGTGGGTTAGCTCTAATACAAGCCTTGTATTTTTGAACAATAAACATTTCAATTACATTAGATCAGCTCAATCAATTACCAGTCATATCAAATTGGGTTGTCCATCAACTCACGAAAATGTGATTATGTTAAACATTAGTTATTACTCCCTCCGTCCCAGTATAAAAATTTTGGTGGATTTTTTACGCATATTAAGAAGATGAATGAAATGACAAAATTATCCATAATAATATCATTAAATAGGGAGAGAGAATTAGAATAAGAAAAGTATGAGATATTTAATGTTACGGGTATAATAGGAAAATATGTGTAAAAGTTTGGTTATTAAAAGAAAATAGACATTTAATATGGAACTACTCAAAATAGTAATAAGAACTTTTATCATGGGACGAAAGAAGTATAAGGTCTAAAAAGGAACTTGGGACCAACGCCCACTGAATCGAGTGGAAAGAGTTTAGTGTCCTTTAAATAAGATATTGAGTACAAGTTTTGGGAATGAAAAACACCGTATTAAAGTGTAACGTCTCGAACTCGATACAAGACTGAAGTGTTACACGTCGTAAACTCAAAGGCTTGCAAGATAATAATATCAATAATACGCAGTCCAAATAAAACAACTCAATAATATTCTTAACTTAAAATCCAACAATAAATACATTTTAAATCAATCCAAATCAAATACTAATAAATATCACATTCGAAATTAAGAGTTTAATCAAAATTCATCAACAAAATAAATAATATCTAAAATTAAACTCCAGTTATTCCAGCGTATCAAATAAGTGCTCATCTTTTAACGATAAGACATGTAAAAATTTGTAAGGGTGCGAGCGATAAAAACTAAAAAATATTTTTTTAGTATAAAAGAAATTGTTAATCGCTAAAATAAAGTGTAATTTACTAGAAAATAATAATATTTATAATATGTTTATATAAGTTGTTGAATTCCTATCTTATTGTAGTCGATGGTAGGGGTGAGCATGGTGCGGTTTGGTGCGGTTTGAAGTCCAAATCGCACCCGAAACCACTTAGGTGCGGTTTGAAAAATTCAAAACCGCATCCGAAACCGTTTGTGATTGGTGCGGTTTTAAAGTTTGTGGTGCGGTTTTAATTGGTGCGGTTTCGTTTCCAAAACCAATTGAAACAACAAAAAAGTCTAATCTTTCAATAAAATTTATCATAAAACTTACATCGAGCAATTAACTTAGTGCAGAGTCGGCAATGGGAATTATATCAAGCATGTTTTAAAACTAAAACATACGCTATATAAAACAACGGAGACCATATATTCTGTGACGCCCCCAAAATTAGGTATACATCACCCATCTTGGGTCGCCGATACATGGTAAAAAAATTCAAATACAACTTACTAATACAACTGCCATTGCAGATAATATGACAAAACATAAGCGTGTGAGTTTGAATACAATTATTGTCTACTGTAGATTATACAAACTCAAAAGGAGTCCTCATTACAATTATTAACACACTATTTCACGTAATAGTGAGGACTACTAATGCTATCCTCTCCCGATCACCACTCCGCTCCTCGACTAGTCCCTGCTTATGTTCTCATTTTCAAGAGAAAAAATGAAAGAAAGGGTGAGCTCAACTAGCCCAAAGAAGAAATATTATGACTAAGATAATGCGAAATAAATTATCATTAGTCTCCAACATTGTTAAACCGATAAAATATAATAGATGTAAGACCCCAAAATTTTTTTTAAATAAAAGGAATTTCTTTTATTTATTATTTTGAAATAAGAAGGGTTAAATACGCAAATATTTCAAAATAAGCAAGTGGTTATAAAATATTCATTTTGTTTGGAATATTCGTTTGGTCGTGGAATATTCGTGATCGCTTTCGGGGAATATTAAACGACTGCACAAGTGACCAAATATGGCCCCATAACGAAAAGCGATTGGATGAAGAAAAGCAAATATAAGTTGGTTAAAAAATAACAGGCGTAGTTATTACCAATTAATATTGTTGGAATACCCGGTGGTTAAAATACGAGAATACGCGTGGTCGCATAAAGAGAAGACACCAGATTCGCATGATGATTGTTGAATTATTGATCCTTACGTAAGAAGGCACTACTCAATAATTTTCACAAGAATTATCGCTCAATATTTTATTTTATTGATTCAATAATTCTTTGCGTTGATATTTTATATTATTGTTGTTCAATAATTGTCACCGCACATTATCTCCATTATCGATCAATAATTCATATTATTTAAATAATATTATTAGATAGCATTATTGGCAATGTCTAGAAAGTTCGTCGAGGAGAGGTTTGGTCACCTAATCGCGGCGCCAAGATGAGGAGAAATCCTTATCTGAAAGCCCTCTTTCACAGGAACTACTGGTCATCATAATTGTGATTACGTAATATTATTTGTGAATAATTAATTATTGATTCATATGATAAAGAAATATTTATTTTATGTGGATATAAATGATGGATTTATTTATGTGGTTATAAATGAAGAAATTATTGTTGAGGTGTTTTATCAAGATTTTAACATTGGAGGTATTAAAAATTAAATCGGGGTTTTGAGAGATATATCATGGGGTTATAATTTTAATCAAACAGTTGGATTGTGGTAATTTTGGGTATGTTATACATACATAAGTTGAGTATATGTCCACAAATTTTGAACCGTTAAAATGCACGAATGATTTGTTATGAATTTTAAGAGGTGTCCGATTAGGAAATTAGGGTTATAATTGATTTTGGTGGAAAATTCTAGAATTGAGTGGGCCCCACTTGTGGTTGGTGAAGAAATGTGCTGAATTTTATTTCAAATGTGGTGGGTGGCAATAATAGTAGCGAGTAAAGCCATCGTGTAGCAGGTCAAGTCTGCCTTTACGGCTAACATTTTCCTATAAATAGAGGGCTAAGTTAGAATTGAAAATCACACCGTAAAACAAAGTTTTCTCTTTCTCTCTATATTATCGAGCGTATTTTGTGAGTATTTAGATACTTTGAGAGTTCTTTGTCAAGATAAGTTTCATTCAAAGATCACTTCCGACCTTTCCTTCCCAAGCAATCGATTCTTTCGAGGTAAGGGATATTATTTTTTTTCGTAATGATATTATTTCTTCAATATCATTATGTTGAAATGTTGATCCAAGTTTTTATCAAATTTGGAACTTTTTTTATGTCGGGTTACTATTCATGAGTTCTTATTCACGAAGTTATTATTCATGAGTTACTTATTCACGAGTTACTTATTCATTTAGTACTATTCATGAAGCGTGAAGATGTTTTTATCTTTTGGTGTCGGATTTACTATTTATGATACTAAGATTATTCACGATATCTAAGACTATTCACGATACTCAAGACTATTCACGATATCTGCAGACTATTCACCAAAAAATAAAATTTCTTCTTTTTTTTGTCAAAACATCTATTTTGGATACTAGCTTTGATCAGATCCATGTTTTGATCATTCTTGAATTTTACACCAATTGTGATTATTTTTGGGGTATTGTTGGACATGGATAAAAACAAAGTGCTGAATACTTAATCCTTAATCCTTGTCATTTTGTTTCACCGGATTCGTTCTTTAAAATATTTTTCATCATCCTCGCCTTAAATGATGATATTATTGAATATCTTTGCCCTGTAGTGCAAAGATGAATGATTTTGAAGAATATCTTTGGCCCAGAGTGCAAAGATGAATGATTTTCAAGAATATCTTTGGCCCAGTAGTGCAAAGATGAGCAGTGTTGAGATGAATACGACCGATCGATTAATATCTTTGGCTCAGAGTGCAAAAGATGAACAGTGTTTAAATGAACATGACTAATCGATGAATATCTTTGGCCAGAAGTGCAAAGATGAATATTTGATTCCGGATGTATATTGATTGTTGTTACTGGGGATAAAAGATAGACGATGAACTTTTAAATTCATACATGTAAGATAGTAGTTTGCATTCTCTACTTAACTCTTCTAATGAATTATTATTTCATTGCGAATATTGATTGAAAATTTGTTGTCTATCAGATTCTATTAAATTTTTCCTGTTGAAGACTAACGATAATTTGTTGTATATTATCTTAGTCATAATATTTTTTTCGAGCTAGTTGAGCTCACCACCCTTTTCTTTTTGTTCCATTCTTCTCGTGGAGGCGAGAATATAGCAGATACTAGTCTGGGGTATGGAATGAAGGTTTTAGAAAGGATTGTTTAGTAGTCCTCACCATTTTATAAAATAATGTATCAATAAATGTGATGAGGATTTATGTGAGTATAAATATTGCTCAGAAGATAATATTTGTATTTAAACTCACGCTTTTCTTGTTGTAATAATAAAGTTGTAGTTGTTTCGCACCATGTATTGACAACTCGTAATGGGTGATGTATACCTATTTTGGGGGGCGCCACAGGTTGGTATCGAGCTTAGGGATATGATCTCCGGAGGAGATCGGGGAATAGAACTAGGAGGGAGAGGCAGGTAAAGTAAATCCTTCGCTAAAGTGTGTCCTACCTAAGCTTATTTGTTAGTTGGTCAAGATATAGGATATTATGTGATATATTGATTTCCTTAATTAACCCTTGTTTTATGACATGATTTGAGAATGTCGAAATCGAGAATATTAATGGAGTAAATGAGACCGTGGAGATGCCTGTTTTTACCAACGAGGAGAGCGGCAACAGTCGGGCAATGTTCCTCCCGTGAACAACACCAATCGAAAGCAGATGATGAATGAGGGATGTTTAGAAGCTTTTTGCAGTTCATGCAAAAAATCGACGAGGGAGACTCGTGTTCAAAATACAGGAGGAAATGATAGCAATTCACGGGTTGTCACAACAAGCAAGCTTCAAAGAGTTGGGACCACCAGAATTTTAGGGAAAGCCGATCCGATCACGGCGGAAACATGGGTCAAACAAATTACCAAGATATTCGATGTCTTGGGATGTACGGAGGAACAGAAGGTTCCATTCGCCACCTTTATGTTCCGTGGCGAGGCAGACTCATCGGTGGGAGTCGTGAAGCGCACTCCATCCACCGCACTCAAAGATGTCTTGGGAGACGTTTATAGACTATTTAATGACAAATACTTTCCGAAAGTGTTCGCTATATGAAGGAAGTGGAGTTCATCGATTAGAGCAAAACAACATGACGGTGTCTCAAAGACGAGGCAAAGTTTGCGAGAGTTATCCGTGTTTCAGACCTCATTTGGTGGAGAATGAGGAACGATGACGCGGATGTTTCTTAGAGGTTTGAAACCCAGAGATACGCCAAGATCTCATTCTCATAAACTTTCTCTTTATTCAGATATTGTAAATGTGGCTCAATTATTAGAAGCGAGATAACGAAGTACGGCCAATTGAGGACCATAACCGAGATCGTACGTAGAGATGGCGGTCAATGAATAATGATAACTGCGGAGAAAGAAACAGACGGACGAAATGGTAACCACTGGTGGTAATCATGGTCATGAAATGGAAGAAGCGAGTCGGGGAGGAGATTTTAAAAAGAGGAGATTTAACAACGACTATGTGAAGACGACAGTACGGCAAAGAATCGGTTCTAAGGGAGGAGAACGACCACCGGTCATATGCTACAAATGCGAAAAAAGAGGGACATATCGATCAAACCGCCCACAACAGTTCAAGGTATGCTATAGTTGTGGAAAGGAAGGACATATCGCCGAGATTATACCAGAAGCGAAACCTAGTTCAATGGGGACGGTGACTCAAAAGACTATCAGTAAAAGTCAAAGTCAACGATTCGGAAGAGCGTTTGTTGTGGATCGGTCATAATGCGAGAACCCAAACGAGGTGATCACGGGTAAGCTATTTATAAATTCTTGCGAAGTTTATACCTTACTTGATACCGGTGCTACCCATTCATTTATCTCTCCTGCATGTGCTCAACGCTTAAACTTGACTCAGGAGAAATTAGACTTTGATCTATATCTGTGGAAACTCCGTTAGGAGAAACTTTCATCACATCCATCGTTTATAAATCTTGTTTGATTCAAGTTGGCACCATTACCTTACCGCTGACCTTATCTCTTTAAAGATACTTGCTTTTGATGTGATTTTAGGGATTGATTGGTTAACTACTCATCATGCCAAAATTGATTGTTTTCGTAAGGTTGTTAGTTTTCATATTCCTAACCAACCCGTCAGTATGTAATTCAAGCAACTAAACCATTAAAATCAATCACTATCATATCTAATCATAAAGCTATTCGTTTATTGAAAAGCGGATGTCAAGCTTTCTTAGCCCATGTTATGGATTTGAATAAAGACACGCCAAATTTGAATAATATTCTCGTTGTTATTGATTTTCCGACATATTTCAAGAACTTCCTTGGCCTACCCCGTAACGTGAAGTTGAATTCTTTATTGATCTTGAACTTTGCACAAAGCCCATTTCTAAAACCCCATATCGAATGGCTCTATTGAACTTCAGAGTTAAAGGTCCAACTACGTGAATTGTTGGACATCGGTTTCATTCGTCAAGACATCTCCTCGGGTGCTCCTCTGTTTTATTCAGTAAAGAAGAAAGACGGAGTATGCGACTTTGTATTGACTATCGGGAATTGAACCATGTCACCATCAAGAATAGGTATCCTCTACCTCGTATTGATGACTTGTTTGACCGGTTGCAAGGGGCACAATTCTTTTCAAAAATCGATCTTCGATTCGGATATCATCATTTGAAAATTAGAATCGAGGATATTCCAAAAGACCGCCGTAACTCGGTAGATGGGCATTATGAATTCTTAGTCGTGTCTTTCGGACTAACTAATGCTCCTGCGCTTTCATGGATATGATGAACCGAGTATTCAAGGAATATTTGGATCATTCATTGTTGTTTTATTATTGATGACATCCTTATATATTCCAAAAGTCGTGAAGATCATGAGCACCATTTGAAAGTCGGTACTCCAAAGGCTTCGTGAAAACCAACTATATGCCAAATTGAAGAAATGCGAGTTCGGCTTGAGGAAGTAGCCTTTCTTGGGCATGTGGTGTCAAAACATGGAGTATCTGTTGATCCCGTGAAGATTGAAGCAATACAAAGTTGGGAGCAACCAAGTCGGTGATCAAGTACGTAGCTTTTTGGGCTTGTTGGTTATTATCGGAGATTCGTGGAAGGGTTTTCTCGAATCGCTACTCCATTAACTCACTTAACTCGAAAGGATACGAAATTCGTTTGGAAGCGAAGAATGCGAGAAAAGTTTCCAAGAGCTTAAGAGGAGACTTATTTTAAGACTGTTCTAACAATACCATCCGGTTCGGATGGATTTGTTATCTACGCCGATGCTTCGTGCAAAGGGTTAGGATGTGTTCTCATGCAACGTGGGAAAGTCATAGCCTATGCCTCGCGACAACTTAAAGAGTATGAGAGGAATTATCCTACTCATGATCTAGAGTTAGCGGCCCGCAGTCGTTGCCGCTTAAAGATATGGAGGCACTATCTATATGGGGAGAAAGTGGAGATATATTCGCACCATAAAAGCCTTAAATATTTTTCTTCACTCAAAAGAACTCAACACGCGGCAAATGACGCTGGCTCGAGCTATTGAAAGACTACGACCACACTATTCAATACCATCCGGTAAAGTTTAACGTGGTAGCCGACGATTGAGTAGAAGATCATACGCGGAACGAAGTGCGATGATGTCAAGTATACGACAGAGCCAACTTTAATAGAAAAAGTTAAGGTTGCTTCAAGCCACCAATCTTGAAATGACACGCATGAAGAAGAAAGTACAAGAAGGAGCTATTCCTAAGCGAGAATTGATGAAGAAGGAATACTTGAGTCCACTCTAGACTTTGTGTTCCTAACGACTCGATTTGAAGTACAAGATTATGATGGAGGCACACAATACACCATTTGCAATCCATCTCGAAGTACTAAAATGTATCGTGATCTTCGACATACATTTTGGTGGAACAATATGAAGAGAGAGATTGCAAAGTTTATCTCAATGTGTTTAACTTGTCAACGTGTAAAGGCGAGCATCTAGTACCTAAGGGTCCGTTGCAACCACTTGAGATTAGGAATGGAAGTGGGAACACATTACCATGGATTTCGCATTACGGGTCTTCCTACGGTTTCTCAAGGCATCAATGCTATTTGGGTTATTGTTGATAGATTAACCAAGTCCGCTCATTTCTTGCCGATCACGGAGACTTATTCACTTGAACGTCTTGCTAGTATATACGTAAATGAGATTGTGAGGTTGCATGGCATGCCTGTATCCATAGTTTGGATCGTGACCCAAGATTCACTTCAAGATTTTGGGTTAGCTTGCAAAAAGCTATGGGCACGGATTTGCGATTTAGTTTCGCATACCATCCCCAAACGGACGGACAATCGAGAGGACTATTCAAACTCTAGAAGATTTATTAAGACTCGTGTCCTAGACTTCAAGGGGTTGGGATAAGTATTTACCATTGGTGGAATTCTCCTACAACAACAGATTTATCGTGCAAGTATAGGTGTGGCTCCATTCAAGCATTATATGGGACGAAAATGTCGTTCTCCAATATGTTGGGATGAGGTGGGTGAAGCAATATTGTTGGGACCCGAGTTAACGTATATGACTACCAAAAGATCCAAATGATTCGACAACGATATAAAGCAAGCACAAGATCGACAAAAGAGTTATGCGGATCTTCATCGAAAGGACTTGGAATTTAATGTAGGGATCATGATTATTGCATGTTGCTCCATGGAAGGAGTTACAAGATTTGGGAAGAGAGGAAAGCTCAATCCACGATTTATTGGTCCATTTCAAATTCTCGACCGAGTAGGAAAAGTAGCCTATAGACTTGCGTTACCTCCAAGTATGTCTCGTGTTCATAATGTGTTTCACATATCTCATATTAGTAAGAATATGTGAAAGACCGAACCACGTTATCGAAGTTAGAACCAGGACGAGATAGCCAAGACTTAACGATGAGGAGGTACCTATCAAGATCTTGGATAGGAAGGAGCATGTCCTACGCAAGAAAGGTCATACCACAAGTTAAAGTTTTGTGGAGGAATCATGCTATAGAGGAAATGACCAGGAATTGGAAACGGAAATGAAAGCGAGGTATCCTCACCTTTTCAAACACCAGTACGCACGCCAATTTCGAGGATTTAAATTTTCATAAGGAGGGAGGTGTAAGACCCCAAAATTTTTTTTAAATAAAAGGAATTTCCTTTATTTATTATTTTGAAATAGTAAGGGTTGATTTGATTAATGTGGATAGTTAAGGGTTAAATACGCAAATATTTCAAAATAAGCAAGTGGTTATAAAATATTCATTTTTGTTTGGGAATATTCGTTTGGTCGTGGAATATTCGATCGCTTGTTGGGAATATTCGCATGACGACCAAGTGATGCCCGTGTGTGGGCCCCATAACTGAAAGCGATTGGATGAAGAAAACGACAAATATAAGTTGGTTAAAAATAATCGCAGAGTTGTTACCGATTATATTGTGGAATACCCGGTGGTTAAAATACTGATGTCTGGCGTGGTTGCACAAAGAAGATACCTGTATTACATGTATTGTTGAATTATTGATCCTTACGTGAAGGCGCACTACTCAATAATTTTCACAGTGAATTATTATTCAATATTTTATTTTATTGATTCAATAATTGTCTGCGTTGATATTTTATATTATTGTTGTTCAATAATTGTCAACGCACATTATCTCCATTATCGATCAATAATTCATATTATTTAAATAATATTATTAGATAGCATTATTAGCAATGTCTAGAAAGTTCTCACGAGGAGAGGTTTGGTCACCTAAGAAGACCTCAATTTTATGAAATAAAAGTATTCAATTTTTCTATTCAAGTAAATGGTTAAATTGATAAAAGTTAAAGTTAAGGGTGATATATGAATTTTTTTCAAAATACACAAGTGGTTATAAAATATTCATTGTTGTTTGAGAATATTCGTTTGGTCGTGGAATATTCTTTCCGCTTGGGAATATTCGCGATGACGCAGCCAGTAATCATTCAGGGCCCCATAATGTAATAACCGCCGGATGGAGAAAACGACAAATTTGAGTTTTTATAAATAACTGGCGTAATCGCTACAAGTTAACATCGTTGGAATACCGGTTGGTAAAGTAAAGTAATACGCTGTTGTCAGCACAAGAAGACACCAGACAAGACAAGATTTTTTCAATTATTGATTCTTACGTGAGAAGGCACTACTCAATAATTGTTACAAAGAATTATCGCTCAATATTTTATTTTATTGATTCAATAATTGTTGTGTTGATATTTTTATTATTGTTGTTCAATAATTATCATCGCACAAGATTTTCCATTATCGATCAATAATTCATATTATTTGAATAATATTATTAGATAAAATTATTGGCAATGTCTAGAAAGTTCTCGTCAAGGAGAGGTTTGGTCACCTAATTGCGCCGCCAAGAAGGAGAAATTCTTATCGAAAGCCCCCTTCCCGGGAACTACCGTCATTGTCATAAATGTGATTCTCGTAATATTATTTGTGAATAATTAATTATTGATTCATATGATAAGAAAATATTTATTTGATGTGGATATAAATGATGGATTTATTTATGTGGTTATAAGTGAAGGAATTAATGATGAGGTGTTTTATCAAGATTTGTTGAAATGGAGAACAAAATATGGGATTTTCGGAAAAATTAGTTTATTACTTGATTTTGTAAAATCCATAACTCTTTTTGTGTATAATGAGTTAAGAGATGAGCCATATATCAAAAGAAAGCCCTAGAAGTAAGCTAATCAGAGAAATTTGAATCACCCAAAAATTCTTTTGTAGATATTTCGTGGTGAAATTTTGAATGAAATGGTCCGAAGGACTAATAGTCCGAAAAATCGTTGTTCTTCAAATTTATATTATGTGAGTTATAAATTTTGATCCGACCGTTGGATCGTTGTAATTTTTGGATATGTTATACATATATAAGTTGAGTATATGTCCACAAATTTTGAACCGTTAAAATGAACGATGATTTGTTATGAATTTTAAGAGGTAATTGATTCTAAATTAGATTTTGGTGGAAAATTCTAGAATTAAGTGGGCCCCACTCTTGGTTGTTGGGGAAGATGGCTGATTTTTGGTGGGTGGAATAGTAGTGTAAAGCCATCGTAGTAGCAGTCAAGTCCGCTTTACGGCTAACATTTTCCTATAAATAGAGGGCTAAGTTAGAATTGAAAATCACACCGTAAACATAAGTTTTCTCTTTTTCTCTAGATTATCGAGTGTATTTTGTGAGTATTTAGATACTTGGTGAGTTGATATTCATCGCTGCAAGTTTCCTTCTTCGTCATTATATCCGATATCCAAATGTAAGGTCGCTTTTTTTGAGGTAAGGGATAGTAAGGATATTATTTTTTTCGATGATATTATTTCTTCAATATCATTACGTCGAAATGTTGATCAAGTTTTTATCAAATTTGGAACTTTTTCATGTCTGGGGTTACTATTCATGAGTTACTATTCACGAGTTACTATTCACGAGTTACTATTCACGAGAAGTTATTCACGAAGTTACTATTCACGAGTACTATTCATGAAGCGTGAAGATGTTTTTTTGTGGAATTTCTATCTTTTGGTGTTGAAGTTACTATTCACGATACTAAGACTATTCACGATACTAAGACTATTCATTTAATATTTAAGACTATTCATTTAAAAATGAAAATTTTTCTTTTCGTCTAAAATATCTATTCGGATACTAGCTTTGATTGTATCCATGTTTTGATCATTCTTGAATTTTACACCACTATGATTATTTTGAGGTATTTTTGGATGTATAGATTGAGAGTTATGAATTTTATGAGAAAAGACTATTTTAAAAGTAACTATTTATAACTCTCTTGCGGTTAACTCCAAAATTGATGAAATTTTTATTGAGAGTACATCTATATAATATCATTGTACTGTGAATTTCGGAATTTTGGATAAAAGTACAATTTATGATAAATGTTTAAATATTCTATGTGGTTTTGGCCATATGAAAAATAGTAAATGAATTTTTAAAATTTCGAGAAAAAATATATGTTCAATATGGGACTATTTTATGCTAAATCCCTTAAAAGAAATATTTTTGGAACCGATTTGGTATTTTCATGAAAATGTTCTAGTTATGAGTAAATGAATTAAATATGTTATGTGAAGTAAGAAAATTAGAAAATATGATTTTATGGTTTGAGAATCATATATGAGGTATATGCATTTTTGATGAGGGTTTTGGTTATTGGTGATGAAATTTTATGAGTTTGGCATTTTATGATGATTAAATGCATTAATTAGTAAAGTGTAAACAATTTAATTAAATTGTTTATAAGTTTAAGAAATGATTAAAATATTATTATAATATTAATAATATTAGATTATGAGATTTCTAAGTGATTTATAACATTTGGATTAAGGTGTTATAAATATGGATATGAATTATTGATGAATATCTTCTTTGCTTTGTAGTGCGAAAAGATGAATTATTGATGAATATTTTCGCTCAGAATGCAAAAAGATGACTTGTTGTTGAATATCTTTACCAGAAGTGCAAAGATGAATTATTGATGAATATCTTTGGCTCAGAATGCAAAGATGACTTGTTGATGAATATCTTTTACCAGTAAGCAAAGATGAATTATTGATGAATATCTTCGCTCAGAATGCAAAGATGACTTGTTATTGAATATCTTTATTTCAGAGTGCAAAGATGAATTATTGATGAATATCTTTCGCTTGTAATGCAAAGATGACTTGTTGATGAATATCTTTTAATTCAGAAGTGCAAAGATGAATTATTGATGAATATCTTCGCTCAGAATGCAAAGATGACTTGTTGATGAATATCTTTAGCTTCAGTAGTAAAAGATGAATTATTGATGAATATCTTTGGCTCGTAATGCAAAGATGATTGTTGTTGAATATCTTTAGCTTTGTAGCAGTAAAGATGATGAACTGTTGATGAATATCTTTCAACCCGTGGTGCAAAAAAGATGAATTTATTAGTATGATTATGAACAGAAACTGTGATTTGGTATAACCATGATATTTGATGTTTCGTGTAAAGACAAGTGATGAAAATTATCTTCGTCCCCGGATGAGAAGAGGAATTTAGAATCACAATTATGATTATGAAGTTATTCATATGATTGTGGAAAGGAACTGTTGATTGATGTTACAGGATAAAATATTGTTGGTGGATTTTTAACGTGGAGAAGACAATAGACTTTATAGTCTATTCGACTCTTCTAATGGATCGCTTCATTCACGCCGCAACTATGGTTGAAAAGTTTTATCATCTACCATATGTTCTAAATCTCTCGATTTATTATCGATGAAGACTATTGATAATTTATTTATCTTTAGTCATAATATTCTTTATCGAGCTAGTCAGGGCTCACCCTTTTGTTTCACAATTCCTTTCGTGTAATAAAAGTGTAAATGGGTCGAGCGGGGATAAATGAGGAATAGAGTGGTGGTCTATAGATGTTGAGGGTGAGGTGAATTTAACTTGGAAGGGTGTTTTGTCACTATCATACAAGATGTCTAATGACATACAACCTCGTGTTATCATAAGACATGGTTGTGTTTCATCCACTTCACGAGTATATTTACAAGCACTACCTATATAATCTTGGTGTTTGTTTGGAGTATAATACCCAATTAGAGACAATTGGAGATAATGATATGTCAAGAGAAGACTCACCATTGGGAAGAATATGATAGTAATCTTCTCGCTTTTCTTTGGGGTTTATCGGGTCAACCAAGGATAATTTCGTGGCCATATGATATCTACCATAACCCAAAAGCACGGCCTCCCATGTACGGAAGGTTTCTTGAGCACTTCCCAAAGATTCTAATTTCTAAAACAGCTTTTGACTGTACCTTTATGTAAGGTGTCATGGTGACGTGTTATCCAAGTTGGTGTCCGAGAGTTACATTTGGTATATATTGGTATCCAAACTCACAAAGATATGTGTTGTTGTCAGATTTTGCATGCACAATTGTTGTAATAAAGTTGTAGTTGTTTTTCGCACCATGTATTTAACGCACTCAGAATGGGTTGGATGGAATGGACCTATTTTGGGGTTGTTACATTTGGTATTGTAAGACCCCTAATTTTATGAAATAAAAGTATTCAATTTTTCTTATATTACTATTCAAGAAATGGTTAAATTGATAAAAGTTAAAGTTAAGGGTGATATATGAATTTTTTTCAAAATACACAAGTGGTTATAAAATATTCATCATTGTTTGAGAATATTCGCTTTGGTCGTGGAATATCTTTTCGCTTGGGAATATTCGACGACGACAAGCCAAGCAGCCATTCAGGGCCCCATAATGTAATAACCGCTTGATGGAGAAAACGACAAATTTGAGTTTTTATAAATAACTACAGTAATCGCTATCTGCTAACATCGCTGGAATACCTTATTGGTAAAGTAAAGTAATACGCTATTGTCACGCACAAAAGAAGATACCAGATCAAGAGACAAGATTTTTTTTCAATTATTGATTCTTACGTGAGAAGGCACTACTCAATAATTGTTACAAAGAATTATCGCTCAATATTTTATTTTATTGATTCAATAATTGTCGTGGTTGATATTTTATTATTGTTGTTCAATAATTATCACCGCACAAGATTTTCCATTATCGATCAATAATTCATATTATTTGAATAATATTATTAGATAACATTATTGGCAATGTCTAGAAAGTTTCACAAGGAGAGGTTTGGTCACCTAATTGCGCGCCAAGAAGGAGAAATTTTATTGAAAGCCCCTCTTTCCGAACTACCGTCATTATAAATGTGATTCTCGTAATATTATTTGTGAATAATTAATTATTGATTCATATGATAAGAAAATATTTATTTGATGTGGATATAAATGATGGATTTATTTATGTGGTTATAAGTGAAGGAATTAATGATGAGGTGTTTTATCAAGATTTGTTTAAATGGAGAACAAAATATGGGATTTTCGTAAAAATTAGTTTATTACTTGATTTTGTAAAATCCATAACTCTTTGTGTATAATGAGTTAAGAGATGAGCCATATATCAAAAGAAAGCCCTAGAAGTAAGCTAATCAGAGAAATTTGAATCACCCAAAAATTTTTTTAGAGATATTTCGTGGTGAAATTTTGAATGAAATCGTCCAAGGACTAATAGTCGAAAAAAAAATCGTTGTTCTTCTTCACTATATATCATGTGAGTTATAAATTTTGATCCGACCGCTGATCGTTGTAATTTTTGGATATGTTATATATATATAAGTTGAGTATATGTCCACAAATTTTGAACCGTTAAAATGAACGATGATTTGTTATGAATTTTAAGAGGTAATCGATTCTAAATTAGGTTTTGGTGGAAAATTTAGAATTGAGTGGGCCCCACTCTTGGTTGTTGGGGAAGATGGCTGATTTTTGGTGGGTGGAATAGTAGTGTAAAGCCATCAGTAGCAGTGTCAAGTCTCGCTTTTACGGCTAACATTTTCCTATAAATAGAGGGCTAAGTTAGAATTGAAAATCACACCGTAAACAAGTTTTTTCTTTTCTCTCTAGATTATCGAGTGTATTTTGTGAGTATTTAGATACTTGGTGAGTTGATATTCATCGCTGCAAGTTTCCTTCATTATATCATATATCCAATGTAAGTGCGCTTTTCGAGGTAAGTGGATAGTAAGGATATTATTTTTTTTCAGAATGATATTATTTCTTCAATATCATTATCAAATGTCGATCCAAGTTTTTATCAAATTTGGAACTTTTTTCATGCTCGGGTATTATTCATGAGTTACTATTCACGAGTTATTCACGAAGTTACTATTCACGAAGTTACTATTAGTTACTATTCACGAAGTTACTATTCATTTAGTACTATTCATGAAGCGTGAAGATGTTTTTTTTGTGGAATTTCTATCTTTTGGTGTTTGAGTTACTATTCACGATACTAAGACTATTCACGATACTAAGACTATTCACTTAATACTAAGACTATTCAACCTAAAAATGAAAATTTTTCTTTTCGTCTAAAATATCTATTCGGATACTAGCTTGATGATTGTATCCATGTTTTGATCATTCTTGAATTTTACACCACTATGATTATTTTGAGGTATTTTGGATGTATAGATTGAGAGTTATGAATTTTATGAGAAAAGACTATTTTAAAAGTAACTATTTATAACTCCTCATGTTAACTCCAAAATTGATGAAATTTTTATTGAGAGTACATCTATATAATATATCGGTACTGTGAATTTCGGAATTTTTGGATAAAAGTACAATTTATGATAAATGTTTAAATATTCTATGGTTTTGGCCATATGAAAAATAGTAAATGAATTTTTAAAATTTCGAGAAAAATATATGTTCAATATGGGACTATTTTATGCTAAATCCCGTAAAAGAAATATTTTTGAACCGATTTGGTATTTTTCATGAAAATGTTCTAGTTATGAGTAAATGAATTAAATATGTTATGTGAAGTAAGAAAATTAGAAAATATGATTTTATGGTTCGAGAATCATATATGAGGTATATGCAGATTTTTTGATGAGGGTTTTGGTTATTGGTGATGAAATTTTATGAGTTTGGCATTTTATGATGATTAAATGCATTAATTAGTAAAGTGTAAACAATTTAATTAAATTGTTTATAAGTTTAAGAAATGATTAAAATATTATTATAATATTAATAATATTAGATTATGAGATTTCTAAGTGATTTATAACATTTGGATTAAGGTGTTATAAATATGGATATGAATTATTGATGAATATCTTCGCTTTTCGTCTATGCAAAGAATTATTGATGAATAAAGATTCAGAATGCAAAGATGACAAATTATGAATATCTTAAACATTATCGTAAAGATGAATTATTGATGAATATCTTCGCTTGTAATGCAAAGATGATCTTAATGAATATTTTTATTTCAGAAGTAAAAAGATGAATTATCGATGAATATCTTTCGCTCAGAATGCAAAGACGATTATGTTCAATTGAATATTTTAGAATGCAAAGTGCAAAGATCAAATTATGAATATTATATAATGCAAAGAGATATTCTTTGAATATCTTTTCGCTCAGAATGCAAAGATGATTATTGATGAATATCTTTCGCTCAGAATGCAAAGATGAATTATTGATGAATAATATGCAAAGAGAAAGTAAAGAAAGATGAATTATCGATGAATATCTTCGCTCAGAATGCAAAGACGACTTGTTGATGAATATCTTTAAATTCAGAAGCAAAGATGAATTATTGATGAATATCTTTCGCTCAGAATGCAAAGATGACCGTTGTTGAATATCTTTAGCCCGTAGAAGGTAAAGATGAATCTGTTGATGAATATCTTCAACCGTGGTGCAAAAGATGAATTTATTAGTATGATTATGAACAGAACTCGTGATTTGGTATAACCATGATATTTGATGTTTCGTGTAAAGACAAGTGATGAAAATTATCTTCATCCCGGATGAGAAGAGGAATTTAGAATCACAATTATGATTATGAAGTTATTCATATGATTGTGGAAAGGAACCGCTGATTGATGTTGTGGATAAAATATTGTGGTGGATTTTTAACGTGGAGAAGACAATAGATTTTATAGTCTATTCGACTCTTCTAATGGATCGCTCATTCATTCACGCAACTATGGTTGAAAAGTTTTATCATCTACCATATGTTCTAAATCTCTCGATTTATTATCGATGAAGACTATTGATAATTTATTTATCTTTAGTCATAATATTCTTTATCGAGCTAGTCAGGTTTCACCCTTTTTTGTTTCACAATTCCTTTCGTGTAATAAAAGTAGCCGGGGTCGAGCTGGGGAGCAAGGAGAGGAATAGAGTGGTGGTCTATAGATGTTGAGGGTGAGGTGAATTTAACTTGAAGGGTGTTTTGTCACTATCATACAAGATGTCTAATGACATACAACCTCGTGTTATCATAAGACATGGTTGTGCTCATCCACTTGTCGAGTATATTTACAAGCACTACCTATATAATCTTGGTGTTTGTTTGGAGTATAATACCCAATTAGAGACAAAAGGAGATAATGATATGTCAAGAGAAGACTCACCATCGGGAAGAATATGATAGTAATCTTCTCGCTTTTTTTGGGGTTTATCGGGTCAACCAAGGATAATTTGCGGGCTATACGATATCTACCATAACCTAAAAGCATGGCCTCCCATGTATGAAGGTTTCTCGAGCACTTCCCAAAGATTCTAATTTCTAAAACAGCTTTTTGACTATACCTTTATGTAAGTGTCTGTCATGGTGACGGTTATCCAAGTTGGTGTCCAGAGTTACATTTGGTATATATTTGTATCCAAACTCACAAAGATATATGTGTTGTTGTAGATTTTTGCACACAATTGTTGTAATAAAGTGTAGTAGTTATTTTTCGCACTATATATTTAACGCACTCGTAATGGGTTGGATGGAATGGACCTATTTTGGGGTTGTTACATTTGGTATCGTAGTTTAGGATATGATCTCTCCATGAGATCGGGAATAGAACTAGAGGGAGAGATGAGTAAATCCTTCGCTAAAGGTGTCCTACCTAAGCTTATTTGTTGGTCACCATAATATCGAGATATTATGTGATATGTTAATTTATTCAATTAACCTTGTTTTGAAGTCAGATTCTAGAATGATATCTCAAATACAGAGAGATGAGCAATGGAGAAATCATGATGACAGGGAGATAGAAATCAAATGAAAACAAGGTATTCTCAACTCTTTGAAATACTGTGCACGTAAATTTCTGGGGACTAAATTTCATAAGGAGGGAGATCAGAAGACCCCTAATTTTATGAAATAAAAGTATTCAATTTTTCTATTCAAGAAATGGTTAAATTGATAAAAGTTAAAGTTAAGGGTGATATATGAATTTTTTTTCAAAATACACAAGTGGTTATAAAATATTCATCATTGTTTTGAGAATATCGCTTTGGTCGTGGAATATTCTTTCGTTTGGGAATATTCAGACGACACACGCTAGCCATTTTCAGGGCCCCATAATGTAATAACCGCTTTGATGGAGAAAACGACAAATTTGAGTTTTTATAAATAACTACAGAATCGCTATGCTAACATCGCTGAATAACCCTATTGGTAAAGTAAAGTAATATACGTTGTCGCACAAAGAAGACACCAGACAGCACAAGATTTTTTTCAATTATTGATTCTTACGTGAGAAGGCACTACTCAATAATTGTTATAAAGAATTATCGCTCAATATTTTATTTTATTGATTCAATAATTGTTGTGGTTGATATTTTTTATTATTGTTGTTCAATAATTATCACCGCACAAGATTTTCCATTATCGATCAATAATTCATATTATTTGAATAATATTATTAGATAACATTATTGGCAATGTCTAGAAAGTTTCACAAGGAGAGGTTTGGTCACCTAATTGCGCGCCAAGAAGAGAGAAATTTTATCGAAAGCCCCCCTCTTCCCGAACTACCGTCATTATAAATGTGATTCTCGTAATATTATTTGTGAATAATTAATTATTGATTCATATGATAAGAAAATATTTATTTGATGTGGATATAAATGATGGATTTATTTATGTGGTTATAAGTGAAGGAATTAATGATGAGGTGTTTTATCAAGATTTGTTTAAATGGAGAACAAAATATGGGATTTTCGTAAAAATTAGTTTATTACTTGATTTTGTAAAATCCATAACTCTTTGTGTATAATGAGTTAAGAGATGAGCCATATATCAAAAGAAAGCCCTAGAAGTAAGCTAATCAGAGAAATTTGAATCACCCAAAAATTTTTTTGTAGATATTTCGTGGTGAAATTTTGAATGAAATCGTCCAAGGACTAATAGTCCAAAAAATCGTTGTTCTTCACCTATATTATGTGAGTTATAAATTTTGATCCACCGCTGATCGTTGTAATTTTTGGATATGTTATATATATATAAGTTGAGTATATGTCCACAAATTTTGAACCGTTAAAATGAACGATGATTTGTTATGAATTTTAAGAGGTAAATCGATTCTAAATTAGGTTTTGGTGGAAAATTTAGAATTGAGGGCCCCACTCTTGGTTGTTGGGGAAGATGGCTGATTTTTGGTGGGTGGAATAATAGCAGTAAAGCCATCAAGTGTGTCAAGTCTCCGCTTCTACGGCTAACATTTTCCTATAAATAGAGGGCTAAGTTAGAATTGAAAATCACACCGTAAACATAAGTTTTTCTTTTTCTCTAGATTATCGAGTGTATTTTGTGAGTATTTAGATACTTGGTGAGTTGATATTCATCGCTGCAAGTTTCCTTCAATCATATCCGATATCCAAATGTAAGTACGCTTTTTTTCGAGGTAAGTGGATAGTAGTGGATATTATTTTTTTCAGAATGATATTATTTCTTCAATATCATTACGTCAAATGTCGATCTCAAGTTTTTATCAAATTTGAACTTTTTCATGCTTCTGGGTTACTATTCATGAGTTACTATTCACGGAGTTACTATTCACGAAGTTACTATTCACGAAGTTACTATTCACGAAGTTACTATTCACGAAGTTACTATTATACTATTCATGAAGCGTGAAGATGTTTTTTTGTGGAATTTCTATCTTTTGGTGTTTGAGTTACTATTCACGATACTCAAGACTATTCACGATACAAGACTATTCATTTATCATCACTAAGACTATTCAATTTAAAAATGAAAATTTTTCTTTTCGCTCTAAAATATCTATTTCGGATACTAGCTTTGATCAGATCCATGTTTTTGATCATTCTCGAATTTTACACCACTATGATTATTTTGAGGTATTTTTGGATGTATAGATTGAGAGTTATGATTTTATGAGAAAAGACTATTTTAAAAGTAACTATTTATAACTCCTCATGTTAACTCCAAAATTGATGAAATTTTTATTGAGAGTACATCTATATAATATCGGTACTGTGAATTTCGAATTTTTGGATAAAAGTACAATTTATGATAAATGTTTAAATATTCTGTGGTTTTGGCATATATGAAAAATAGTAAATGAATTTTTAAAATTTCGAGAAAAATATATGTTCAATATGGGACTATTTTATGCTAAATCCCGTAAAAGAAATATTTTTGAACCGATTTGGTATTTTCATGAAAATGTTCTAGTTATGAGTAAATGAATTAAATATGTTATGTGAAGTAAGAAAATTAGAAAATATGATTTTATGGTTCGAGAATCATATACGAGGTATATGCAGATTTTTGATGAGGGTTTTGGTTATTGGTGATGAAATTTTATGAGTTTGGCATTTTATGATGATTAAATGCATTAATTAGTAAAGTGTAAACAATTTAATTAAATTGTTTATAAGTTTAAGAAATGATTAAAATATTATTATAATATTAATAATATTAGATTATGAGATTTCTAAGTGATTTATAACATTTGGATTAAGGTGTTATAAATATGGATATGAATTTTATTGATGAATTCAGAATGCAAAGATTATTATCGATGAATATCTTTATAAAAAAAAGATGAATTATTGATGAATATGGTTTCGCTTCAGAATGCAAAATGAATGATTGATGAAATATCTCTTGAAATTTATGTTTTGATGATATTGTTTTAAATAAGATGAATTATTGATGAATATATTTTCGCTTGAATGCAAAGACGATTTGTTGATGAATATCGATTTTTTCGCTCAGAATGCAAAACGATTTGAATTATTAAATGAATATGAATTATTCGATGAATATAATTTCGCTCAGAATGCAAAAAAGACGATTTGTTGATGAATACTTTCAGAAATGCAAAGATGAATTATCGATGAATATCTTTCGCTTCAGAATGCAAAGACGACTTGTTGATGAATATTTAAATTTCAGAAAGCAAAAGATGAATTATCGATGAATATCTTTCGCTCAGAATGCAAAGACGATTTGTTGATGAATATCTTTAGCCCAGAGTGCAAAAGATGAATTATCGATGAATATCTTTCGCTCAGAATGCAAAGATGACTCGTTGTTTGAATATCTTTAACCGTAGCAAAAAAGATGAATCTGTTGATGAATATCTTCGATCCGTGCAGTAAAGCAAAAAGATGAATTTATTAGTATGATTATGAACAGAACCGTGATTTCGTATAACCATGATATTTGATGTTTCGTAAAGACAGTGATGAAAATTATCTTCGCCCCGATGATGAGAAGAGGAATTTAGAATCACAATTATGATTATGAAGTTATTCATATGATTGTGGAAAGGAACTGCGCGATTGATGTTGTTGTGGATAAAATATTGTTGGTGGATTTTTAACGCTGGAGAAGACAATAGATTTTATAGTCTATTCGACTCTTCTAATGGATCGCTTCATTCCACGCAACTATGGTTGAAAAGTTTTATCATCTACCATATGTTCTAAATCTCGATTGACATCGATGAAGACTATTGATAATTTATTTATCTTTAGTCATAATATTCTTTATCGAGCTAGTCAGGTTTCACCCTTTGTTTCACAATTCCTTTCGTGTAATAAAAGTGTAGCCGGGTCGAAGATGGGATAGCGAGGAACAGAGAGTGGTGGTCTATAGATGTTGAGGGTGAGGTGAATTTAACTTGAAGGGTGTTTTGTCACTATCATACAAGATGTCTAATGACATACAACCTCGTGTTATCATAAGACACGGTTGTGCTCATCCACTTGTCGAGTATATTTACAAGCACTACCTATATAATCTTGGTGTTTGTTTGGAGTATAATACCCAATTAGAGACAAGTGGAGATAATGATATGTCAAGAGAAGACTCACCATCGGGAAGAATATGATAGTAATCTTCGCTTTTTTCTTTGGGGTTTATCGGGTCAACCAAGGATAATTTTGCGGGCTATATGATATCTACCATAACCTAAAAGCATGGCCTCCCATGTATGAAGGTTTTCTTGAGCACTTCCCAAAGATTCTAATTTCTAAAACAGCTTTTTGACTATACCTTTATGTAAGGTGTCATGGTGACGTGTTATCCAAGTTGGTGTCCGAGAGTTACATTTGGTATATATTGGTATCCAAACTCACAAAGATACGTGTTGTTGTATTTTGCATTTACAATTGTTGTAATAAAGTTGTAGTTATTTTCGCACTCATATATTGGGGCTACTCGTAATGGGTTGGATGGAATGGACCTATTTTGGGGTTGTTACATTTGGTATCGTAGCTTTAGGATATGATCTCCATGAGATCGGGAATAGAACCAGAGGGAGAGATGAGTAAATCCTTAAAGGTGTGTCCTACCTAAGCTTTATTTGTCGGGTCACCATAATATCTAGATATTACGTGATATGTTAATTTATTCAATTAACCTTGTTTTGAAGTCAGATTCTAGAATGATATCTCAAAATACGTGAGATGAGCAATGGAGAAATCATGATGATGGGAGATAGAATCAAATGAAAACAAGGTATTCTCAACTCTTTGAAATACTGTGTAACGTGAATTTTTTGGGACTAAATTTCATAAGGAGGGAGATCAGAAGACCCTAATTTTATGAAATAAAAGTATTCAATTTTTCAATTTTTCTATTCAAGAAATGGTTAAATTGATAAAAGTTAAAGTTAAGGGTGATATATGAATTTTTTTCAAAATACACAAGTGGTTATAAAATATTCATCATTGTTTGAGAATATTCGTTTGGTCGTGGAATATTCTTTTCGCTTTGGGAATATTCAGACGACCACACAAGTAAATATTTGTGGGCCCCATAATGTAATAACCGCTTGATGGAGAAAACGACAAATTTGAGTTTTTATAAATAAACTACAGTAATCGCTATCTGCTAACATCGCTGGAATACCCTATTGGTAAAGTAAAGTAATACGCTATTGTCGCACAAAGAAGACACCAGATCAAGACAAAGATTTTTTTTCAATTATTGATTCTTACGTGAGAAGGCACTACTCAATAATTGTTACAAAGAATTATCGCTCAATATTTTATTTTATTGATTCAATAATTGTCGTGGTTGATATTTTTTTATTATTGTTGTTCAATAATTATCACCGCATAAAGATTTTCCATTATCGATCAATAATTCATATTATTTGAATAATATTATTAGATAACATTATTGGCAATGTCTAGAAAGTTCTCACAAGGAGAGGTTTGGTCACCTAATTGCGCGCCAAGAAGGAGAAATTTTATCGAAAGCCCCTCTTCCTCGAACTACCGTCATTATAAATGTGATTCTCGTAATATTATTTGTGAATAATTAATTATCGATTCATATGATAAGAAAATATTTATTTGATGTGGATATAAATGATGGATTTATTTATGTGGTTATAAGTGAAGGAATTAATGATGAGGTGTTTTATCAAGATTTGTTTAAATGGAGAACAAAATATGGGATTTTCGTAAAATTAGTTTATTACTTGATTTTGTAAAATCCATAACTCTTTTTGTGTATAATGAGTTAAGAGATGAGCCATATATCAAAAGAAAGCCCTAGAAGTAAGCTAATAATCAGAAATTTGAATCACCCAAAATTTTTTGTAGATATTTCGTGGTGAAATTTTGAATGAAATCGTCCAAGGACTAATAGTCCAAAAAATCGTTGTTCTTCAACTATATATGTGAGTTATAAATTTTGATCCGACCGCTGATCGTTGTAATTTTTGGATATGTTATACATATATAAGTTGAGTATATGTCCACAAATTTTGAACCGTTAAAAATGAACGATGATTTGTTATGAATTTTAAGAGGTAATCGATTCTAAATTAGGTTTTGGTGGAAAATTTAGAATTGAGTGGGCCCCACTCTTGGTTGTTGGGGAAGATGGCTGATTTTTGGTGGGTGGAATAGTAGCAGTGTAAAGCCATCAAGTTAAAGTCAAGTCTCAAGTCCGCTTTACGGCTAACATTTTCCTATAAATAGAGGGCTGTTAGAATTGAAAATCACACCGTAAACATAAGTTTTTCTTTTTCTCTAGATTATCGAGTGTATTTTGTGAGTATTTAGATACTTGGTGAGTTGATATTCATCGCTGCAAGTTTCCTTCAAATATATATCCGATATCCAAATGTAAGTCGCTTCTTTTCGAGGTAAGTGGATAAGAAAGGATATTATTTTTTTCAGAATGATATTATTTCTTCAATATCATTACGTCAAATGTCGATCAAGTTTTTATCAAATTTGGAACTTTTTCATGTCTGGGTTACTATTCATGAGTTACTATTCATGAAGTTACTATTCACGAAGTTACTATTACTATTCATATTCAGTTACTATTCACGAAGTTACTATTCACAGTACTATTCATGAAGCGTGAAGATGTTTTTTTGTGGAATTTCTATCTTTGGTGTTTGAGTTACTATTCACGATACTCAAGACTATTCACGATACCAAGACTATTCACTATAATACTAAGACTATTCAATTTAAAAATGAAAATTTTTCTTTTTCGCTCTAAAATATCTATTCTCGATACTAGCTTTGATCAGATCCATGTTTTGATCATTCTTGAATTTTACACCACTATGATTATTTTGAGGTATTTTTGGATGTATAGATCGAGAGTTATGAATTTTATGAGAAAAGACTATTTTAAAAGTAACTATTTATAACTCCTCATGTTAACTCCAAAATTGATGAAATTTTTATTGAGAGTACATCTATATAATATCGCAGTACTGTGAATTTCGGAATTTTTGGATAAAAGTACAATTTATGATAAATGTTTAAATATTCTAAGTGGTTTTGGCCATATGAAAAATAGTAAATGAATTTTTAAAATTTCGAGAAAAATATATGTTCAATATGGGACTATTTTATGCTAAATCCCTTAAAAGAAATATTTTTGAACCGATTTGGTATTTTTCATGAAAATGTTCTAGTTATGAGTAAATGAATTAAATATGTTATGTGAAGTAAGAAAATTAGAAAATATGATTTTATGGTTCGAGAATCATATATGAGGTATACGCAGATTTTTGATGAGGGTTTTGGTTATTGGTGATGAAATTTTATGAGTTTGGCATTTTATGATGATTAAATGCATTAATTAGTAAAGTGTAAACAATTTAATTAAATTGTTTATAAGTTTAAGAAATGATTAAAATATTATTATAATATTAATAATATTAGATTATGAGATTTCTAAGTGATTTATAACATTTGGATTAAGGTGTTATAAATATGGATATGAATTTTATTGATAAACTTTATCTTTCGTTTATATATACGATATGATACATATTTACGCTAATATACGGGTATTGAATTGATGTAATTATCACAATAAATTGGTTTCTTGCAAACCAAATTATTATTGATTATAATATCTTTACTCTTGAAATTAAAACCATGTTTTGATTATAATATTTTTATATAAAGAAGATGAATTATTGATGAATATCTTCGACTCGAGAGTAAAGAAAGATGATTGATATGATCGATTAATCTTCTTGCAAAGAAGCAAAAAAAGATGAATTGTTGATCGTATGATCATACCAGAATGCAAAGATGAATTATACAATGAATATTTTCGCTCAGAATGCAAAGATGAATTGATCAATTATAATTAATAAATAGAAAAGATGAAAGATGAATATATCGATGAATATCTTTCGCTCAGAATGCAAAAGATGATTATCGATGAATATCTTTGAATGAATATCTTGATGAATATCTTTACCAGAAGTGCAAAGATGAATTATCGATGAATATCTTCGCTCAGAATGCAAAGATGATTGTTGTTGAATATCTTTAACCAGTAGCAAAAAGATGAATTATTGATGAATATCTTCGCTCAGAATGCAAAGATGACCGTTGTTGAATATCTTTAGCCCAGTAGTGTAAAGATGAAACTGTTTATGAATATCTTCACCGTGCAGCAAAGATGAATTTATTAGTATGATTATGAACAGAACCGTGATTTGGTATAACCATGATATTTGATGTTTCGTAAAGACAAAGTGATGAAAATTATCTTCGCCCGATGAGAAGAGGAATTTAGAATCACAATTATGATTATGAAGTTATTCATATGATTGTGGAAAGGAAATTGCTGTCGATGATGTTGTTGTGGATAAAATATTGTGGTGGATTTTTAAACGGAGAAGACAATAGATTTTATACTATTCGACTCTTCTAATGGATCGCTTCATTCCACGCAACTACGGGTTGAAAAGTTTTATCATCTACCATATGTTCTAAATCTCGATTTACATCGATGAAGACTATTGATAATTTATTTATCTTTAGTCATAATATTCTTTATCGAGCTAGTCAGGTTTCACCCTTTGTTTCACAATTCCTTTCGTGTAATAAAAGTGTAGCCGGGTCGAGCGGGGATAGCGAGGAACAGAAGAGTGGTGGTCTATAGATGTTGAGGGTGAGGTGAATTTAACTTGAAGGGTGTTTTGTCACTATCATACAAGATGTCTAATGACATACAACCTCGTGTTATCATAAGACATGGTCAGTGCTCATCCACTTCACGAGTATATTTACAAGCACTACCTATATAATCTCGTGTTTGTTTGGAGTATAATACCCAATTAGAGACAAGTGGAGATAATGATATGTCAAGAGAAGACTCACCATCGGGAAGAATATGATAGTAATCTTCTCGCTTTTCTTTGGGGTTTATTGGTCAACCAAGGATAATTTGCGGGCTATACGATATCTACCATAACCTAAAAGCACGGCCTCCCATGTATGAAGGTTTCTCGAGCACTTCCCAAAGATTCTAATTTCTAAAACAGCTTTTTGACTATACCTTTATGTAAGGTGTCATGGTGACGTGTTATCCAAGTTGGTGTCCAGAGTTACATTTATATATATTGTATCCAAACTCACAAAGATACGTGTTGTTGTTTATTTTGCACGCACAATTGTTGTAATAAAGTCAGTAGTTATTTTTTTTCGCACTATATATTTAACTTAACTCGTAATGGGTTGGATGGAATGGACCTATTTTGGGGTTGTTACATTTGGTATCGTAGCTTAGGATATGATCTCCATGAGATCGGGAATAGAACAGAGAGGGGAGAGATGAGTAAATCCTTCGCTAAAGGTGTCCTACCTAAGCTTATTTGTCGGGTCACCATAATATCGAGATATTATGTGATATGTTAATTTATTCAATTAACCTTTGTTTTGAAGTCAGATTCTAGAATGATATTCCAAATAATGTGAGATGAGCAATGGAGAAATCATGATGATGTGGGAGATAGAATCAAATGAAAACAAGGTATTCTCAACTCTTTGAAATACTGTGTACGAAATTTCTGGGACTAAATTTCATAAGGAGGGAGATCAGTAAGACCCCTAATTTTATGAAATAAAAGTATTCAATTTTTCTTATAATTCTATTCAAAATGGTTGGTTAAATTGATAAAAGTTAAAGTTAAGGGTGATATATGAATTTTTTTCAAAATACACAAGTGGTTATAAAATATTCATCATTGTTTGAGAATATTCGTTTGGTCGTGGAATATTCTTTCGCTTGGGAATATTCAGACGACTGCAATAGCCATTTGTGGGCCCCATAATGTAATAACCATTTGATGGAGAAAACGACAAATTTGAGTTTTTATAAATAAATAACTACAGTAATCGCTACTGCTAACATCGTTGAATACCCTATTGGTAAAGTAAAGTAATACGCTATTGTTGCACAAAGAAGACACCAGACAAGACAAGACAAGATTTTTTTTCAATTATTGATTCTTACGTGAGAAGGCACTACTCAATAATTGTTACAAAGAATTATCGCTCAATATTTTATTTTATTGATTCAATAATTGTCGTGGTTGATATTTTTTATTATTGTTGTTCAATAATTATCACCGCACAAGATTTTCCATTATCGATCAATAATTCATATTATTTGAATAATATTATTAGATAACATTATTGGCAATGTCTAGAAAGTTTCACAAGGAGAGGTTTGGTCACCTAATCATGCCGCCAAGAAGGAGAAATTTTATTGAAAGCCCCCTTTCCCGGAACTACCGTCGTCATAAATGTGGATCTCGTAATATTATTTGTGAATAATTAATTATTGATTCATATGATAAGAAAATATTTATTTGATGTGGATATAAATGATGGATTTATTTATGTGGTTATAAGTGAAGGAATTAATGATGAGGTGTTTTATCAAGATTTGTTTAAATGGAGAACAAAATATGGGATTTTCGTAAAAATTAGTTTATTACTTGATTTTGTAAAATCCATAACTCTTTTGTGTATAATGAGTTAAGAGATGAGCCATATATCAAAAGAAAGCCCTAGAAGTAAGCTAATCAGAGAAATTTGAATCACCCAAAAATTTTTTGTAGATATTTCGTGGTGAAATTTTGAATGAAATCGGTCCAAGGACTAATAGTCCAAAAAAATCGTTGTTCTTCACCTATATTATGTGAGTTATAAATTTTGATCCGACCGCTGATCGTTGTAATTTTTGGATATGTTATATATATAAGTTGAGTATATGTCCACAAATTTTGAACCGTTAAAATGAACGATGATTTGTTATGAATTTTAAGAGGTAATCGATTCTAAATTAGGTTTTGGTGGAAAATTTAGAATTGAGTGGGCCCCACTCTTGGTTGTTGGGGAAGATGGCTGATTTTTTTTTGGTGGTGGAATAGTAGTAGTGTAAAGCCATCGTGCAAGCGTGTCAAGTCCGCTTTACGGCTAACATTTTCCTATAAATAAGAGGGCTAAGTTAGAATTGAAAATCACACCGTAAACATAAGTTTTCTCTTTTCTCTCTAGATTATCGAGTGTATTTTGTGAGTATTTAGATACTTGGTGAGTTGATATTCATCGCTGCAAGTTTCCTTCAAATCATATATCCGATATCCAAATGTAAGGTCGCTTCTTTTCGAGGGTAAGGATAGTAAGGATATTATTTTTTTCAGAATGATATTATTTCTTCAATATCATTACGTCAAATGTCGATCCAAGTTTTTATCAAATTTGAACTTTTTCATGTTTCTGGGTTACTATTCATGAGTTACTATTCATGAAGTTACTATTCACGAAGTTACTATTCACGAAGTTACTATTCACGAAGTTACTATTCACGAAGTTACTATTCACAGTACTATTCATGAAGATGAAGATTTTTTTTTGTGGAATTTCTATCTTTTGGTGTTTGAGTTACTATTCACGATATACTAAGACTATTCACGATACTCAAGACTATTCATTTATATACAAGACTATTCAACCTAAAAATGAAAATTTTTCTTTTCGCTTCTAAAATATCTATTCGGATACTAGCTTTGATCAGATCCATGTTTTGATCATTCTGAATTTTACACCACTATGATTATTTTGAGGTATTTTGGATGTATAGATTGAGAGTTATGAATTTTACGAGAAAAGACTATTTTAAAAGTAACTATTTATAACTCCTCATGTTAACTCCAAAATTGATGAAATTTTTATTGAGAGTACATCTATATATATATCGTAGGTACTGTGAATTTCGGAATTTTTGGATAAAAGTACAATTTATGATAAATGTTTAAATATTCGGTGGTTTTGGCCATATGAAAAATAGTAAATGAATTTTTAAAATTTCGAGAAAAATATATGTTCAATATGGGACTATTTTATGCTAAATCCCTTAAAAGAAATATTTTTGAACTCGATTTGGTATTTTTCATGAAAATGTTCTAGTTATGAGTAAATGAATTAAATATGTTATGTGAAGTAAGAAAATTAGAAAATATGATTTTATGGTTTCGAGAATCATATATGAGGTATATGCAGATTTTTGATGAGGGTTTTGGTTATTGGTGATGAAATTTTATGAGTTTGGCATTTTATGATGATTAAATGCATTAATTAGTAAAGTGTAAACAATTTAATTAAATTGTTTATAAGTTTAAGAAATGATTAAAATATTATTATAATATTAATAATATTAGATTATGAGATTTCTAAGTGATTTATAACATTTGGATTAAGGTGTTATAAATATGGATATGAATTTTATTATGAAACTTTATTTAAAGGTTCAGAATACGACGATAGATGGATTATGAATAATACGGGGTACTATTCACAACAAATGAAAGATCTCCCACAAAAATTATTGAACGGCTTAATTTACTCTTGAAATTAAAACCATGATGAATTATCGATGAATATAACATTCTTATAATGCAAAGATGATATTTTCGACTCGAAAAAGATGGGTGTTGATGAATATCTTACTTCAGTAGTGCAAAAGATGAATTATCGATGAATATCTTCGGCTCAGTAATGCAAAGACGAATTTACAATTGAATATCTTTAGCTTAGTGCAAAAGATGAATTATCAAATGAATATCTTCGCTCAGAATGCAAAGACGACTTGTTGATGAATATCTTAGCCGAGCAAAGATGAATTATCGATGAATATCTTTGGCTCAGAATGCAAAGACGACTTGTTGATGAATATCTTTACCAGAAGAAAAGATGAATTATTGATGAATATCTTCGCTCAGAATGCAAAGAGATGATTGTTGATGAATATCTTTACCCAGAGCAAAAAGATGAATTATCGATGAATATCTTCGCTCAGAATGCAAAGACGACTGTTGATGAATATCTTTAGTTCAGAAAGCAGAAAAAAAGATGAATTATTGATGAATATCTTCGCTCAGAATGCAAAGACGACCGTTGTTGAATATCTTTACCGTAGAAGTAAAGATGAATCTGTTGATGAATATCTTTCGCCTGCAAGTAAAAAAAGATGAATTTATTAGTATGATTATGAACATGTGAACCGTGATTTGGTATAACCATGATATTTGATGTTTCGTAAAGACAAGTGATGAAAATTATCTTCGCCCCGATGAGAAGAGGAATTTAGAATCACAATTATGATTATGAAGTTATTCATATAATTGTGGAAAGGAATTGCTGATTGATGTGGATAAAATATTGTTGGTGGATTTTTAAACGGAGAAGACAATAGATTTTATAGTCTATTCGACTCTTCTAATGGATCGCTTCATTCACACGCAACTATGGTTGAAAAGTTTTATCATCTACCATATGTTCTAAATCTCCGATTTATTATCGATGAAGACTATTGATAATTTATTTATCTTTAGTCATAATATTCTTTATCGAGCTAGTCAGGTTTCACCCTTTTGTTTCACAATTTTTTCGTGTAATAAAAGTGTAGCCGGGTCGAGCTGGGATAAAGAGGAATAGAGTGGTGGTCTATAGATGTTGAGGGTGAGGTGAATTTAACTTGAAGGGTGTTTTGTCACTATCATACAAGATGTCTAATGACATACAACCTCGTGTTATCATAAGACATGGTTGGTTTCATCCACTTGCCGAGTATATTTACAAGCACTACCTATATAATCTTGGTGTTTGTTTGGAGTATAATACCCAATTAGAGACAAGTGGAGATAATGATATGTCAAGAGAAGACTCACCATCGGGAAGAATATGATAGTAATCTTCTCGCTTTTTTTTTTGGGGTTTATCGGGTCAACCAAGGATAATTGCGGGCCATATGATATCTACCATAACCTAAAAGCATGGCCTCCCATGTATGAAGGTTTTCTCGAGCACTTCCCAAAGATTCTAATTTCTAAAAAGCTTTTTGACTATACCTTTATGTAAGGTGTCATGGTGACGTGTTATCCAAGTGGTGTCCAGAGTTACAGCTTGGTATATATTGTATCCAAACTCACAAAGATACGTGTTGTATTTTGTTGTAATTTTGCAGTTATTTCACAATTGTTGTAATAAAGTTGTAGTTATTTTCGCACTCATATATTTAACGACTACCTAAGCTTAATGGGTCGATGGAATGGACCTATTTTAAATAATTGTTACAAGAATTATCGCTCAATATTTTATTTTATTGATTCAATAATTGTTTGTGTTGATATTTTATTATTGTTGTTCAATAATTATCAACGCATAAAGATTTTCCATTATCGATCAATAATTCATATTATTTGAATAATATTATTAGATAAAATTATTGGCAATGTCTAGAAAGTTTCACAAGGAGAGGTTTGGTCACCTAATCAAGGCTACAAGAAGGAGAAATTCTTATTGAAAGCCCCTCTTTCCTCGAACTACCGTCATCATAAATGTGATTTCGTAATATTGTTTGTGAATAATTAAATTATTGATTCATATGATAAGAAAATATTTATTTGATGTGGATATAAATGATGGATTTATTTATGTGGTTATAAGTGAAGGAATTAATGATGAGGTGTTTTATCAAGATTTGTTGAAATGGAGAACAAAATATGGGATTTTCGAGAAAAATTAGTTTATTACTTGATTTTGTAAAATCCATAACTTTTGTATAATGAGTTAAGAGATGAGCCATATATCAAAAGAAAGCCCTAGAAGTAAGCTAACTGTAGAAATTTTAATCACCCAAAAATTCTTTGTAGATATTTCGTGGTGAAATTTTGAATGAAATCGGTCCAAGGACTAATAGTCCGAAAATCGTTGTTCTTTGACTATATTATGTGAGTTATAAATTTTGATCCAACCGTTGGATCGTTGTAATTTTTGGATATGTTATACATATATAAGTTGAGTATATGTCCACAAATTTTGAACCGTTAAAATGAACGTAATGATTTTTTATGAATTTTAAGAGGTAATTGATTCGGAAATTAGATTTTGGTGGAAAATTCTAGAATTAAGTGGGCCCCACTCTTGGTTGTTGGGGAAGATGGCTGATTTTTGGTGGGTGGAATAGTAGTAAGTAAAGCCATCGGTAGTAGTTGCAGTCAAGTCCGCTTTACGGGCTAACATTTTCCTATAAATAGAGGGCTAAGTTAGAATTGAAAATCACACCGTAAACATAAGTTTTCTTTTTCTCTCTAGATTATCGAGTGTATTTTGTGAGTATTTAGATACTTGGTGAGTTGATATTCATCGGTGCAAGTTTCCTTCATTATATCCGATATCCAAATAAGTAAGGTCGCTCTTTTGAGGTAAGGGATAGTAAGGGATGTTATTTTCTTCTCGAAATGATATTATTTCTTCAATATCATTATCTTCGAAATGTTGATCCAAGTTTTTATCAAATTTGGAACTTTTTCATGTCTGGGTTACTATTCATGAGTTACTATTCATGAAGTTACTATTCACGAGTTACTATTCACGAGTTACTATTCACGAAAGTACTATTCATGAAGCGTGAAGATTTTTTTTTGTGGAATTTCTATCTTTTGTGTTTGAGTTACTATTCACGATACTCAAGACTATTCACGTGATCATGACTATTCACTTATCACGACACTATTCAATCTAAAAATGAAAATTTTTTTTTCGACTAAAATATCTATTCGGATACTAGCTTTGATTGTATCCATGTTTTGATCATTCTTGAATTTTACACCACTATGATTATTTTGAGGTATTTTTGGATGTATAGATTGAGAGTTATGAATTTTATGAGAAAAGACTATTTTAAAAGTAATCGCTTATAACTCCTTGCGGTTAACTCCAAAATTGATGAAATTTTTATTGAGAGTACATCTATATAATATCGTAGTACTCGTGAATTTTGAATTTTTGGATAAAAGTACAATTTATGATAAATGTTTAAATATTCGGTGGTTTTGGCCATATGAAAAATAGTAAATGAATTTTTAAAATTTCGAGAAAAATATATGTTCAATATGGGACTATTTTATGCTAAATCCCGTAAAAGAAATATTTTTGGAACCGATTTGGTATTTTTCATGAAAATGTTCTAGTTATGAGTAAATGAATTAAATATGTTATGTGAAGTAAAAAAATTAGAAAATATGATTTTATGGTTTCGAGAATCATATATGAGAAAATAGTATATACATCACCCATTCCGAGTTGTCAATACATGGTACGTAAACAACTACAACTTTATTATTACAACAAGAAACTGTGAGTTTAAATACAAATATTATCTTCTAGATAATATTTATACTCAAATAAATCCTCATCACATTTATCGATACATTATTTTACAAAAATGGTGAGGACTACTAAACAATCCTTTCTAAAACCTTCATTCCATACCCCGACTGCACTCGCTTATATTCTCGCTCCCCGAGAAGAATGGAACAAAAGGAAAAGGGTGAGCTCAACTAGCTCAAGAAGAATATTATGACTAAGATAATATACAACAAATTATCGTTAGTCTTCAACAGGAAAATTTAATGTAATACAATAGACAACAAATTTTAAATCAATATTCGCAATGAAATAATAATTCATTGTAAGAGTTAAGTAGAGAATGCAAACTACTATCTTCTATGTATGAATTTAAAAGTTCATCATCAATATTTTTATCCCCGTAACATCAATCAATATACATCTCGAATCAAATATTCATCTTTGCACTACAGCCAAAGATATTCATCACTGGTCATGTTCATTTAAACACTGCTCATCTTTGCACTACGTGCCAAGCCAAAGATATTAATCTCCATGTTCATCTCAACACTGCTCATCTTTGCACTACAGCCAAAGATATTCTTCAGAAATCATCGCACCATGTGCCAAAGATATTCTTGAAATCATTCATCTTTGCACTAAAAGCCAAAGATATTCAATAATATCATCATTTAAGACCGAGGATGATGAAAATATTTTTAAAGAAACGAATCCAAAGGAAACAAAATGACAAGGATTAAGGATTAAGGATTCAGACTTTGTTTTATCCATGTCCAAAAATACCTCAAAAATAATCATAGTGGTGTAAAATTCAAGAATGATCAAAACATGGATACAATCAAAGCTAGTATCCGTAATAGATATTTTGGACAAAAAGAAGAAATTTTTTTTTTTTGAATAGTGAATAAGACAGACGTGAATAGTGTCAGATACGTGAATAGTGTCGTGATACGTGAATAGCCAGAGACACGTGAATAGTAAATCCGACACCAAAAGATAGAAATTCCACAAAAAACATCTTCACGCTTCACTTAATAAGACTTGTGAATAAGAATCGTGAATAAGAACTCATGAATAGTAACTCGTGAATAAGAACTCATGAATAGTAACCCCGACATGAAAAAGTTCCAAATTTGATAAAAGTTCCAATCAATATTTCAAAGATAATGATATCAAGAAATAATATCATTTACGAAAAAAATAATATCCCTTACCTCAAAGAATCAAGATTTCTAAGGAAAGGCTCAAGTGATGTCGAATGAAACTTCAGATCTAACAAAGAACTCTCAAAGTATCTAAATACTCACAAAATACGCCAATAATATAGAGAGAAAAAGAGAAAACTTTGTTTTCGTGTGATTTTCAATTCTAACTTAGCCCTCTATTTATAGAAAATGTTAGCCCTACCAAGCAGCATTCGACTCGCCACCGATGGCTTTTACTCGCTACTATTGCCACCCACCACATTTGAAATAAAATTCAGCACATTTCTTCACCAACCACAAGTGGGGCCCACTCAATTCTAGAATTTTCCACCAAAATCAATTATAAACCTAATTTCCTAATCAACACCTCTTAAAATTCATAACAAATCATTCGCTCATTTTAATCTGCTCAAAATTTGTGGACATATACTCAACTTATGTATGTATAACATATCCAAAAATTACAACAATCCAACTATTTGATTAAAAATTATAACTCACGCAATATATCTCAAAAACCCCGATTTGATTTTTAATACCTCCATTCCAACTAAAAAATACCGATAAAACACCTCAACAATAATTCATTCATTTATAACCACATAAATAAATCCATCATTTATATCCACATAAAATAAATATTTTTTATCATATGAATCAATAATTAATTATTCACAAATAATATTACGTAATCACAATTATGACAACCAGCCGCTCCTGTGAAAGAGGGGCTTTCCGATAAGGATTTCTCCTCATCGGGCGCCGCAATTAGTGACCAAACCTCTCCTCGATGTAACTTTCTAGACATTGCCAATAATGCTATCTAATAATATTATTCAAATAATATGAATTATTGATCCGATAATGGAGATAATGTGCAAAGGACAATTATCGAACAACAATAATATAAAATATCAACGCAAAGAATTATCGAATCAATAAAATAAAATATCGAACAAGAATCATCGTGGAAAATTATCGAGTAAAGGCCTTCACGTAAGGATCAATAATTCAACAATACTGCGTAATACCGCGTGTGCCATCGCGGCAACCACGCCAGACATCAGATTTTAACCAACCGGTATTCCAACAAATTTTAATTCAGAATAACTACGCCGTTATTTTTAACCAACTTATATTTGTCGCTTTCTTCATCCAATCGCTCAGCATGGGGGCCACACATGGTCGCTACCTGGTCGCATTTAATATTCCCGACAAAGATTTAATATTCCACCACCAAACTAATATTCCCCACAACAATGAATATTTTATAACCACTGCTTATTTTGAAATATTTATGATTTAACCCTTAACTATCCACATTAATCAAATCAACCCTTACTATTTCAAAATAATAAATAAAGGAAATTCCTTTTATTTAAAAAAATTTTCGGTCTTACAACCTCCCTCTTATGAAATTTCGCCTCTAAATCGACGACGACTGGTGTGTTTCAAAAGGTGAGGATACCTCGCTTTCATTTCCGCTTCCAATTCCCTGTGTCATTTCCTCTATAAAGATGATTCCTCCACAAAACTTTAACTTGTGGTATGACCTTTCAAGGCAGTAGGACATGCTCCTTCCTATCCAAGATCTTGACAGTACCTCCTCATACGCTAAGTCTTCTGGCTATCTCGTCCTGCTTCTAACTCAATAACGTGGTTCGGTCTTTCACATATTTATTTAAGTACGATATGTGAAACACATTATGAACACGTAGACATACTTGAGGTAACGCAAGTCTATAGGCTACATTTCCTACTCTGGCCAAGAATTTGAAATGGACCAATAAATCGTGGATCGAGCTTTTCTCTTCCCAAATCTTGTAACTCCCTTCCACGGAGCAACTCGCAACAATATACATGATCCCCTACATTAAATTCCACGCCCTTTCGATGAAGATCCGCGATAACTCTTTTGTCGATCTTGTGCCGCTTTGTATACGCTTGTTTAATCATTTGGATCTTTTCAGAGTCATACGCATTTAACTCGGGTCCCAACAATGTTGCTTCACCCACCTCATCCCAACATATCGAGAACCACATTTTCGCCCATATAATGCTTCAATGGAGCCACACCTATACTTGCTCGATAATCGCTGTTGTAGGAGAATTCCACCAATGGTAAATACTTATCCCAACCGCCTTGAAGTCTCAGGACACGTAGTCTTAATAAATCTTCAAGAGTTTGAATAGTCCTCTCGATTGTCCGTCTGCTTGGGGATGGTATGTCAACTAAATCGCAAACTGCGCTCCATAGCTTTTTTGCAAGCTAACCCAAAATCTTGAAGTGAATTCTTGGGTCACGATCCAAACTATGGATACAGCATGCCATGCAACCTCACAATCTCATTTACGCATATACTAGCAAGACGCTCAAGGAATAAGTCTCTCCAGACGGCAAGAAATGAGCAGATTTGGTTAATCTATCAACAATAACCCAAATAAGATTGATGCCTTGAGAAACCGTAGAAGACCCAGAACTAAATCCATGGTAATGTGTTCCCACTTCCATTCCTAATCTCAAGTGGTTGCAACGGACCCTTAGGTACTAGATGCTCCGCCTTTACACGCCGACAAGTTAAACACATCGAGATAAACTTTGCAATCTCTCTCTTCATATTATTCCACCAAAATGTATGTCAAGATCACGATACATTTTAGTACTTCCGTGATGGATTGCAAATGGTGTATTGTGTGCCTCCATCATAATCTTGTACTTCAAATCGTAGTCGTTAGAACACAAAGTCTCAGAGTGGACTCAAGTATTCCTTCTTCATCAATTCTCGCCCTAATAGCTCCTTCTTGTACTTTCTTCTTCACGACGACTCCTCCTGCCTGGCTTCGAGCAACCTTAACTTTTTCTATTAAAGTGGCTCTACGCGATACTTGACATCATCGCACTCGCTCCTCAAGATATGATCTTCTACTCAACGCGCCACCTACCACGCTCGCTTTTACCGTGATGGTATCAATAGTGTGGTCGTAGTCTTCAATAGCTCGAGCCAACGTCGCCGCCAGCATGTCGAGTTCTTTTTGAGTGAAGAAATATTTAAGGCTTTTTATGATCCGAATATATCTCCACTTTCTCCCCATATAGATAAGGCTCCATATCTTTTAATATGAAAACGATCGGGCCGCTAACTCTAGATCACGAGTAGGATAATTCCTCTCATACTCTTTTTTGTTGTCGCGAGGCATAGGCTATGACTTTCCCACGCTGCATGAGAACACATCCTAACCCTTTGCCTCAAGCATCGTCAGAGATAACAAATCCATCCGAACCAGATGGTATTGTTAGAACAAAAGCCAAATAAGTCTCCTCTTAAGCTCTTGGAAACTTTTCTCGATTCTTCATTCCAAACGAATTTTGTATCCTTCCGAAAGTTAATGAAGTTAATGGAGAAGCGATTCGAGAAAACCCTTCCACTAATCTCCGATAATAACCAAATTTAAGCCCAAAAGCTACGCATGACTTCACCACCGATTTTGCTGTTCTAACTTCAGATTGCTTCAATCTTCACGGATCAACAGATACTCCATGTTTTGACACCACATGCCCAAGAAATGCTACTTCCTCGCCGTAACTCGATTTCTTCAATTTGGCATATAGTTGGTTTTCACGAAGCCTTTCGAGTACCAAAGCCAAATGGTGCTCATGATCTTCACGACTTTTTGAATATATAAGGATGTCATCAATAAAGACAACAACGAATCGATCCAAATATTCCTGAATACTTGGCTCATCATATCCATGAAAGTCCGCAGGAGCATTAGTTAGTCCGAAAGACATGACTAAGAATTCATAATGCCCATACCGAAGTTCAAGGGCGCCTTTGAATATCCTCGCCTAATCTTCACCGATGATATCCGTAATCTAAGATCGATTTTTGAAAAGAATTGTGCCCTCAGAATCGGTCAAACAAGTCATCAATACGAGGTAGAGGATACCTATTCTCGATGGTGACATGGTTCAATTCCCGATAGTCAATACAAAGTCGCGATACTCCCGCTTCTTTCTTCTTTACAAATAAAACAGAGCACCCCAAGGAGATGTACTAGATTTAATGAAACCGATGTCCAACAATTCCTCGTAGTTGGACCTTTAACTCCTCAAGTTCAATAGAGCCATTCGATATGGGTTTTAGAAATGGGCTTGTATCAGTTCAAGATCAATAAAGAATTCAACTTCACGCTCGGGGTAGATCGAAGTTCTTCAGAAATACGCCAGAAAGTCAATAACAACAGAATATTATTCAAATTTGACGTGTCTTTATTCAAATCCATAATAATGGGGCTAAGAAAGCTTGACATCCGCTTTTCAATAAACTAATAGCTTTATGATTAGATATGATAGTTGATTGATTTTAATGGTTTAGTTGTTTGAATTGCATAACAACAGTCAAGTTAGAATATGAAAACTAACAACCTTATTTAAAACAATCAATTTTGGTATGATGAGTAGTTAACCAATCAATCCCTAAAATCACATCAAAAGCAAGTATCTTTAAAGAGATAAGGTCAATGTGTAAGGTAATGGTGCCAACTTGAATCAAACAAGATTTATAAAATGTTGGATGTGATGAAAGTTTCTCCTAACTGAGTTTCCACAGATACAGTCAAAGTCTAATTTCTCCTGAGTCAAGTTTAAACGCTGAGCACATGCAGAGAGAGATAAATGAATGGGTAGCAACAGAGATCAAGTAAGGTATAAACTTCGCAAGAATTTATAAATAGCTTACCCGTGATCACCTCGCTTGGGTTCTCTCGATTATGACCAAATACAACAAACGCTTCTTCCCTAATCGCTGATTTTGACTTTTCTCGGGATGTTTTTCGAGTCACCGCCCTCACTGAACTAGGTTTCGCCACTGCATAATCTCGAAGCGATATGTCCTTCCTTTCCACAACTATAGCATACCTTGAACTGTCAGGGGCGCTTGACCGATATGTCCTCTTTTCCCAGATTTGTAGAAGATATGACCGGTGGTCGTTTCTCCTCCCTTAGAACCGCTTGTCACGCAAGACCGCTGCCTTCACATAGTCGTTGTTAAATCTCCTTTAAAATCTCCTCCCGACTCGCTTTCTTATTTTCACGACCATGATTACCACCAGAGTGGTTACCATTTTCGTTCCGCTCGCTTTTTCTCTCCAGTTAGTTATCATTATTCGCTGATCGCTATCTCTCGTACGATCCTCGGTCATGGTCCCTCAATGACCGCATTTCGCTATCTCGCCTAATAATTGAGCCCCTGCTTACAACATCTCAATAAAGAGAAAGTTTATGAGAAATGAGATATCGACGACGCCGGTTTCAAACCTCTAAGAAACATCCGCCATAACGCTCCTCATTCTCCACCAAATGAGGTGCAAACCGATAACTCGCAAACTTTGCCTCGCATCGAGACACCGCCATGTTGTTTTGTTCTAATCTGATGAACTCCACTTCCTTCATACGATTTAACACTTTCGTGAAAGTATTTGTCATTAAATAGTCTCAAACGCCTCCCAAGACACGCCGAAAAGTACGGATGGGTACGCCTCACGCACTCTCCACCAAGAGAGTCCTTTCGCCATTTTAACATAAAGGTGGCGAATGGAACCTTCGTTTCTCCGCATCCCAAGACATCGAATATCTCGTAATTTGTTTGACCCATGTTTCCGCCATGATCGGATCTCGCTTTCCTTAAATTTCGTGGTCCCAACTTCGAATCGCTTGGTCGGATAACCCGTGAATTGCTATCATTTCTCCTCAGATTTTGAACACGAAGTCTCCTCGTCTCGATTTTTTGCATGAATCGCAAAAACTTCTAAACATCCCCTCGCTCATCATCTCGCCAATGGTGTTGTTTCACAGAGGAACATTGCCACTGCAGACGCTCTCTCCTCGCTGGAAACACAGCATCTCCACTGGCCTCTCATTTCCATGTTAATATTCTCACGACATTCTCAAACACCGCCATAAAACAAGGGTTAATTAAGGAAATCAATATATCACATAATATCCCTATATATCGACCAACTAACAAATAAGCTTTTAGTAGACACACTAACAAGGATTTACTCGCCTCCCTCCTAGTTCTATTCCCCGATCTCCGCCAGAGATCATATCCTAAGCTCGATACCAACCGTGACGCCCCAAAATAGGTATACATCACCCATTCCGAAGTCACAATACACGGTATGTAAACAACTACAACTTTATTATTACAACAAAGAAACTGTGAGTTTAAATACAAATATTATCTTCTAGATAATATTTATACTCAAATAAATCCTCATCACATTTATCGATACATTATTTTACAAAAATGGTGAGGACTACTAAACAATCCTTTTCTAAAACCTTCATTCCATACCCCGACTGCACTCGCTTATATTCTCGCCTCCCGAAGAAGAAGAATGGAACAAAAGGAAAAGGGTGAGCTCAACTAGCTCAAGAAGAATATTATGACTAAGATAATATACAACAAATTATCGTTAGTCTTCAACAGGAAAAATTTAATAGAATACAATAGACAACAAATTTTAAATCAATATTCGCAATGAAATAATAATTCATTGAAGAGTTAAGTAGAGAATGCAAACTACTATCTTCTATGTATGAATTTAAAAGTTCATCATCATCTTTTATCCCTCGAACATCAATCAATATACATCCGAATCAAATATTCATCTTTGCACTACACAGCCAAAGATATTCATCACTGGTCATGTTCATTTAAACACTGCTCATCTTTGCACTATGTGCCAAAGATATTAATCACCATCATGTTCATCTCAAACACTGCTCATCTTTGCACCATGTGCCAAAGATATTCTTCAGAAAATCATTTTTGCACTACAGCCAAAGATATTCTTCAGAAATCATTCATCTTTGCACTATGTGCCAAAGATATTCAATAATATCATCATTTAAGACCGAGGATGATGAAAAATATTTTTAAAGAAACTAATCCAAAGGAAACAAAATGACAAGGATTAAGGATTAAGGATTCAGATTTTGTTTTATCCATGTCCAAAATACCTCAAAAATAATCATAGTGGTGTAAAATTCAAGAATGATCAAAACATGGATACAATCAAAGCTAGTATCCGTATAGATGTTTTGGACAAAAAGAAGAAATTTTTTTTGAATTTGAATAAGTCAGATACGTGAATAGTGCCGAATACGTGAATAGTGTCAGATACGTGAATAAGGCCGATACGTGAATAAGAATCCGACACCAAAAGATAGAAATTCCACAAAAACATCTTCACGCTTCACTTAATAAGACTCGTGAATAAGAATCGTGAATAAGAACTCATGAATAGTAACTCGTGAATAAGAACTCATGAATAGTAACCCTTACATGAAAAAGTTCCAAATTTGATAAAAAGTTCCAATCAATATTTCAAAGATAATGATATCAAGAAATAATATCATTACGAAAAAAATAATATCCCTTACCTCAAAGAATCAAGATTTTAAGGAAAGGCTCAAGTGATGTCGAATGAAAACTCAGATCAACAAAGAACTCTCAAAGTATCTAAATACTCACAAAATACGCCAATAATATATAGAGAGAAAGAGAGAAAACTTTGTTTCGTGTGATTTTCAATTCTAACTTAGCCTCTATTTATAGAAAATGTTAAATTACCAAGCAAGCATTTCGACTCGCCACCGATGATGGCTTTTACTCGCTACTATTGCCACCCACCACATTTGAAATAAAATTCAGCACATTTCTTCACCAACCACAAGTGGGGCCCACTCAATTCTAGAATTTTCCACCAAAATCAATTATAAACCTAATTTCTAATCGACACCTCTTAAAATTCATAACAAATCATTCGCTCATTTTTAACGGCTCAAAATTTGTGGACATATACTCAACTTATGTATGTATAACATATCCAAAAATTACAACAATCCAACTATTTGATTAAAAATTATAACTCACGCAATATATCTAAAAAACCCCGATTTGATTTTTAATACCTCCATTCCGAATAAAATTACCGATAAAACACCTCAACATTAAATTCTTCATTTATAACACATAAATAAATCCATCATTTATATCCACATAAAATAAATATTTTTTATCATATGAATCAATAATTAATTATTCACAAATAATATTACGTAATCACAATTATGACAACCAGCCGCTCCTGTGAAAGAGGGGCTTTCCGATAAGGATTTTCTCCTCATCGGGCGCCGCAATTAGTGACCAAACCTCTCCTCGATGTAACTTTCTAGACATTGCCAATAATGCTATCTAATAATATTATTCAAATAATATGAATTATTGATCCGATAATGGAGATAATGCAAAGGACAATTATCGAACAACAATAATATAAAATATCAACGCAAAGAATTATCAATCAATAAAATAAAATATCGAATAAGAATTCATCGTGGAAAATTATCGAAAAAGGCCTTCACGTAAGGATCAATAATTCAACAATATCGCGGCAATACCGCAAAGTGCCATCAGGCAACCACGCCAGACATCAGATTTTAACCACCGGCATTCCAACAGCCTTAAATTCAGAATAACTACGCCGCTATTTTTAACCAACTTATATTTGTCTGCTTTCTTCATCCAATCGCTCACATGGGCTCACACATGGTCGCTACCGTCGCATTTAATATTCCCGACAAGCATTTAATATTCCACCACCAAACTAATATTCCCCGACAACAATGAATATTTTATAACCACTGCTTATTTTGAAATATTTCATGATTTAACCCTTAACTATCCACATTAATCAAATCAACCCTTACTATTTCAAAATAATAAATAAAGGAAATTCCTTTTTATTTAAAAAAAACTCACAAAGATACGTGTTGTTGTATTTTTTGCACGACAATTGTTGTAATAAAGTTGTAGTTATTTCGTATCATGTATTTAACGACTCGTAATAGGTTGGATGGAATGGACCTATTTTGGGGTTATTATAACCTAATTAAGGCCAAGAGGAGAAATCCTTATCGGAAAGCCCCCTTTCTCCGAGGAACTACTTTGGTCATTCATAATTGTGATTTCGTAATATTATTTGTGAATAATTAATTATTGATTCATATGATAAAGAAATATTTATTTTATGTGGATATAAATGATGGATTTATTTATGTGGTTATAAATGAAGAAATTATTGTTGAGGTGTTTTATCAAGATTTTACAGATCGAGGTATTAAAAATTAAATCGTGGGTTTTGAGATATATTATGGGATTATAATTTTTAATCCGACCGTTGGATTGTGGTAATTTTGGGTATGTTATACATACATAAGTTGAGTATATGTCCACAAATTTTGAACCGTTAAAATGCACGAATGATTTGTTATGAATTTTAAGAGGTGTCTGATTAGGAAATTAGGGTTATAATTGATTTTGGTGGAAAATTCTAGAATTGAGTGGGCCCCACTTGTGGTTGGTGAAGAAATGTGCTGAATTTTATTTCAAATGTGGTGGGTGGCAATAGTAGCAGTAAAGCCATCAAAGAAAGTCAAGTCTCGCTTCTACGGGCTAACATTTTCCTATAAATAGAGGGCTAAGTTAGAATTGAAAATCACACCGTAAACAAAGTTTTTTCTCTTTCTCTCTATATTGTTGAGCGTATTTTGTGAGTATTTAGATACTTTGAGAGTTGTTGTTCAAGACAAGTTTCATTCAAAGATCACTTAGACCTTTCCTTCCGGAAATCGATTCTTCGAGGTAAGTGGATATTATTTTGTTTCAGTAATGATATTATTTCTTCAATATCATTATCTTTGAAATGTTGATCCGAGGTTTTATCAAATTTGGAACTTTTTCATGTCGGGGTTCTTATTCATGAGTTACTATTCACGAGTTACTATTCATGAGTTACTATTCACGAAAGTTACTTATTCACGAGTACTATTCATTTAAGCGTGAAGATGTTTTATCTTTTGGTGTCGGATTTATTTATTCATGATACTCAGATTATTCACGTGATATCTAAGACTATTCACGATATCGGCACTATTCACGATACTGCACTATTCACCAAAAAAAAATAAAATTTCTTCTTTTGTCAAAACATCTATTTTGGATACTAGCTTTGATCAGTATCCATGTTTTTGATCATTCTTGAATTTTACACCACCGTGATTATTTTTGGGGTATTGTTGGACATGGATAAAACAAAGTGCGAATCCTTAATCCTTAATCCTTGTCATTTTGTTTCAATTGGATTCGTTTCTTTAAAAATATTTATCATCATCCTCGTCTTAAATGATGATATTATTGAATATCTTTGGCTTTGTAGGTAAAAGATGAATGATTTTCAAGAATATCTTTGGCCAGTAGTGCAAAGATGAATGATTTCGAAGAATATCTTTGGCTCAGTAGTGCAAAAAAGATGAGCAGTGTTAAGATGAACACGATCGATCGATTAATATCTTTGGCTCGTGAGTGCAAAAGATGAACAGTGTTTAAATGAATATGACTAATCGATGAATATCTTTGGCTCAGAGTGCAAAGATGAATATTTGATTCCAGATGTATATTGATTGTTGTTACAGGGGATAAAAGATAGACGATGAACTTTTAAATTCATACATAGAAGATAGTAGTTTGCATTCTCTACTTAACTCTTCTAATGAATTATTATTTCATTGCGAATATTGATTGAAAATTTGTTGTCTATCAGATTCTATTAAATTTTTCCTCGTTGAAGACTAACGATAATTTGTTGTATATTATCTTAGTCATAATATTCTTTATCGAAAGCTAGTTGAGCTCACCCTTTTCCTTTTTGTTCCATTCTTCTCGTGGAGGCGAGAATATAATGAGTAGTGAAGCTCTGGGTATGGAATGAAGGTTTTAGAAAGGATTGTTTAGTAGTCCTCACCATTTTGTAAAATAATGTATCAATAAATGTGATGAGGATTTATGTGAGTATAAATATTGTCTAGAAGATAATATTTGTATTTAAACTCACGCTTTATTGTTGTAATAATAAAGTTGTAGTTGTTTCGTACTACGATTATTAACTCGTAATGGGTGATGTATACCTATTTTGGGGCGCCACAATAGACATCAAGTTTAAGCTCGGCAATGGAATAAGCAATCCATTAAAAGAGTCAAGTAGAAAATAAAATCTACTATCTTTTATGATTAAAAGGTTTTCATCATCTGTTATCGTTGGGACTCGACTTAATAAATAATCCACATCATGAAATCATCCCCGCACTACAAAAGCCAAGGATATTCTTTAAGATCACGACCATTTAATTATCCATGCACTACGGGCCAAAGATAATCGTGTTTTTCATCAACTATGATCTGATCATGCCATAAAATAATTCATCTTTGCTCCATCGTCAAGAGAATCCATAGCCATAATCATACCAAAAATCGCCCATCAATGCACTACGGGCCAATGAGGACTTTTAATTTTCACATCATTTGTAACATTACGGCCATGATTATACCGAATAATCTCCGGTCATAATCATACCAAGTCCATCTATGCACTTCTGAGCCACAGATGACTTTCAACATAACATAAACATGAGGATGATGACAATGATATAAGAATTCAATTAAACAAGTTCAAGAATTAATTTGTCCAGAACCAATAACGCCCAAATTATCAACACGATATCGCTTTGTAGAGTAAAATTCAAGAATGCTCGTAAGAATATTTCCAATAAAAGATATGGATGAAGCGCAAATATCAAGGATATTTGTGACGCCCCCAAAATAGGTATACATCACCCATCTTGAGTCGCCAGGATACATGGTATGTAATACAAATACAACTTAATTATACAAATTGCCGCGTGTAAAGTACGACATAAAACATAAGTCATGGAATTTTAATACAAATATTGTCGCTCTGCACAATATTCAAACTCAAATTCAATATTATTACATTTATTTTCCACTATTTCACCGAATAGTGAGGACTACTAATGCTATCATCCGTCCAAAACCCGCTTTTTCCGACTAGTCCTCGCTACGTTCTCATTTTTCAAGAGAACAATAAAAGTAAAAAGGGTGAGCTCAACTAGCCCAAGAGGAAATATTATGACTAAGATAATGCGAGTAATATATTATCGTTAGCCTTCAAATAAATGTTGTTAAACCGATACAATATAACAACCATCAAGTTTAATCTGCAATTTGAACAAGCAATCCATTAAAAGAGTCAAGTAGAGAATAAAATCTACTATCTTTTATGATTTAAAATGTTTTTGATCACTTTTATCATTTGGGACTCAACTTAATAAATAATCCACATCATCGAATCACCCCCTGCACTACGACCAATGATATTCTTTAGTATCACGACCACAATTATCCATGCTTTCACGGGCCAAGAATATTTGTGTATTCAATAATGGTCACGATCATGCCAACAATCGTCCATCAATGCACTACGCCAACGAGGACTTTTACCACATCATTTGTAACATTACTACCATGATTATCCGAATAATCCTCGGTTATATTCATACAAAGTCCATCTATGCACTATAGGCCACATATGACTTTTCAACAAAATATAAACATGAGGATGATAACAATGATATAAGAATTCAATAAAACAAGTTCAAGAATTATTTTATCCAGGATCTAATAACGCCCAAATTGTCAACAACATGGTATCGCTTTGTAGAGAAAAATTCAAGAATGCTCGTAAGAATATTTCCATGAAAGATATCGGATGAAGCGTAAATATCAAGGATATTCCACTAATTTCATGGAGTATATAAGTCAAAACTTTAACCAATCTGAGTATAATAAGGAATGGAATAACAAAAGAAATCACTGTGCATGCGATAGAATCGCAGAAAAGCAAAAGTTATTCCAATGTATAATAATAAAGGCGGAATCAGTCCCGGCGTAAAAACGCATGCATGTGATATTCCAAATGTAATAATAAAGAGGCGGAACCAGTCCCACAGAGAACGCATGCATGTGATGTTCCAACAAAATGATAAAGAATGGAACAACAGAAGAATTTCACCAAGTATAGGGTAGCCCGCATATACAGGTTTTTCCAACAGAATAATAAAGAATGAAATAACAGAAGTTTTCTTCATGAAGACGAAAGAAAGAAATAATACTCCCTACCTTTAGAAAAACTGGATACTAGAATAGTGAGGTAACATGTGACGACCCCAAAATAGGTCCATTCCATCCAACCCATTCTGAGTCGCCAAATACATGGTACAGAAACAACTACAACTTTATTATCACAACAATAAAACTGTGAGTTTAAATACAAATATTATCTTCTAGACAATATTTATACTCAAATAAATCCTCATCACATTTATTGATACATTATTTTACAATAATGGTGAGGACTACTAAACAACTCTCTCTAGAACCTTCATTCCATACCCCGACTAAGTACTCGCTACATTCTCGCCTCCCCGAGAAGAAAAATGGAACAACAAGGAAAAGGGTGAGCTCAACTAGCCCAAGAAGAATGTTATGACTAAGATAATATACAACAAATTATCGTTAGTCTCCAACAGGAAAACTCGATGTAATACAATAGACAACAAGTTTCAGATCAATATTCGCAGCAATGAAATAATAATTCATGTAAGAGTTACGTAGAGAATGAAATCTACTATAATCTATGAATTTAATAATCCATCATCAATATTTTATCCTCGTAACATCAATCAATATTCATCTCAAATCAAATATTCATCTTTGCACTATGTGCCAAAGATATTCATCGATCGGTCATATGTTCATCTCAACACTGCTCATCTTTGCACTCTGTGCCAAAGATATTCATTAGTTGGTCATGTTCATTTAAACACTATTCATCTTTGCACTACGTGCCAAAGATATTCTTCAGAAATCATTCATCTTCGCACTATGTGCCAAAGATATTCAATAATATCATCATTTAAGACCGAGGATGATGAAAATATTTTTTAAAGAAACGAATCCAAATTGAAACAAAATGACAAGGATTAAGGATTCAGATTTGGTTTTATCCACGCCCAAAAATACCTCAAAAATAATCATAGTGAAGTAAAATTCAAGAATGATCAAAACATGGATACAATCAAAGCTAGTATCCGTAATAGATATTTTATTTAAAAGAAAAATTTTCATTTTTCTATGAATAGTGCCGTATTCGTGAATAAAGGTCAGATACGTGAATAAGGCCAGATAACGTGAATAAGTAAATCTGACACCAAAAGATAGAAATTCCACAAAAAACATTTTCACGCTTCATTGAATAGTACTAAGTGAATAAGAATCGTGAATAAGAACTCATGAATAGTAACTCGTGAATAAGAACTCATGAATAGTAACCCGACATGAAAAAGTTCCAAATTTGATAAAAAGTACCAACCAATATTTCAAAGATAATGATATTGAAGAATTAATATAATTTGAGAAGAAAATAACATCCCTTACCTCAAAGAATCAAGATTTGGAAGAAAGGTCTCAAGTGATCTTGAATGAAACTTGTCCAACAAAGAACTCTCAAAGTATCTAAATACTCACAAAATACGCTCAATAATATAGAGAGAGAAGAGAGAAAACTTTGTTTCGTGTGATTTTCAATTCTAACTTAGCCCCTCTATTTATAGGAAAATGTTAGCCCGCCAAGGCATTTCGACTTGCCACCGATGGCTTTACTCGCTACTATTGCCACCCACCACATTTGAAATAAAATTCAGCACATTTTTTCACCAACCACAAGTGGGGCCCACTCAATTCTAGAATTTTCCACCAAAATCAATTATAACCTCGATTTCCGAATCGGACACCTCTTAAAATTCATAACAAATCATTCGTGAATTTTAACGGTTCAAAATTTGTGGACATATACTCAACTTATATATGTATAACATACCCAAAATTACCACAATCCAATCTATCGGATTAAAAATTATAACCCCATAATATATCTCAAAACCCCGATTTAATTTTTAATACCTCCAATCCGATAAAAAATACCGATAAAACACCTCAACATTAATTCCTTCATTAATAACCACATAAATGAATCCATCATTTATATTCATATAAAATAAATATTTCCTTATCATATGAATCAATAATTAATTATTCATAAATAATATTACGTAATCACAATTATGACAACCAAAGCCGCTCCTGAGAAAGAGGGGCTTTCCGATAAGGATTTCTCCTTCTGGCCAAGCAATTAGGTGACCAAACCTCTCCTTAGATGTAACTTTCTAGACATTGCCAATAATGTTATCTAATAATATTATTCAAATAATATGAATTATTGATCCGATAATGGGAAATATCATGCGTTGACAATTATTGAAACAACAATAATATAAAATACCAACGCAAAGAATTATTGAATCAATAAAATAAAATATTGAACAAGAATCATCGTGTGAAAATTATTGAGTAGTGCCTTCACGTAAGGATCAATAATTTAACAATACTGCGTAATAATCTGGTGCCATCACATGCAACCACGCCAGACATCAGTATTTTAACCACCGGTATTCCAACAGCCTTAATCAGTAATAACTACGCCTGTTATTTATAACCACCCAAACTTTGTCGCTTTCCTCATCCAATCGCTTTCGTTATGGGTTAATACACATGGTCGCTACCGTCGCATTTAATATTCTGACAAAGATTTAATATTCCACGACCAAACGAATATTCCCGAGCACAAAATGAATATTTTATAACCACTTGCTTATTTTGAAATATTTATGTATTTAACCCTTAACTATCCACATTAATCAAATCAACCCTTACTATTTCAAAATAATAAATAAAGGAAATTCCTTTTATTTAAAAAAAATTTCGGTCTTACAACCTCCCTCCTTATGAAATTTCGTCCCTCGAAATTGGACGCGACGCGACACTGTGTTTCGAAAAGGTAAAGATACCTCGCTTTCATTTTCGTTTTCCAACTCCTGTGTCATTTCCTCAATAAAGATGGTTTCTTCACAAAACTTTAACTTATGGTATAACCCGAAGACATAGGACATGTTCTTTCCTCTACAAGATCTTGACAGTACCTCCTCGTGACGTTAAGTCTTGGCTATCTCGTCCGGTTCTAACTCAATGACGTGTTTCGGGTCGTCCACATATTTACGTAACATCGACACGTGAAAAACGTTATGAACACGCGTCATACTTGGTGGTAAAACGCAGTCTATAGGCCGCGGTTCCTATTCGATCGAGAATTTCAAATGGATTAATAAATCGAAGGTTTGAGCTTTCTCACCTCACCGATTCTCGCTTTTAAAATAACAACTTCTCGCACCTCCTTCTTCAAATTCATCACCTCGGTGTGTAGCTTGAATAACTTTAACTTTATCGATTAAAGTCGATTATACTCAGATATCATCACGTGCTCGTCAGATATCATCACGTGGGTACCTAGAGTTTTCATCTCCATCTCTATTATTTGTATATTATACTGAAATTAGTCTTTTGACAACATCGCATCAGACTTGTGATACGATCTTCTACTCAACACGCCACCTACCACGCTCGCTTTTCTAGGATGGCATGGTCGTAACATGTCTTTGAAATGAGTCTCCTCTTGAGTTCTTCAAGCTCTTCCCACATTCCTTGCTCCATTCGAATTTTGTATCTCTACGAGTTAGCTACGTTAATGGAATAGCGATTCGAGAATATCCTTCAACGTATCTCCGATAATAACCAACTAAGCCTAGAAAACTACGCGATTTCGATTATCGATTTAGGTTGTTCTCAATCGCGACTCATATCCCAACCTTGGATAAGACGTCACAATGACACCTATCGCTTTACTATCGCATCTAATATGACGTCCCTTTAGAGAGTTCGGCTTAGGTGAATTCCACAAAGGAAGTCACAAGATAAAGGCTCATGTACCAAATTCTATAGTTGAATTTTTAACTCCGAAATTCAATAGAGCCATTCGATATGAGATTTTAGAAATGAGTTTTGTAACGGGTTCAAAGTCGATACAAAATTTAATATCGATCTTTGGGAGTAAACCAAGAAATTCTTCGTAAAATACGTCGAAAAATCAATAACAACAAGAATATTATTCAAATCTGACGTGTCTTTATTCAAATCCATAACATGGACTAAGAAAACTTGACATCCGTAATAAACGAATGACTTCATGGCTTGATATGAAAATGTTTGATTACAATGGTTTGATTGCTTGAATTCGAATAACAAAGTTGCTTAGGAATATGAAAACTAACAACCTTACAAAAGCAATCAATTTTGGCATGATGAGTAGTTAACCTTAAAATCACATCAAAAGCAAATATCTCTATAGAAATAAGGTTAATGTGTAATGTGATAGTGCCAACTCGAATCAAACAAGATTTTTTTAAACAACGGATGAAATGAAAGTTTCTCCTAACGGAGTCTCCATAAATAGGTCAAAGTCTAATTTCTCCGTAGTCAAGTTTAAACGTTGAGCGCAAGCAAGAGAGATAAAAGAATGGGTAGAATCGGTATCTAGTAAGGTATAAACTTCGCAAGAATTTATAATTAACTAACCCGTGCTAACTTCGTCGTTCTCGTCGATTTTGATTTGGCCACGACAAACGCTTCTTCAGAAGAATCGTTGACTTTGACTTTTTCGGGACATCCTTTTGAGTCACCATTTCATTGGATCTGGTTTTGATATCGCATAATCTCGAGCGATATGTCCTTCTTTTCCACAATTATAGCATACCTTAAACTGTTGTCAGGCGTTTCAATGATATGTCCCTCTTCCCGATTTGTAACATACGACCGATGGTCTTTTTTCTCTCCTTGGAACCAGTTGCCATCGGCGCCGACGCCTTCACATGGTCGTTGTTGAATCTCTCTTTTTAAAATCTCCTCCCAACTCGTTTCTTCTATTTTCATGGCCACGATTACCACCAGAGTGGTTACCGCCTTTGTCCAGATTCTTCTTTCTCCACCGTTATCGTTATTTCGATGATCGCTATCTTTGGTATGATCTCGGTTATGGTCCTCGGTTGAACGTATTTCGTTATCTCGCTTCTAACAACCGAGCCACATTTACAACATCCGAATAGAGAGAAAATTTATGAGAAATGAGATATCGACGATATCTGGGGTTTCAAACCTCTCGTAAACATCGCGCCATACGTTCCTCATTCTCCACCAAATGAGGGTAAAACCGGATAACTCCGCAAACTTCGCCGTAATGGGACACCGCCATGTTATTCTCGCTTCAATCTAATAAACTCCACTTCCTTCATACGATTTAATACTTTCGAGGAAGTACTTGTCATTGAACTGCTTTCAAACGTCTCCCACGACACGCCGAAAGTGCAAATTGAATGGGTACGCTTCACTGTATTCCCACCAATGAATCCGCCTTACCACGTAAAGACCCCAGCTTTTATAAATAAAGATGAATTTTCTATAAATATTATTTTTGAATATTATGGAATAATTTGATATAATGTTATAGTTGTGGGTAATATTTATAAATTTTGCAAAGTATACAAGTGGTTATATTATATTCGATTGGTCGGAGAATATTCGGTTTAGCAGGGAATATTCGTACAACGGCTCAATCATTGGTGGACCCCACAATGTAATTATCATTTGATCGAGAAAAAGACAAAAAATATTTTATTGAAATAACTGGCGGAAGTTTTACCGCTGACATCGCTGAACTACCTAAGAGTAAAAGTACAAAGAATTAATGTGGTTGCATACAAGAAGACACCAGATTGATTATCGATGCTTATGTGAGAAGTCACTTAGTTTGATTCCATTATATCGATTAATAATATGAATTATTATAATGATAACGACGCTTTTGTTTTATTCAGTATTATTAACGTAATAAAAATGTAAACATCTTTTATATAAAATGTAATACTTTATTAAAGTTATTTTATAAATAAAATATATTATATTTTATTATTATAGTGTTTTGCATGTTTTTATTTTTTGCATAATGTTTCATATAGTAAAATGTTTTTATATAAATAGAATATATTATATTTTATTTAAAAGATTTTTTTTAAATATGGACCGCCGATTAAAGTAAATCAACTGGACCGCTCATGGATTAGTTACTATGCATTCCATTTTCCTATAAATAAGCTCATTCCTTCATTATTTTCATTTAATTCATCAAACTCTAGAGAGAATTATAGAGAGAAGTTATAGAGAGAAAGTTATAGAAAGAAGAAGAGTATTCGCTACTTCACTACTTCTATATTCAGCTTTTTTACTAGTAAGGGTGTTATTCTTTCTTCGAAGAGAACTTCGTTATTCCATTCATTATTATTCGCTTGAATAACTCGTAAAAGTGGCATACCCTATACATAACCTCAGATACGCCAGATACCCTATACTTGGTGAAATCCTTATGTTATTCCATCGCTTATTATTCGCGTTGAATAACTCAGATACGCCATTCACCCTATACTTGGTGACATTCTTCTATTATTCGCTGGAACATCCTGCTCGTGTGTTTTACACCGACCGGGTTCCGCTTTTATTATTATTCTCGCTGAACATCCTGCTCGTGTGTTTTACACCCGGACCGGTTCCGCTTTTTTATTATTATTCTCGCTGAACATCCCGTCTGCGGTGTTTTACACCGACCGGTTCCGCTTTATCATTCTCGCTGAATATCCTATCGCGTGTTTTACACCGGATCCGGTTCCATCTTTATTATTCTCGTTGAACATCCCGCTTGTGTGTGAATTTCACCGACCGTTCCGTTATTATTATTCTCGTTGAATAACCTCGCCTGGCGCAAGCACCGCATGCACGGTGATTTCTTTTGTTATTCCATTCTTTATTATACCCAAATTGGTTAAAACTTTGACTTCTATACTCCATGAAATTAGTAGAATATCTCGATATTTGCGTTTCATCCAAAGATCTTTTCATGGAAATATTCTTCCGATCATTCTTGAATTTTACTCTACAAAGAAGTATCATGTCGATAGCTTTGACGTTAAAAATTCTCGGATAAAATAATTCTTGAACTTGTTTTATCAATTTTATATCATTGTCATCATCCTCATTTTTATATTTTTTTAAAGTCATCTCGTGGGTCTGTAGAGTATGGATGGACTTGGTATGATTACGACTGTGGATTATCTTTGTAATCACGACCGTAATGTTACAAATGATGTGGGTAAAAAAAAATCCTCAAAGGGTCAGTAGTGTATCGATGGATGCTTGTTGGTATGATCACGAATTATTAATGAATACACAACTATTTCTCGTCAGAAAGGTGAATAATTGTGATCGTGATACTAAAGAATATCTCTCGTCAGAAAGTAAGGGGTGATTCGATGATGTGGATTATTTATTAAAGTCGAGTCTCAAATTTATAACAGTTGATGAAAAACCTTTAAAATCATAAAAGATAGTAGATTTTATTTTCTACTGACTCTTTTAATGGATCAGATATTCACCGCAGCTTAAACCGGGTTGTCTATTGTATTTTATCGCTTAATATCATTGTCAAGACTATTGATAATTTATTTTGCATTATCTTAGTCATAATATTTTATCGGGCTAGTTGAGCTCACCCTTTCTTTCACCGTTTTTCTTCGTGAAATGAGAATATAAAGCCGGGACTTAGCTCTGGGAAACGAGTGATGGTCCCAAGATAGATTAGTAGTCCTCACTATTCGTGAAATAAAGTGTGATAATAATTGTAATGAGGACTTTTGTTCGAGTTTGTATAATATCTAGTAGATTTATATTTGTATTTAAACTCACGCTTTACGTCAGATTGCATACCTACGCTTATGTTAATAAGTTGTATTTAAATTTGCACTACGTAAGTAAGTGGCGCACCCAAGACGGGTGATGTATACCTAATTTTGGGGGGCCACAACAGTATCAAAGCTAAGGGATATGATCCCCGCTAAGATGTGAGAAAAGTACTAGAGGGAGAGACGGGAATACCTTCGCTAGTATGATGACCTACCTAAGTTTTTTTGTGCTATTTTATTGGTTGGCCGTAATATAAAGATAATTGTTAAATGTCAATTAATCTTTTGTTTTGTGGCAAGATTCAAAATGACATCCGAGAATGTTGAGAATAAGAATGGAGCACAAAGCGTATCGCTGATTCACCACATATCAATAATCGTGATAATGTGCATCGTGAAGGCGTATAATCCTCACAAAAAACAACAACACCGACCAAATGATGAACGATCAAATGTTCAGAGGTTTTATGTAATTTATGCAACAAAGAAAGTGAGAGAGCGACTCTCGCCCAAAACGTAGGTGAAACACTGAAACTCTCTCAAGGTCACCGCTAAACAATTCAAGGAGCGGGACCACCGAGTTTAAGGGAGAGCCAAAACCACTTCGCTAAGCATGGATAAAGCAGAGACACAAGATATTTGATGTCTTGGGATGCTCCGAGGAGCAAAAGGTTCCTTTCACGCTTTTTTACGTCACATGGAGAGGCAGACATCGTGGGAATCCAGAAACGACTCAACTCGCCAGATCAAGATATTTGGGAGAAGTTCCAGAGTCGTTTCAACGACAAATACTTTCCCGAAAGTATTCGCCACACGAAGGAGGTGGAGTTTATCAAGTCGAACAAAACAATACGACCGTGTCGCAATACGAGGCAAAATTTATGAGTTATCACACGGCCCAAGGCCCCACTTGGTGGATAATGAAGAGAGAATGGCGCTAATGTTTTTAAGAGGTTCAAGTCGAGATACGCCAACATCTTATTTCTCATAAACCGTGGTTTGTATTCAGATGTTGTAAATAGGGCTCATTAGTGGAGCGCGATAACGAGTCAACGCGAACTAAAAAGAGAGCAAATGCAAGAAAGTTATAATATCAATGAGAGAGTAGTCATCAAGCGGTGACAACAAGCGTGAGGGAATCAATAAAGCCGATATGGTAACCACTTTTGGTAATCGTACAAAACAATAAGAATGGACATTTCAAGAAACGGAGATTCAACAATGATGGAAAGACGACGCCAAGACCAAAGACCCGTTGTTAAGGAAGGAGAAAGACCACCTATCATATGCTTCAAATGCGAGAAGAGGGACACATCATCCGAATCGTGCTACGCCATTCCAAAGCATGTTATAATTGTGGAAGAGAAGGTCACTTAGCTCGATTTATTGCCATCAAGACAAATTCAACTAGGATGGAGGCACCAAAGGTCATTCCCGTAAAAGTCAAACCAAAGAAGGCAAGGGAGAGCGCTTTGTTGTGACCTCCCAGAGAGCAAGGAACCCGAATGAGGTCATCACGTAAGCTTATCATAAACTCTAATGAAGTCTACACTTTATTTGATACCTGTTCTACCCATTCTTTTATTTCTCCTACTTGCGCCATCGATTAAATTTGACCGAGAAATTAGACTTTGACTTATCTCGTGGAAACTCCGCTGGGAGAAACCTTCATTACATCCATCGCTTATAAGTCTTGTTTGGTTCAAATCGGCAGATTTCACATTACCCGTCGATCTTATTTCATTAAAAATACTCAGATTTGACGTGATTCTGTGGATTGATTGGTTAACTACTTATCATGCAAAATTGATTGTTTTCGTAAGGTGTTAGCTTTCATATTCCTAATCAACCTATTATGCTAATTCAAACGACCAAACCATTAAAATCAATCACGGCCATCTCAAGCCATAAAGCTATTCGCTTATTGAAAAATGGATGTCAAGCTTTCTTAGCTCATGTCACGATTTAAACAAAATACGCCGCTTTTGAGCGATATTTCTATTGTTAATAAATTTCCGACGATTTCTCAAGAACTTCCCCCGCCTACCCCAGAGCGTGAAATTGAATTTTGTATCGACTTGAACCCGGTACAAAACCTATTTCCAAAGCCCCATATCGAATGGCTCCTATTGAACTTCGTGAGTTAAAGACCCAACCGCAGGAATTGTTAGACATCGCTTTATTCGCCCCTAGTACTTCTCCTTGGGGTGCTCCTGCTCTATTCGTGAAGAAGAAAGATGGGAGTATGCGATTTCAGTATTGATTATCTGGAGTCAATCATGTCACCATCAAAAATAGTATCCATCGCCACGTATTGATGACCCGCTTGACCACCAGCAGTAAGGAGCCAAATTCTTTTCAAAGATTGATCTTCGCTCCTGATATCACCAATTGAAGATTAGAATCACCGACATTCCAAAGACGGCCGTAACTCCTAAGACGGCATTATGAATTCCTAGTCATGTCCTTTCGATCGACTAATGCTCCCCGCCGCCTTCATGGATATGATGAACCGAGTATTCAAGGAATATTTAGATCACTTTGTGGTCGCTTTATTGATGACATCCTTATTTATTCCAAAAGCCGTGAAGATCATGAGCAACACTTGAGGTCGACACTCCAAAAGCTTCGTGAATATAAGCTTTATGCCAAGTCAAGAAATGCGAAGTTCGTCAAGAAGTAGCATTCCTGGGCACGTGGTATCAAGTCATGGAATATCCGCTGACCCAAGAAAGATCAAGCTATTCAAAGTCGGGAACAACCTAAATCAAATGATCAAGTAACGAGCTTTCTTTGCTTTAATGGGTTATTATCGGAGATTCGTGGAAGGATTTTTCTAATCGCTACTCCATCGACTCAAATTGACTCTAAAAGATACAAAGTTCTATTGAGTTAAGAATGTGAGAAGAGTTTTCAAGAACTCAAGAAGAGACTTATTTCAAAGACTGCTCGACAATACCATTCGCTCTTGAGGATTTGTCATCTACAAATGATGCTTCGAGCAAAGGGTTGGGATGTGTTCTTATGCAACATGGAAAAGTTATAGTTTATGCCTCGCGACAACTCAAAGAATATGAGAGGAATTATCCTACTCATGATCCTGAGTCGGGCAAATGTTGTTTTGCAGACTTAAAATTTGGAGGCATTACTCAGATGGGGAGAAAGTGGAGATCTTTACTTGATCATAAAAGCCTCAAATATTTCTTCACTCAAAAGGAACTCAACACGCGACAACGACGCTGGCTTGAACTGCTGAAAGATTATGATCATACCATCCAATACCATCCCGAAAAGTTTAACGTGGTAGCCGATGCATCGAAAAGTAAGATCGATGCAAGTACGAGTGCGTTATTATCAACACAAAGGCCCATTTTTTGTGTGACTTGCAAAGGATGGAGATAGAGTTAAAGACCTGTGGACGCATGTGATGATAGCAAATATATGTAGTAGAACCGACTTTTAATCGATAAAGTTAAAGTCGCCAAGCTACTGCACTGGAGCCGATGATGCGATGAAAAAGAAAGTGCAAGAGGGTGCTACGCCAAGCAAGAATCGATGAAGAAGGAATACTTGAGTCAACTCTGCACTTTGTGTTCCTAACTAACTCGATTTAAAGTATAATATCACGATGGAGGCGCACAACACACCATTTGCAATCCATCTCGGGAGTACCAAATGTATCATGATATTCGGCTATACATTTTGGTGGAGCAATACGAAGAGGAGATATACTGCTTATCTCAAGGTGTCTAACTTGTCAACGAAGTTAAAGCGAGCATCAAGTACCAAAAGGTCCATCAGAACCACTTGAAATTCCGTAATGGAAGTGGGAGCACATTACCATGGATTTCAAGCATCGGCCTTCCTAAGGTTTCTCAAGGCATCGATGCGATTTGGGTCATTGTTGATAGATCGACCAAGTCCGCTTCATTTCTTACCGATACGAGAAACTTATACACTTGAACGCCTCGTCAGATGTACATAAACGAGATTGTAAGATCGCATGGTATGCCTCAAGATCCATAGTTTCCGATCGAGACCCAAGATTCACTTCACGATTTTGGGTTAGTTTGCAAAAAGCTATGGGCACGACTTCACGATTTAGTTTCTAAGATATCATCCCTCGACGGACGGACAATGGAGAGGACTATTCAAACTCTCAAGATCTATTAAGACTCGTGGTTCTTGATTTCAAGGGAGTGGGACAAGTTTTTACCATGGTGGAGTTTTCCTACAACAACAGCTTATCAAGCAAGTATCGCATGGCTCCATTCAAGGCCAGATGGAAGAAAGTGTCGTTCTTCAAAGATACTGGGATGAGGTGGGTGAAGCAACGTTGTTGGGACCGGAGTTGGTACGTATGACTACTTTAAAAGATTCAAACGATCCGACAACGATAAAAACCTCACAAAATCGATAAAAAGAGTTATGCCGATCTTCATCGAAAGGACGTGGAATTCAATATAGAGATCATGTGTTGTTAAAAGTCGCTTCCATGGAAAGGAGTTACAAGATTTGGAAAGAGAGGAAACTTAATCCTCGATTCATCTGGCCCATTTTTAATCCTCGATCGAGTAGGAATCGTGGCCTATAGACTCGCTTTTACCGCCAAATACGTCTCGTGTTCATAACGCTTTTCACATATCCATGTTACGTAAATATGTGAAAGACCCAACCATATTATCGAAGTTAGAACCTGATTTAAATAGCGGAAGATTTGACGATTTAAGAGGTTCCTGCTCAAATTTTGATAAGAAGGAACATATTCTACGCCCAAGGTTATACCTCAAGTCAAAGTTTTGTGGAGGAACCACGATGTCGAGGAAATGACTGGGAGTTAGAATCAAATGAAATCAAGGTATCCTTACCTCTTCGACATACTGTGTACGCATTCTAATTTCGAGGGCTTAAAATTTCAAGAAGGGAGGTCAGAAGACCCCAGCTTTTATAAATAAAGATGAATTTTCTATAAATATTATTTTGAATATTATGGAATAATTTGATATAATGTTATAGTTGTGGGTAATATTTATAAATTTTGCAAAGTATACAAGTGGTTATATTATATTCGATTGGTCTGGGAATATTCGGTTTAGCAGGAATATTCGCATAACTACCAATCATTGGTGGACCCCACAATGTAATTATCATTTGATCGAGAAAAGACAAAAATATTTTATGAAATAACTATGAAGTTTTACCGTTGATATCGTTGAACTACTCGGTAGTAAAAGTACAAAGAATAATGTGGGGTGCATAAAGAAGACACCAGATTGATTATCGATGCTTATGTGAGAAGTCACTTAGTTTGATTCCATTATCACGATTAATAATATGAATTATTATAATGATAATGACGCTTTTGTTTTATTCAGATTATTAACGTAATAAAAATGTAAACATCTTTTTATATAAAATGTAATACTTTATTAAAGTTATTTTATAAATAAAATATATTATATTTTATTACGCATAGTGTTTTGTATGTTGTTTTGCATAAGTGTTTGCATAGTAAAATGTTTTTATATAAATAGAATATATTATATTTTATTTAAAAGATTTTTCTTTAAATATGGACCGCCGATTAAAGTAAATCAATCTGGACCGCTCATGGATTAGTTACTACGCATTCCATTTTCCTATAAATAAGCTCATTCCTTCATTATTTTCTTATTTAATTCATCAAACTCTAGAGAGAATTAGAGAGTTTATAGAGAGAAAGTTATAGAAAGAAGAAGAGTATTCTCGCTACTTCACTACTTCTATATTCAGCTTCTTTTTACTTGTAGTGGGTGTTATTCTTTCTTCGAAGAGAACTTCGTTATTCCATTCATTATTATTTCGCATTGAATAACTCGTAAAAGTGGCATACCCTATACATAACTCAGATACGCCAGATACCCTATACTGGTGAAATCCTTATGTTATTCCATCGCTTATTATTCTCGTTGAATAACTCAGATACGCTGGGCTCTACCCTATACTTGGTGACATTCTTCTATTATTCTCGCTGAACATCCTCGTCAGGTGTGTTTTACACCGACCGGTTCCGCTTTTTTTATTATTATTCGCTGAACATCCGCTCGCAGTGTTTTACACCGACCGGTTCCGCTTTTTTTATTATTATTCGCTGGAACATCCTGCTCAGCAGTGTTTTACACCGACCGGTTCCGCTTTTTATCATTCTCGCTGAATATCCTATCTCGTGTTTTACACCGGACCGGTTCCATCTTTATTATTCGTTGAACATCCCGCTTGCGTGTGAATTTCACCGACCGTTCCGTTATTATTATTTCGTTGAATAACTCGCCTACGCGGCAAGTACCGCATGCACGGTGATTTCTTTTGTTATTCCATTCTTTATTATACCCAAATTGGTTAAAACTTTGACTTCTATACTCCATGAAATTAGTAGAATATCCTCGATATTCATGCTTTCATCCAAAGATCTTTCATGGAAATATTCTTTCGATCATTCTTGAATTTTACTCTACAAAGAAGTATCATGTCGATAGCTTGACGTTAAAAATTCCTCGGATAAAATAATTTTGAACTTGTTTTATCAATTTTATATCATTGTCATCATCCTCATTTTTATATTTTTTAAAGTCATCTCGTGGCCTCGTAGAGCATGGATGGACTTGGTATGATTATGACCTGTGGATTATTCTTAATGTAATCACGACCGTAATGTTACAAATGATGTGGTAAAAAAAATCCTCCTCAATGGTCAGAAGTGCATCGATGGACGCTTGTTGGTATGATCATGATTATTAATGAATACACAACTATTCTCGTCAGAAAAGGTGAGAATAATTGTGATCGCGATACTAAAGAATATCCTCGTCAGTAGTGTGTGGGTGATTCGATGATGTGGATTATTTATTAAAGTCGAGTCTCGCCTATAATGTTGATGAAAAACCTTTAAAATCATAAAAGATAGTAGATTTTATTTTCTACTGACTTTTAATGGATCAGATATTCACCGCAGCTTAAACCGGTTGTCTATTGTATTTTATCGCTTTAACATTGTTCAAGACTATTGATAATTTATTTTGCATTATCTTAGTCATAATATTTTCATCGGGCTAGTTGAGCTCACCCTTTTTTCACCGTTTTCTTCGTGAAATGAGAATATACCGGGATTTAGTCTGGGGAAACGAGTGATGGTCCTCAAGATAAGATTAGTAGTCCTCACTATTCTCGTGAAATAAAGTGTGATAATAATTGTAATGAGGACTTTTTGTTCGAGTTTGTATAATATCTAGTAGATTTATATTTGTATTTAAACTCACGCTTTATGTCGATTGCATACGCATGCTTATGTTAATAAGTTGTATTTAAATTTCACTATGTAAGTGGCGCACCCAAGATGGGTGATGTATACCTAATTTTGGGGCGCCACATCCAACCCATTCTCGAGTCGCCAAATACATGGTACGTAAACAACTACAACTTTATTATCACAACAATAAAATCGTGAGTTTAAATACAAATATTATCTTCTCAGACAATATTTATACTCAAATAAATCCTCATCACATTTATTGATACATTATTTTACAATAATGGTGAGGACTACTAAACAACTCTCTAGAACCTTCATTCCATACCCCACTAAGTACTCGCTACATTCTCGCCTCCCCGAGAAGAAAAATGGAACAACAAGGAAAAGTGGTGAGCTCAACTAGCCCAAGAAGAATGTTATGACTAAGATAATATACAACAAATTATCGTTAGTCTCCAACAGGAAAAATCTGATAGAATACAATAGACAACAAGTTTCGAGATCAATATTCATAATTGAAATAATAATTCATAGAAGAGTTACGTAGAGAATGAAATCTACTATAATCTATGAATTTAATAGTCCATCATCAATATTTTATCCTCGTAACATCAATCAATATTCATCTCAAATCAAATATTCATCTTTGCACTACAGCCAAAGATATTCATCGATCGATTAAAGTCATGTTCATCTCAACACTGCTCATCTTTGCACCACAGGCCAAAGATATTCATTAGTTGGTCATGTTCATTTAAACACATTCATCTTTGCACTACAGCCAAAGATATTCTTCGAAATCATTCATTTGCACTAAAGCCAAAGATATTCAATAATATCATCATTTAAGACCGAGGATGATGAAAATATTTTTTAAAGAAACGAATCCAATTGAAACAAAATGACAAGGATTAAGGATTCGATTACTTGGTTTTATCCACGTCCAAAAATACCTCAAAAATAATCATAGTGAAGTAAAATTCAAGAATGATCAAAACATGGATACAATCAAAGCTAGCATCCGAATAGATATTTTGACTTAAAAGAAAAATTTTCATTTTTCTATTGAATAGTATTCGTGAATAATAGTCAGATATCGTGAATAAAGTCTTGATACGTGAATAGTAACTCGACACCAAAAGATAGAAATTCCACAAAAAACATTTTCACGCTTCATTAATAGTACTCGTGAATAAGAAATCGTGAATAGTAACTCATGAATAGTAACTCGTGAATAGTAACTCATGAATAGTAACCCCGACATGAAAAAGTTCCAAATTTGATAAAAGTACCAACCAATATTTCAAAGATAATGATATTGAAGAATTAATATCATTCGAGAAGAAAATAACATCCCTTACCTCAAAGAATCAAGATTTTGGAAGGAAAGGCTCAAGTGATCTTTGAATGAAACTTGTCAGATCAACAAAGAACTCTCAAAGTATCTAAATACTCACAAAATACGCCTCAATAATATAGAGAGAAAGAGAGAAAACTTTGTTTCGGTGTGATTTTCAATTCTAACTTAGCCCTCTATTTATAGGAAAATGTTAGCCGTACCAAGCAGACTTGACTGCCACCGATGTCTTTTACTCGCTACTATTGCCACCCACCACATTTGAAATAAAATTCAGCACATTTTTTCACCAACCACAAGTGGGGCCCACTCAATTCTAGAATTTTCCACCAAAATCAATTATAACCCTGATTTCCGAATCAGACACCTCTTAAAATTCATAACAAATCATTCGTGAATTTTTAACGGTTCAAAATTTGTGGACATATACTCAACTAATATATGTATAACATACCCAAAAATTACCACAATCCAACGGTCGGATTAAAAATTATAACCCCCGCAATATATCTCAAAACCCCTGATTTAATTTTTAATACCTCCAATCCGATAAAATACTGATAAAACACCTCAACATTAATTCCTTCATTAATAACCACATAAATGAATCCATCATTTATATTCATATAAAATAAATATTTCCTTATCATATGAATCAATAATTAATTATTCATAAATAATATTACAGAATCACAATTATGACAACCATGCCGTTCCCAGGAAAGAGGAGGCTTCCGATAAGGATTTCTCCTTCTTTGCGCGCAATTAGGTGACCAAACCTCTCCTGATGTAACTTTCTAGACATTGCCAATAATGTTATCTAATAATATTATTCAAATAATATGAATTATTGATCCGATAATGGGAAATATTGTGCGTTGACAATTATTGAAACAACAATAATATAAAATACCAACGCAAAGAATTATTGAATCAATAAAATAAACTATGAGCAAGTAATTACCGTGAAAATTATCGAGTAAAGGCCTTCTTCACGTAAGGATCAATAATTTAACAATCTGCAATACCGTCTGGCGCTTCTTGCAACCACGCCAGACATCGTATTTTAACCACCGGGTATTCAAATGCCTTAATTCAGTAATAACTACGCTGTTATTTTTATAACCACCCAAACTTTGTCGCTTTCCTCATCCAATCGCTTCCGTTATGGGGCCCACACATGGTCGCTACTGGTGCGCCGCATTTAATATTCCCCGACGAAGCATTTAATATTCCACGACCAAACTAATATTCCCCGACAAAAATGAATATTTTATAACCACTTGCTTATTTTGAAATATTTATGTATTTAACCCTTAACTATCCACATTAATCAAATCAACCCTTACTATTTCAAAATAATAAATAAAGGAAATTCCTTTTTATTTAAAAAAAATTTCAGGGTCTTACATAACAAACTTCTCTTCTTCTTTCTATAATTTCTCTCTATAATAATCACTCTAAAGCTTTTGTGAATTGGTGAGAAATGAAGGAAGAATGAGCTTCTATTTATAGGAAAATATAGTTTCGATAATTGCACGTTTTGGGGCTCGAAATATTACAATATAATACCTTCCTCTTTTTCTTTCTTTTTAATTTAGTCCTGCAAGTATTATCAAACTTGCACCAACTCCCCTAATAGTAAATAATGTAAATCAATAATAAATATTGTGACTCAATAGTTCAAATCATGTGATAAAAATAATTACAGTATAGTACCTCCATCTATACCTCCATTTTTAACTTAGTCATGCAAGTATTATCAATCTTGCACCAACTCCCCTAATAGTAAATAATGTGATTTAATAGTACATATATGTGAACAAATAGTTATATAAGCATGTGAATTAGTAGCAATTAATTGCTCATTTATCCGATAAATTACCCGATTTATCGATATAACCCCTAGACATCAATTATCATCGGAATAAATGTCGATTTTCACTAACAAAAATAATTCCAACATAATGAAACTATTTTTATCAAAAATATAAATTTTGAAATTTCGAAGTTTGACTTTTCCCGAAAAAGTCAACTGTTGACTTTTTGACCAAATAGTAAAAACCGGCAAATTTTGTGTTTATAATCTATTTTTACCAATTTCATCGTTCCGGACTCAAATATCACGTCTGCGTCTCCAAATTCAACTCCGAGCACAACTTCAATATTAATAACATTCTTCATTAATATTATAACTCATAATATTTATCAACCAGGTCGTTCCCAGGAAAGAAGAGGCTTTTCAATAAGGATTTCTCCCTATTGGCGTGCAATTAGGTGACCAAACCTCTCCTTGACAGAACTTCTAGACATTGTAAATATTGCAATTTAATAATATGAATAACTTTGTCATCTCAATTATTGACTTAATAATATATCATATAATGCAGATGATACTGTGACAATAATCGAATCAATAATATGATAGATATGATGCAACAATTACTATAGCAATAATTGAGTATAACTGAGTGACTTCTCACGTAAGCATCAATAATTAATATCGTGTGATACTATGCAACCACACGTATTACTGTACTTTTACTACCGAGTAGTTCAACAGTATTAACGGTAAACTTCCGCCGTTATTTTCAATAAAATACTTTTGTCATTTTCTCAATCCGACAATAATTCCGTTGTGGGGTCCACCAATGATTATGCCGTCGTACGGATATTCCCCGACAAAAAGAATACTCCCCGACCAATCGAATATTATATAACAACTTGCATACTTTGTAAAATTTATAAATACTACCCACAACTATAATATTATCTCAAATTCACACCATAATATTAAAAAAAATATTTCGAGAAAATTAAATCTTTAGTCGTAAAATTTGGGATTTTACAATATTCCACTAATTTCATGGAGTATAGAAGTCAAAATTTTAATCAATTGAGTATAATACCGAATGGAATAACAAAAGATATCACCACGCACGCGGTATTTCGTGATGAGCGGTTATTTCAACAGAATAATAATAACGGAACCAGTCGTGTGAAATTCATGCAAGCAGGATGTTCAAAATGTAATAATAAATGCGGAATAATAAATGATAAAACCAGTCTAAAGTGATAGATATGAGATGAGAATATTCCGGCAGAATAATAAAAGCGGAATAATAAAAAATGGAACCGAAGTCAGAACGATATAGACAGACGGGATATTTCGGACGTAATAATAAAGACAGAATAATGTAAGAATGTCACCAAGTATAGGGTAGCCCGCGATCTGAGTTATTCCAATGTAACAATAAAGAAATGGAATAATAGTTCTCTTCTTGAATACAAAAGAATAATATCCCTTACCGTAAAATAATACTTGATATAAGAGTAGTGAAGTAGTTAGAAAACTTTTCTTCTATCTCTCTATAGTCTCTCTCTATAGTTTTCTCTCTAGAGTTAAATTGAATTCGTAAGAAAATAATGAAGAAATGAACTTCTATTTATAGGAAAATGGAATGCATAAGAATTAATCCATGAACGGTATCCAGATTGATTTACTTTAATCGACGATCCATATTTAAAGAAAAATCTTTAAATAATATAATATATTCTATTTATATAAAAAGATTTTACTTACGCAAAATATTTGTCTTAAAGCACTATCATAATAAAATATAATATATTCTATTTATAGAATAACTTTAATAAAGATTACATTTTATATAAAAGATGTTTCATTTTATTACGTTAATAATCTGAATAAAACAAAACTTATAAATCAACAATAATTGAATCAAATAATGTGAGATCTACAAAGAACTATCAGAATAATAATTGAAAAAACCTGGTGACTTCTCACATAAATATCAATAATCAATACCGTAGTGTGCTACTTACGCAACAACGCCAGACATTGTGACTTTTACTAATGAGAGTAGTTCAACAAGATCAACCAGTAAAACTTCCGCCGTTATTTTTAATAAAATAGTTTTGTCGTTTTTTCAATCAAATAATAATTACATTGTGGGGTCCATTAATGATTGACTGGTCGCATTTAATATTCTCCCACACAAAGAATATTCTATGACTAATCGAATATAATATGATAACTTGCATACTTTGCAAAATTTATAAATACTACCCACAACTAGAACATTATATCAAATTCATACCATAATATTAAAAAAATATTTCGAGAAAATTAAATCTTTATTCATAAAATCTGGGATTTCACATATTCGATAACAAGCAATAATGTTTATCTAGTTCCCCAAAAATTAAAAGTATATACTGGAGATATTCTATCTCATATATTGCAGGGATGACTTATAGAATATAATCCTAACTATACTTAATTTGAAAAATAATCTATTAGACTATTACTATTATAGCATTGACATTAACTAATGCATCAAGTGTTCGAGCCCCTCAACTATAAGCCCTTCCAATAACGCATCAAACAAATTCAAAATTCTAAAACCCAATTACTTAATTTTTGACTCTATAACCTCTAACATCTTCTTTCAATTGGTGAAAAAATGACAATGCAAGACCTGGTTTCTCGGCGTGTTTAAGTGAAAAGTAACTTTAGAATTTATTAGAGATAATACACGCATACACATACGTATAGTGCGGTTTGATTATTATCATGCGGTTTTGGCTAAGAATCAAAATCGGGCAAGTAAATTTGGTTATTCAACCCACCTAAAAACCGCTATCATATACGGAACTATTAAATGCGATTCGTACGATTTTTAATGCGATTTCAGTTCCAATTTAATTATTTACTCAGCTCTAGTCGATAGTCACTACTATTTAAGTTGATGATATGGTGGAATGCCACAAATTTCTTTATGTTTTACTTATTGTCTCTTGATGATACCGAAGGTCAATAAGTGTGGGCCCGTGATTGAATATTTCAACGTCCTTGTAATTGTGGGTCCAATATAGAAATATGCCAACTTCACGTTCAACTTTTTGATACAAATCAACACGCAAATCTATAAAATCAAATTCAAATCCAAATAATGATTCAAACAGTCGTAAAACTTTACCAACTTAATCCATCAACATTAATAGTTGACCCTATTCGAGTTTAATTTTATTAATTAAGATTTATAATTTATTAATTAAAATTTAAAATTTATAAACGATGATTTATAGTTTAATTACCAAAGTTTAGAATTTAATATTGTATTATTAAACTAAATACTCATTAAATAAACACGACCATAATATATTTTATACATTTAAAAATGAAACTTTTCTTCTTATTTATCAAGAATAAGCCGAATTAAAAATACTGTTTAATTAAGCCGAATTTTGAGTTTAGCTCGTTTAACAAACAATCATATTTGTTTACGACTATTCCCTCCGTCGAACAATATATGAAGTTTAAAAGTTATGTATAAATTTTTTTTTTTTATAATACTTAAATTCTCATATTTATGATATAATCTCTTTTATCTGTAATATTTTTTTATAATCAATAAATTTAAAAAAATTATAATTAATTCTTTTAAAATATATAAAACAAAAAATTAAAATCATGGAAGGGAATATGGGAATCGAGGTGTCATATCTCATACGAATAATGAATAAACTTTATTACGTGACACAAATTTATCATTGACCCCACTTAACAAATAAATGAGAAAAAAGGGCCCAGTTACGTTAGCACGATGCCACAAAGCCAATAAAAAGTCTACTAAATTGACAAAAACAAGGTACCAAAGATATATCGTCAAATTTTATGTTTATTTTTTTTATTATTTACGTGAAATCGTGAATAAATATTAACAGTATTTTTTTTGAAAATATATATAATAAGTGTGATTTTCATATAATTTCTATTAATTTTAAATATTAATAAATTTATAATTATAATTTGATATAAATTTATCACAATTCATAACATAAATGTAATGTATATTAACTTCTATTTTTAAACATTTCAATTGCATTCACCAATCATGTCAATATGGTTTGTCCATTGCAAAGCCACAACAGCACAACTCATGGGACTGAATCATTCGAAATTACTAATCTCAGTGGTAGTCGATAGACACGTTGTGTGTAATTATTTTTTAAATACAATAATTTTTTTATTATATTATTAAATTAAAATAAAATAAGATAAAATTGTAATACAATTAAAATAATAGAAACTAATGGCAAAAAAGATTTGTGACACATCCTTGACAGAATTGTTATTTTTATTGCTCTCCTTTAAGAAAATAGAGACGGTATAGGAAGAAACTTAAAATTCGAACCAAACACTAAATGCATATTTTGAGTTTGGGTTGAAAATCAAATTCGACCGGTTCGATTACAATCGGTTCGGTATTTTTATATCTTGGTTTGTTTTTTTTTATCTATCTAATAAAATACAATTGATTTTAAATTTTTCGCTTACTCTAATAAATCATCTGGTATTATTGCTTGTTCTTTATTTACTGAATTATGGTAGAATTTTATAATCGTAATAGATAATAATAAATACCGAATTTTCGATAAATGTATGAGTATTTTTTTTTTTAAAAATAAAATAAAATAATAAGTAACAATCGGTTCGGTACGATGTTCTAGTCATATGACACCGGAATTTGGTTAAATGAATTTCTAAAAATCACTTCAAAATTACTTATTCGTCCGGTCAGAGTTGCACTATAAAATATTATTTATTTATGGCTCTTTCTTTATACCTCACAAAAGAGTATCATTTTGAATTTATAATCTTATTTTCAGAAGTTTAAAACTTGATATTAATTCATTTATTTACAATTAATAAATATGTAATTAAAAATTAGAAAATACCAACAATTTAAAAGATTTTATTTAAATCTCACATGAATCTCGCAAGTTGAATTTTAGATCTTCTAAATAATACTCTTGTAATAGGCTGGAGATAATATTTTAAATAAATTGTTGAATTCCTATCTACCCTTGTTTTCATTTTTTTAAAAAGAAAGTTTAATTTGTTATATGTATTTTTGATTCATAATAAATATGTATTATAAATTTATATATATATATATATATATATATATATATGCGTGTGTGTGTGAATAAGCTCCAGAAATTTAGGGTTGGGCCACAATCATTGACCCCATCTATTATATTATATACAAATAAATTAGAAAAAATCTATTATATTAGTATATAACAATAAATTAGAAAAAATGGAAGCTTATAAAATGTGAAGAGGGTAAAGGAAGGCAAGCGAAGCGATGACGAAATGATACATTTAATAACTAGTATTAAATGTCAGCATAACCAAAATAACAATCTCTTTCAAGATACAGTGAACCTGGACAACCCCGTTCTCAGCTTATAAAAACCTCCCCCGCCATTCAAAAATCACAACAATTACTTCTTCCTGTTCCAGATTTATCTATTCTACTCCGGACGTACTATTAATTCATTATTATTTATTTATTTAAATTTCCAATTTATATGGCTCCGAACGTAGCCGTTCCGTCGGTCCAGTCAAAGTCATTCCGGCGATCAGAAGCGACCGCGTCTCCGGCGGTGGAGGAGGAGGTGCTGAGGAAGAGGAACGAGGAGCTGGAGAGAGAATTAAAGGAAAGTTTGGAGAGAGAAGAGATGATGAAGCAGCAGCTTCGCAAAACATGGCAGAGACTCCGGGTGACTGAGGAAGCCGAGGAGCGGCTCTGCTCACAGCTCGGTGAGCTTGAAGCCGAAGCCGTTGACCAGGCTAGAGGTTACAGAACTCGAATGTTGTCGTTAATGGATCAGCTCTCCGTGGCTAAGAAGCTTCTCGAATCAGCTTCCATTTCTATTCCCACTTCTCAATGATAACTGAATTTCATATACATATATATATATATATATATATATATATATATATATATATATATATATATATGCCCGGCTTAACTGGCTAGATTTGTAATTTATTTAATTTTTGATTAATTTTTTGTGTGTTCTTGAGTCTTGACCAATGACCATTGTGGGTGTGTAGAATATTGTGGAATTATTGGTTGTAGAATTGAGATATACTGTATTTATTTTTATTTTTTATTGGTGCACGTCTTCCCGGAAGCAATTGTATTAGAGATGGGACGAGGGTAAAGAGGTAATTAGCTGTGTACAACCTTTTTGTTTCTCGTGGATGGTCTGTCTATGTTGTAAAAATAAACTTTTTATTTAGTGATTTGTAAACTTTTGTTAAATTCTTTAAAGTCTAAATTCATGGTGCATGTGTATAAATGTTGAGAGCCCGGGCTCCAATCTCCATACATAATTTATTTTTTGGAAAAATAATAAAAATCATCTAATTTTATAGTATATTAATGTATATATAGGACTTGAGACAATACTTAGGATGGATGAGTAACAATTTTCAAATAAAATATAAAATTAAGGTTGTATTAAATAATATCATATCAATTTTAATATTTCACAGCTTTGACATTAAATTTGATGTAAATCAAGAGCTGTTGGCTGTTGCAATGATTGGAACCGGCAGTAGAGCCTGTTTGGTTATGTCAATAGGGGAAGTGGTTAGCATGAATTAAATTTCAATGGTAAAAAGATCACCCATCCGACCATAAAGATAAAGATCAGACGTATTGGACATAAAGTGAATTTAGCATAAAGTTCACTTCATGCTAACCGGACCGTCAATTGGAAGCAACGAAAAGACACATACTCGTGAGAAAAATAAGAGGTTTGGTTATGCCAATTGGGACAAGCAAAAAGACCGAGAAAGAGACTTGTGAAAACAAAGTTTAAAGTCTTTGAGGTGAATGTAATTGGAATTGGTTAGAATGAAGTTTATTTTGGGATAAGTTTAGTTCGATCAATGATAATCGATAGAATGTAGATGTACAGACGTTTAGATTCTATATGGCGAAATCGAATGAAAACTTACCAAAAAAATAACTTCATGCTAACTGGATCCGTAACTAATGAATTTGTTTAGCAAAAAATGAATTTCATATTCAATACAGTTCTGACACAAATGGAAAGGTGATCTGAAGCGAATTTACCATAAAATTCACTTGTATTTCCGTAAGTAATGTAAACAATGGGGGTCAAACTGTAATTACTTATTTTTGATCGATTCATGTTCAACCTTCATGACAGCGGGGATTGATTGTATTCAATGATTACTATATAGGGAAAATATGATTAAATATAAGGGGAGGTGACGTCTCAAACCCATACAACACTGTAATTGACAAACATGCCCTTAATGCAATCTATTCTGCTACGCTGTCAATTACTCATTTGCTGGGTACTGAAAGGGTATATGAGTCAATATTGCGCCGGATAGAAAATTTTTATGTGAAAAAGGAGTATAGAAGTGCATCCCATTATTCCCATCCCCAATGAAGTTTGTTGAATATATTGCCAAACAATCCTTTCAAGGGATCCGTTTAACATGAAATTTATTTTTAAATAAGTTGATAGTCAATAGAATGTTGACACACATAAAATCTTGATTAAATGTCAACACTCCATTAGTCAATTGACCAACTTACCTAAATATAAACTTTATGCTAACCACTTTCATGAGTTTATTTTTTTTCAAAAAAGTAGCTGCATCCCTGTGGCAACACGCCGACACACACCAAGCAAAGCATTTTCTGAACTTAAATGCATATTCCAAAAGTATATTCAGTAGGGCTTGTAGCAGTATGAAACAAACAACTTGCCACTACACATGTTAGAAGAAGAAAAGCCAGACAAAACCTCCATATTGTAGGCAGGCATTTTAGAGCCACCAATTAGTCTCAGGATACAACATTGCAGAGTTTCTCGGGATTAATATGAATTGAAATACAAGAGAAACCGACATAGAATTGCCATTATCTCTACATATATGCAGATTAATCCTTTTGCTCATACAATAAAAAATATATTGGCAGTGGATCGCTCAAACGCCAGCACATCAACTACATCATCCTCGCCTTTCTTTGAGCTCAGGGTCCCTTCAGACAGAAATTCAGTCAGTCACAACGGGATGCTTTAGTTAAAAACTGAATACAAACTTATACTCCCTCCGTCCCCGGATAAAAATCATGGTGGACTTTTCACGCATATTAAGAAGATGAATGAAATGACAAAATTACCCATAATAATGTCATTAAATATGGAGAGAGAATTAGAATAAGAAAAGAATGATATATTTAATGTTACGGGTATAATAGAAAATATTGTGTAAAAGTTAGGTTATTAAAGGAAAATGGACATTTAACATGGGATTGTCCAAAATAGTAATAAGGACTTTTATCATGGGACGGAGGGAGTAATAGGTTGGTGCAGGGGCCATACCTCTGGATGCGATCAAGAATGAGGAGCCTTGGTCCGGGAGGGATTCTCACATCTCGAAGAGCACTGCTTTGTATTAAAGAAAATGGAAGGACATGAGAACACAAGAAAACACACATTAGCTCATACTTACAGAAAATGGCTAAAAGAAATTAGTCAAGTCAAACTACTTGCCTATCGGTAAGCAAAGGCAAAGTATTGTCTGTTAACAAGCCTTTCTTAAAAATTTTCTCGTAATCCTGTAGGCCAAGGCTTGTCAACAAGCTTCTAGTTTTGTTATAGAACACATCTTCAACTGGGGGCTTATTAAACTTCTGCCCCTATCTGCATCACCACATGGACAGTATTTTTAGCACCAGAAAACCAACAGGAACATAGTTAAAGTCGAAGTTAAACATTTCCAAATACCACAAGTATTACAGCACGTGAATGGTGAACACATGTACTCAATTAATTATATGTCACATCTCCTAAACTAACCCAGTATGAAAGGTTAAACCCTAATACATCCAATGCTTTAAGAAAAATATATTTGATACAAATAAGAGAAGATTCAAAAACAATTTCAACAAGTCTCAAATAATGAGACAGATATGAACTTATAAGCATAGTAACAAGCTGCTAATAGAGTAATATACTAGGGACACCAAATTTTGGGGTCCCAAACGAGTGTTCGCATTTTTGTTAATCCACGTGTGTGTGTGTGTGTGTGTATATATACAATAACCCGTGATTGTGTCACAAATTGTAATGATGAAAATCATTTAGATGCACCTATCATAAAAAAACAATGAACATCATTAGATACCTCAAATCTTACTACCAAATTTGGGACCTATGGCATTATTCTTGCTAATAACATGCTATTTTCAGTATTGTAAACACATATTTGTAGTCAGATAAGGCAGGTCCTGAATCTATGGGTAATTGACACAGCTTCATTTGTGAGTTTCTGGGTTTTGGTGGGCTTTTAAGACTCTTGATAAAGATAGTCGTTGTTGAACAAGTGAGAATTTCACTACTTCTACAACTGTGAGTGTAATAAAGTATCCAAAATATACACATGATTTTTTTAAAAGTGAGAAGCATCAACTATCCAAATGATGACATTTGTACCTTCGGTTTCAATTGCTTCTATGTACCTTTTACATTGCAAATTCCAAATATTTCACATATATGATTACATATACCACTTTAAAGAGGGTATTAAATATAATACAAATTATACCTAGATACTCCAAATTCATGCACTGGTTATTAACCATCCATCACACAGATTGCAATGTACCTTCTATCACTTGCTAGCAAGCCTAGCATGCATTGCAGTTACAAATACTCGCCATCAGAAGAAACATATGGTTGAAGTTAAAGTACTAACTTAACACAGCACACAGAAGGACCACAAACTAAGGATGGTTTTTCTTCCATTCAAAAAATTACCTTGAAAATTCCACCCTGGATAAGTGCAAAGAAAAGGCCAGATGTGACTACGTTCGCAGCCTGATTAGGACCACCAAATCCACTCACCAATGAAAACATGGCTCCAGAACCAAAAGCTGCCACCATACTGCAATGATATAAATTCATTATCTTAGATGAGTGCACACGTAGATTAATAAGGATATACCGAGAGGATAATAAATAACTATTAAATTTTAACCAACAAGATACAAAAGTAGATTTTACAAAATATTATGGATTGTTAACCTGGATCACATCATAATTTTCTAATTAAAGTCAACACCGTATGCATCATAATTTTCTAATTAAAGTCAACACCGTATGCGTGAAGTTTGAGCTATGTCCAATAATAGTGATCACTGTTATGCATTAGGCAAACTTAGTCGCAAATTCTTGACATACTGGCTACTGCTACAATCTTTGTCTGGTTAGTCACTTCTTTCAGTAACGGATATTTAAATATCTCCAAGAACAACCAAGTATGAATAAAACTCAACTCCGTAAACACAAATATTATAAACACGCATATTCCCCTTAAATATGTTGAATATATAGAGTAATTTACAGAAAGCTTGAAGCCACTTATATAGGCTGATTACTTTGCTTAATATTCAATGACACATGAGCAGCACAAATATCACCTTTAGAGAACATTTTAGACATATATATAGGTAATTGGATAATAAAAGGCACTTATCCAGTCTCAAATATCATTCTTATGAAACAACATTCTAGTACCTGAAACATATTCTGGAACATGACATGACTCAATTGAACTTTCAAAAAACTGAAAATAACATAATGCTACAAACTTGATCACTGCACAATTATCAGCCCAGAACCAAAGGAAGTAGATCAAACCCCAAGTAGGTCTCTTCAGTAAAATGTGTATTCACAACACAAACAATCTCTACCTTTTGGCAACAAAACAAAGAATAATATCTATCTATTAATGGGGATATTTTAAATCAAAGGAGGGGAAAATAAAGAGGAAATATTTTGTGGGAAGGGGGCAGCAAAAGCTAATGGAGAGTTTTTGCCGAAAGCTTACTTGGATTGGATATCCTCCTTGCCTCGTATTCTTTTCATGACACAAGTTATGCCAGCATTAACGCCTGTCATGACAGCAAAATTACGGGCTTGTATCAAAGGACCCCCTGAAAGAGCCTGTAAGCATATTAAACCACTAGTTAGAAAACAGAGAAAAATCTGCACAAAGTTACAGTTCTGGTATTTGGAAAAGGTGCATCTACTGGCACAATTTGGAGCTAATAATTGAAAGGAAATGATACATAATGTGAAGTTCTCTATCGACTTTTCTGTTGTCAGTTATTTAGACAAGTATTATTAGTAACTTTTTTAAAGAGAGATTTAATATGGCGGGTCACCATTGTTATCCTAACCAATCCCATGTATTTCACAATTGTACTTCAACAGAAAATTTTTGCAAATTGGAACAGAAAAACTTACTTCCACATTTCCACTTACATGGCTCGACACTTCTATATGTATCGTAAATCCATAACTTTAAACAGTAAAATCAAAAATTCCTAGTTCAAATGTTATTCCAGACAAAAGCACCTGATAGCGGAATGAGTATTTTATCCCGCAAGCATTATTTAACTCTCAGCAGACACAATTTTGTCTAATTATGCCCATATTGAATTCTGATTCCAATAAATGGTTAACAGTGTTTAAGCCAAATCTACAAAAGATGCACAGGGACGGAGAGCTAGCCTAGGTCTAGGGGGGGGGGCAAGGCTACCCCCAATTTTCAAAAGTTTATTTTATAGCCTTGAAGTTTTGAAATTATTACTTTAGGCCCCCAAGATTTATATAATTTGCACACTTATCATAAAGTTTTTTTTTTTTTTTTTTGTATTTTACTTAATTTCTAACTAAAATAACTTTTGTGATCCTAATTTATCTTATATAAATCTCTTGTAATAAATTTTCCATGGTGTCATATTATGTCTTGGCCCCCCTGAAAAAAAAATATGGCTTCGTCCCTGAATGTGCGTTCATCTATTTTCTTTTATCTAAAATACCAACTCAACAACACGAAATAAAAAAGCAGTAAACGTAAACCTGATCTGGGTATTTTATCTCTTACTCAATCTCTTTCATAAAATGAATTGAAGGTTGTTCTGGATATTAACATAACTAATACTGTAGTAAAACACAACAACGAAACCAAAAATCCTAAACACGTAAACAGCATCTAATTTTGAAGAAACAAGCAACATCTATCCAGCTCAAAATAAAAGGACATTGAAAATGGATTAAACCTGTGCTTGCTGGAGCGAAGCCATGGTTTGGGAATTGAGGGCGGCGTTAGGTGGAGGAGGGGGAAAACCGGGGACATGTCGCTGGTAATGGTCCCCATAAATCCACCGATGGCGGCGCCCTGGACAGCACTAGTGGCGGTGACAACGGCGGTTTCAACGGGCAAAGACTGTTTCTCCAGCCAAGCCTTAAACCCAGTCTCCAATTCCTTGAATTTAGCTTGCAGTTGAGTTATTGGGTTCTGATCCGAAGTCCCCTTTGTCATCTCCACTGTCACTACTTGCTTTCCGTCCCCCATTTTCTCTCCTCTTTCTTCAGCTTCAATTTGTATTATGAAGGAAGAAGTGTCGAGTTGGGATGGATAACATGTTTTATATTTGTTTCTTTCCCCGTTTTACCCCTCAACTTCCTTCCTGGGCTGCAGCTGGAAGCCCGAGGGTGACAAATTTTGATGTCTAGGGCTAACTACAATTGTTTCTTTCTACTTTACATTTATTTTTTTACTAATTTTCAGCACACACTTTTCGCGTGTTACTTTTTTTTAATATTAATAAATAAAATTTATAAAATAAAATAAGATTAATAATGTTCAATATAAATAATTTATTGATAGTGTCATCATTCTAACCCCGTTAATAATTAGTGCTCGAAACTTTAATTATAGTTGTTGAGCACTGTTGATTAGTTAATTTATATTATATTATATTATTTTGGTGAATATCAATTTTTTTTTGTTATATATAAATTTTTTGATAAGTAATTTTATATAAATTATTATTTTTTTTACAAAAAAATAGCTTAAAAAATAATGTGTTAAATTATAATTAGTTGACAAACAACTATACATAGATAGGACCAATAGTTGTAATAAACTACAATCATACACATCATTTAATATTTATGTGTACGGTTTGGTTGGTTAACTATTGGGCTTATTTATGGTGTGCAATGATCAAGAGCATTCTCATTATCAAGAGGTATATATATACACATACACATACACATAGATATATAAAGAGACTAGGCAGACTATATTGTTATATCTAATGTTGAATTTTGAAGTTTAATTCAATATTTTAGGTACTCGGAACTCGGAATTTTCACAAATTTTAGAGAGAGAATACGCATATCTATTTAATTTGAAAGAAGGGGAGAATAATAGAGAGAGAGGAGGAAGGAATAGCAATAATAAATATGTGAGGCCTCCAAAATAGATATACACAACTATTTTGAATCGCCAAAATATATGTTATAAAATTTAAATACAAACTTCATTTATATAACTGTCGTGCAAAATAGGACAATATAACTCTAATTGATAAGTGAGAACTCTTCTAGCAACAACTTATCTCCCCAAGTACTTTTGGACAGAAATTGTGTTAATACAACATATTCCTAATTCACTTTACATTAAATATAAAATTATAATATATATGATTTTTTTTTTAAAAAAAGAAGAAGCATTTCGATAGTAATAGTAATAAAAACATCAGACCGGGGCTATATCTGGAAATGCGAGCAAATAATGAAAAGACTTGTCTGACCTCATTTGCTTTCCCCTTGTTTTTACACCCTATACGTGCAACTGTCTCCGGCGAGAGTCACCTCTTTGAATTGGGTTTAGGGTTTTAAGATTTTTGTCTCCTTTTTGTCGGAATATACTAAAATGAGTAATAGCTCCCGAGAGGAATCTCCAGATTGGATTCGCAGTTTTCAGGTACTTTTCATATTTGTTATTAAATTTCCCATTGTTTGTTATATATAATCTTTGTTCATTTACATGATATAAGCATCTGATTAATTGATAATTTTTCAAATTTTCCCCTGCTCTGAGCTTAGAATTTTTAGTTGCAATCTCCATAAACGTCAAGTACAATGTTGATTGTTAAGCTGAAAAACAATTTCGAGCACGTAATTCTCACTAAAGAAAGGCAGAAAGCACAAATGTTTTGATTGTAATATGTATTTGACCGCTGTAATGCTAAATTTCCTAACATTGACTGTAGTGGAAAAAGTTTTGATACTTGGAGTGGATGTTGTTAGAAAAAATGTGAAATGTAGGAGTTTGGTTAAAGGCTTTGAAGTACCTTGTACTTGATTTATTACTATGTACTTTACTGCCATATTTATGTAAGTGCTAATGGTGGAAGTACAATATGTTAAACAGACACCAACTAAATCAGCTTTGATCTTGTCATCGGATTCTGAGCCTCCTTTAGCTGACAGCCAATTAAGTGAGGACGAGAAAGACATTGATCAAGATGATGAAGTGTCTCTACTCAATAAAACTTCAGTGAAAAATCTGCAGATAAAAAGCTGAAAGCCGAGCCCATACGTGAGAAAAAGAGGAAAAGGGACAATCATGGCAAAAGCGAAGGTAGGTGCATTTCCTGATTTCCATGTTACCAGATAGTGTACAAATCATTTCATGTAAAATTGAACTCTAGTAGTTTTTTACATCAGTTTGATATTCCATTAATTGTTTTTGCAATAATTGTTCTTGTTAATGATATAGGGAAAAGGGGTGATGGGAAAACTGCAAAGCAAGAAACATTTGAGAAGCCAATCAAAAAGCAAGTAAGAAGCTATGCATCAAATTTGCTTATAATATCCTTTGGGTTGGTGAATTATCCTAAAGATGTAATATTGTAGGTCTCATCCTCATAAATCTTCAACGTAGCTTGCAATAGCATTAGTATAGATTGATGGATCAACATGCACATGGATTCAAGGGAATTAAGCCATTAACTCTCTCTTTGTGATTAAATCATGCTCAAGATTAAATTATTATGTACTTTAAGTTATCTTGTGTTCTGAAATCAAACCTAGATACTTGTTCTCTTGGGATATATTATATTGTGTTTGTGTCCATAATTTCCTCATATTAGATTGTTGATAATGCTTTTCAGCAGTTTCTTTGGGGCTGGAGTAATGGAGGAAGTTAGTGTTTTTTTTTTTAAGATGCTCAAGTTAAAAAGGTGGTGATACAGGTTGAACATTTGGAATTTTGAAAGGGTAGAAAAGACTAAGAAAAGAATTGGTTGGAGTTGGATTGTGTTAGTAAAGAATCGTAAAACCATTAAAACAAGAGAAAGAAAAGAAAAGAATGTGTCATCTGATACAAGAACCTAGAGCAAATATCATTGAGGTTTCTTACATGAGAGCTTTTGGTTCTATAATGCAATAAATGTTGGTCTGGAATTTGCCGATGTATTTACAACATTTTTGGGAAGAAGTTATTGCCAGAATGGAATGTAAGAGTAATTTTGATGGGATTTAGAAACTTAAATAGAAATATTACTACCCAAAAAAAAAAAAGAACTAAAAAATATAAATAATAAAAAATAGAAATATGATAGAGGTTGATTGGTCCAGATTTTAGGTACCTTATTTTAGTGTTAAGTGTTACCTTTCTTATGAACATTCTGCTATATTGGCCCAAGACACTGGCAAGTTACTGAAGTTGATTTATCTTTCATTCCCTAGCACTCTACTGTACTGAAGTTTACCGGCTTCTGGTACTTCAATGTTACTTTTAAATATCTCAATTTCAATATATAAGACTGCCATATACCTGAGAATAGTAACTGATGTATAATTTTAGAGGATTTAAAATTTCCTATAAAGTTCCTAGTGCTCCTAACTTTGGCAATAGCTAATTGCAAGATTACACTTATTTGAACAGGAACGAAATCATTCAATTTGGATGTTGTCATCAGATTCTGAGTCTTGCCCTGAAGTTAGTCCTGTAAGGGAGAACAACATCTACCACGAAGAATTGACGAGACAGGAAATTACTCAATATTCAGATAAGGAGAAGGATAATGTCACAGTTCGTGATGATAAACTTCAAGAAACTCCCAAAAGGAAGTCTCCAAAGAAGAGGAAAACTGAGGATCAGATACCCACTAAGAACAAGAAACAAAACAGCTACATGAAAGGAGGTATGAAGGAGCCTGGGATACATATGTATGATGTTCCTACAATGCTTTTAAGTCCAATGGCAGTTGAGGAATGAGTCATAAACCACAAACTAATCTCAAATGACCACTTCATCATCTCTTTCTTTTCAGTGATATTTTTGAGGCAATGTTTGCATTTTATATTATGTTTGTCTTTCTGATATGATATAGGAAATGATGGTGACATGGAGGTTCTAGAGGAAGAAATATCTGCAAAGCCTGATGGACCTTATGTGAGGAGCTTTAGTAGCTGTTAAAAGATTACTATTATACCTATTGAATTTGTGAATCCTTTCTATATATGAATTGCAGGTCTCCTCTTCAAGGTTGCCCTTGGTGCTCTCTGAAAAAGTCCAACGTTCAAAGGTAGATGCAGCCAATATATAGATCAATGTATTATGATTAGTCATTATCCTTATCTTTACATTTTATTGTTTGCAATTCACAATGGAGGATGAGTATATTCGAATACAACTTATAAAGTTATACTATGTGGCCTTACGTTCCTCGCCTCTCACTCTCTCCAAGGGTGAGAGGGATATGATATATTGTGGGGACGTGAGAAAATATTATTCTGGAATTGTAGATCACTGTTTCTTTACTTGTTCTGTCCCTGCTAAATAGTTACATAGATTTATCAATATTCTGGATAATTGTCCAACTAATCGTGTAGTTTTAGTTTTGCTTTATATTGATTGCTAAACTTCAGTTTATTTGTTTATATATTCAATTTTTATTCTAATAAATTTACCATGGTTCTATTGTTTTCATTCTTCCCCAAACATTGCAGGCCTTGTGTTAGTAACAGTTTACTGTATAGATCCCAGAGGACTCAATCTGAAGGTGAAGGTGAAGAGGAAGAGGAGAGCACTTGGAGATAGAAAGTGGGTCCTCCATCTCTCTCTGGAGTTTGGAGTGTGAAGGTGAATCAATAGATTTGAGTGTGGTGATGGGATGGGATATAATGGGATGGAGGGAGTAGTAGTAGTTATTTCAGATAGTTTTGCTTTATATTGATTCTGGAAATCATGACATGTTCTTAGATTTGAAAGGCAAGCCTTACTTTTTTAATAGTGCGCATGGAGTTCTTGGGTTAATAATGTGCACTCAATTACTTAATTTAATCTGCATTTTTAATAATCTGATATAGCCAGAGATCAATTCTTTCACATGGCTGATAAAGAGGTTATTCTTGCAACAAAGTGGGTATGATGAAGTCATCTTAGCTCAACAACGCCTTTTATCCCACAAACTAGTTGGTGGTGAAGGCTGAAAATAAATCTCGATATATAAGCGTAAAATTTGAAAGTCAATAAACAAAACATACTAAAAAGATAAAACTAAATTATATTTGAAAGGAAAAAAAGATAAATATTCTTAAATAAAAGAATAGAGAAGAATGAGATAAATAAAATAAAATGCACCCTCATACAGAAACTATAGACATACATATATATATAATGTTAAAATGAGCCAAAGAAAAAAAGAATATTAAAGAGAGAAACATAAAGCACAACAAAAAGGTAAAACACCCCTCTGATATGCGGATTACATTCATTTGCTCACTCTTATCACAATCGTCAGTTATATTTTGCTCCTTCAAGCTTTTTTGTATAACTTTCTTCCAAGTAATTTGTGGCCTAATTCTCCCTCTTCTTATTTCTGCCTCTTGATACAAGACTATTCTTCTCACCATTGCATCTATTGGCCAATTATATGGATATATGTGCTATTGAGGAATTTTAGTACATCCGAATTTATATATTCTGCTGAAATTTATTGATATGCTTAGTTTTCTATCAGTACTTTTATTTTGTATTTTTTCTCGATCTCGAAAAGAATTTTTTTTGACACCAATGGGTGGGTGGTTGTCCAGTTGAAACTTGAATTTGATGTCTCATTTGCCTGGCTATTTTTACGAATGTCATATTTAATTTCTTTAATTTGGTGCGTGTTTCAGGAACTATATACAAGACCACCATTGTCCCTTCCCGGACATTCTGCGTTGTATGTTATTGTCCTTCAAATTTTCATGTTAAAACTTTGTATCCTCGAGCCATGTTTTATCTCAAATGTCTATTGAAAACATTAATCTCTCTCTCCCCCTACAAACATACATATGTATATGTTTAATTGCATAGTCAACTAGCTTGTAATTTCTGTTTTCAGTTGCTGTAGGTTCACATAGTTCTCTTCTCATTCAGGTTAGCTTTGGTCAGTCAGAAGCAAAGGTTAGTACCTAATGTCTACTTGTTTGTTCTTCGTTTTTAACTTCGGCTTTCCCTTTCTTTTCCCTACTTTATATAGTTTCTCACCCTTTTCCTAGATGATATTGCTGCACAATTATTTCTAATTTTTGGACAGGAACATGTGATTTAAGTTAATATTGACTCTAGTCATTCTATTGGTGGTATTTTTCCTGATAGATAGAGGCAATCATGAATGACTTTATTCAGCTGAAACCACAGTCTAATGTTTATGATGCAGAAACCATGGTCGAAGGTAGGGATTTCTTTTGAGTTTTCTAATGTGGTACATATGTTGCACTTTAGGAAGTTCAGTTTTCTATATAGACATGTCTACTAATACTTACATTCTGTCATTCTCATGAGTAGGAACACTGGACGGGTTCTCATTTGATTCAGAAGATGAGCCTGACAATTTGCCTAAAGCAACTACCAATCAAAATGACCAAAATGAGAGTGTTGAGGAACAACACAAAGGAAAAGGCAAAGGGAAAGCTGAGAAAAAATCTGTAAGTCAAGTAAATTTTTATCTTGAAGTGCATATTTTTTGTGACTCACGGATGCTCTTTCATAGACCATGTCTTTGTTAATTAATGAGTTTTGGATTCAGGCTCCAGGACGCAAAAAGAGTAAATCTGCAGGAGTAAAGGCTCCAAAGAAAGTAAAAAAGAAAACTCAAGTCACAAAGAAAACCAAGGCAAAGAAATGATTGATGAATGTATATCAAGTTTCTTCATTTGTATCTTTATGCCATCAACTTGTACCTGCTGATAACAATTTCATAGTTTGTATTGTGGTGTAGAGCAAGAGCTATTATTATACTTTTCCTTTTCTTCCTGAAAATAGAAGAAAAGTTTGTATACAAAAAATTACTAGAGCCACTCTTCCAAGGGATCCAGTCCCAATTTTTATTTCTCTAAATATATTGTACTAGTTGAATTCAACTGAGAACTTTATCGCAGATAATGATATCTACAATGCCATAGCAAAGACGAGGAGGACTAATAGAGGAACTTGTACGAGGATGTTTGAGGACGAAATCTGCAGGCCAGAGAAGTCTTTATTGCTGCTCTTTTGTATTGGCGGCGCTAGTGATGTACCGTTTGATACCTTCATCCTGCAATACCAATCCACTTGTTTTATTTTCAGAAAACTATAAAACAATCCATTTTTGCTGCGGAAAAGAAGAAATATGAGAAAAGGAAGAGTTTTTTACCCATTGATGTTGGGGCAAAATATGATGGAATATTCATAGGCCTTGCATGTGAAAATGCTGGTGCCATCATCAAATGCATAACTATATGCCCTTGGACAAGCTCTCTTAAAGATGGTTGAATAGAAAGATGGCTGACAAGTTGTTGGGTTTGCAAACTCCCCACTGCAGCAGTATTGGTCAAGTCCAAATGCCTCGCAGGCACTCCTGCATGCAACCACACCCCTTGCCTCTCCACCGTCTTCACCAGCCACCTGCAGTTCTTTAGGACAACCTGTTCAATTTTCAATTTTTTTTGGTCAATCTGTCCCCAAAAAAAGAAAGGTTTTCTGCCGAATTTTTTGCAAAATACATCGATTGGATATGATTATAGAGGTGGCCCACTATATTAGAGTTATCACTAATACTTTCTAACGTAATTGGCAACAAGAAAGTCTATACATAAATATCATTTCCATGAACAAAAAATGTTGGTGGGATATATATTATAGTACATCACATCTTATGTATTGTAATTGTTTTTCAAATCTTACCAATGTTGATATCTGTAGCACATCCTGTGGCATTACATCCACCATAGATGCTGCGAGGTGCGGCAATGAGTGGCAAATTATAACCATCAACAAAACTGACGTCGTAAAAATCAGTCTCATTGCCTTGGCCGAGGGTTATCTCGAACAGCGAGACAGGTGGAGCGGCGCCAATACCCCCACATTCCAGCCTCCCTCCGCAGTCCCCTGTTTGACATTTACCAGCACCTGATGCATCAAATATGCAACCTGTTCTTGCCCAAATTCGACCCGACCATCCCGGTGCACTTGGGATGCGGACGCTTTGGCCTGAGGCCAGTTCAATCCCTGTCATCGGAAGTTGAGGTGTTCCTGCACCGGCTAGTGCACCGGGCCATATTGTGTATGGACAGTAGTTAGTTATGGTGAATGTGCAGGCTCCATAACAAAAGAAAAAGAAATGATCAGAAATAAACTGGTGGTGAGGTTTTGGGATGTTATGATCAGCATATTATTAAGAGAAAGTGGTTTATGTCCTATTACTAAAGTCTCAAGGGGATTTCCTCACAGGGGATGGCCTATCTTCATATATTTATACATTGTGAGATTGAAATAAAGATCTAAAGATTTTTACTGAATTACAATTGCGAGAATTGATAAAATTGTAAACAAAAGTTTTTAAACTATATACAAAAAAAAAGTCGGTACATAAATTTCCACATATTTATATATATATATATTATATATGAATATATATTTATGTAGCGTTTTAAAGATCAGAAGATCAGGCTATAAATTTGTTTAATACGAGACTGGGGATAGATTCACTTGGAAGCAATTCCTTTCTTTGGCAGTTCATGGAGGATGTCTAATAAAGGCAAGCTAAGCATAGACAAGTACTGAGAGAATCATTAGGTAGCTCCTACCAACATATGTATCAACTAAAATCTTTAGATCTAAATCATGTCTTGTCATATAACAAGGATTCCAAAGCTACATTTTAAAACTGACAACAATAAAAGACACAACTCCAAGATAGTTGGTTTCAAGATTAAGATATTCTTTTCTTCTCACAACATCCATCACTCACTTACAAAATACAAAAAACAAAGATTTTGTGGTATATTTTATTTCTTGGGTGGTTTTCTGGATTGAGAGTTGTTAAAAGCCAACAACTCCATTACCTTTTAACAATAATCATATCTAGAATCTTAAACAACAAATCTGCTTGATAGATAAGTTCCAACTATTTTCATCAATTAATTCCTAAATGTGTCCTCAATAAAAGGAAAAATCGCTGAAATAAAATATAATTATACAAGAAATCTAAGAAAGTCGCACCTAACTTCAACTAGAACAAATTCCATAATAAGCAAATCAACACCTAATTCAATCTCAGCTGTACAAATTCAATCTCAATGCTGAGAGGTGGAAGGAGCTTTATACAACTTACAGAGCATACAAAGAAATAGCAACATCTATAAAAAAGGATGATGATTTGGAGGCAACCAATTGGGAACCCAATCAGCCAGGAGGAAATCTCAGTTGATCCTTTTATAGGCAACATTCATCATCATCTCATTCTCCAGATTAGATGGAAATTTCAGGAGAAAGTCCAGAATAACATTATATACACAATAGTGCAAAAAAATTGCACTAAATAATTGAACAATCCAGAATATTTACAAATAGATCCTAACAAAACAGTGTAGTATCAATTAATTCCACCTAAAGCAGAAAACCTTTCAGAAGAATAAGCTTTAGATAAATAATTATGCTCATTGGGTTTACACAGATAAAAGACCCTATCTGCTTACTGGCTAATCGTAAACAAAAGCTGAAAAAAGCAACTTTTCAACTATAGTTTGAACCATACAAATGACCTGCATAAACAGATTTGAGCCAAATTACAGCACAAAGCAGCCAACCATCTGGATAAAGATAACAAAGTCGAGCAGATTCTTGAAGTTTTATTGCTATTCAAAGTTGTTTAACATCAAGAGGCTAGGAACTGGAACTACTTGAAAGTGGAACCTAATTATTAACTATGTTTTCCTTTAGAGAGATTTGGATCAGAGGTAACAAGGGTTCTTGCTTTGGCAGAATCACCAAGTATTGTTCCATTAGAGTAGGTACAGCAGCTGAACCCATCGACTGCTGCTTCCTTGGTTGCTGCATGCACCTGCTTCTGCTCTTGGGTTGGTAACGTAAGTTGCTTACCCCAGCAATAACCAGGACTCTGGCCAGATTCCATCTAAAGACAGGATCTAAAACATGCCCGTTGACATAAAGAGGGCCTCAAGAACTGTTTGTGCCATTATGAGTTCCCATTTCTCAATGGGCACGAAATATATGATTTGAAATCGCCCTTACTGATATATATGCAATTTTTGCAATTTCCCCATTTTTCAGAATCATTAAGGTGGGTACCCTGCTCCGCACAGCAAAACAAGGAAAATCCAAATATTCTCCTGCAAAAAAAGAACAAAATTGTCAGAAAATACTTGCATCCACATTCCACAATAAGATTTCAGACTAATGACTATTCTTAATGCAATAAACTATATTGAACTCTCCTGAGTGGCATATACTTCACCCCCTGCAAAATAAGATTAATCTCAGGACCCATAAATTAGTGCAGCAAGATGAGAAAAAAATAAAATGAAAATAAAAATTAAAGTTCAAACAAAAAACAGGAGATGAACTGAATTGTCCTTCTTAAACCTGAAAAAGAGTAGGGCAAGTCAGACAAGATAAAAACATGAACTTGGATAAAAACTAAAAATTATGAGCCAACAATGAAAATCAAGTTATAGAAGTCATCAACATGGTGATATAGTAAATAATGAGTGAACAAATTAATAACATCACATCTAGAATAATGAACTAGTGTCAAAACAGTTACCAAATGCAGTGGGTTCAACAAAATTGACAAAACAAAGAACCCTGTAGTTTGTCAAGTTGCCTAAAGCACCCTGCAATTATCATAGTTCAGATTTTGGAGCAGCTTGAATGCAACTCATTCAGAATAGAATTAATATTAATATAGAATTGTCAAACTCCTATGGATAGTTAGGCTATTCAAAGCGAAAAAGTACATCCGCGATTCAAAATATAAGTTGTTCCTACAGATGGGCAGGACAATCACATCCGCCTCTTAATTACCCAAATTAAGCTCAAATATCCATACTTTCCCGAACGAGAAAGATTCACAAAGAAAAAAATAAATAAAAAGAAAAGAGCATAAGAGTTTGGCAATTAACGTTATAATGTTTAGCTCATGTCCATGCCATCTCCAATTTGACTGCAGATTGGACCAACAGCAGAGAAGGATCTCTCAAAAAGAGAGGGATGGAATTGTGCACTTTTTTTACGCTTAAAAGTGCAACTATCAGAGGGGGAACTCTCAGCATCAAGCTTCCTACGCACACCTTTAACAGCCTGTTCCTCAGCCGGTGTTAGAGGGAAAACCTGCCTGCTCACTCTGCAAAGGGAGCTATGGTTATCATACAGAATTCTCTGGTTACAGTTTTTGTCACAAATGTGAGTCAGTCCTGTTAATATGCAGCGATACATGTTTCCACACACATGTTCGATTTTCACATTTCCAATCGCACTTATGAACAGAGTTTGGCCCATCTTGGCCCAGAATATTCGACAGATAAATAACATTTGTAGGCACCACAACCATAGATTTTCCATATACCTCCATATCAGCAAGCTTCAAAGTCTTAATGAAGATTTCACGCTCCTAATGCCTATCCCCAAACTTCTGCAGGACACGAGAAACTGTCAATTTGATGGGATCGACATGCAGCTCTAAGCATAATAATGATGTGCCTGAAAGTTCTTTTGCTCATTTGGCCATAGACCCCTTGTTAAATTAGAACAATAATTCTCTTTCTTAGGTTTGAAACCTAAAATAGTGACATAATGTAAAAACTAATGGTCTCTCTCTACAGATAACTACTCAACTCAACTTAGATCATGCCATGATAAGATAATTTCATTAGTGGAAGTGCTTCATTAGTGTAGAAGTGCACCCAAGGTTAATCATTGCAATCTAAATTTCGGTTAGTCATTCACAATTCCGGCACACATGCAAATCAACTTACAAACTTGGCCTCTAAACAATGTAATTCTAATATTTCCATAACCAACTAAGAACTACCTTATTAATATTTAATACATCCTAGATAGCATCATAAATAGAATCATAGGGGTAAAAAACGTTAATTACACCATATTAAACAGATCAGCTCGCTATATTGCACAATCTAATCAAACAACAACAAAAATCATCAAGATATACTCAAAACTAAAAACCCTAGAAGGTCAAAATGGTAAAGTCTTGGCTAACACCATACAGTATCATTCAAATAAATAATAAAATACCATAAACAGATTAATCCATACAAGATTCTAAATAGTTACAGAGTTCAAAAATTCCCCAGAACTAAATATATAAATAAAATCTCAACTTTGAAAGAAGGATAAATACAAAGACTCACCAGAAGAGACCCACTACTTTCTCTCTCTCTCTTCAACCCTTTAACTCTCTCTCCAAACAGCCAAGCCCTAGTCTGATGAAGCCAAAAATGGCGAAAGATGAGGGGGAGAGAGTGGTATTTATAGAAAAAGACAAGGTGATCCGATTCTCGTGTAGACTGTTAATTAGGGGAGCAGATGTAGATGTAAATGTAAATATAAATGTAAATGTATTTGAAATTAAAGTCAAATTTTAGGTGAGAGATTGAATATTTTTAGAGTTAATTGTAAAAGTGTCCCTCATGATTCTATAAATTTTACTTTTGACTTTAAAGTATTAGCTTTTTTCAATTATGTCCTTTTAAGTTTTCAAGTTATTTCATTTTATCACTATAATAAAATTATAGGTACATATATACATGTCTTATGTTTTATATACCATACATAATTAACCCCTTTCTTTTTAAAAAATATTATTATCACATAAAAAATATCACAATGCATACATGCTCTGCATGCAATGCGTATTTATAGGGGGCCCATATATCACATATTATACAATGCGATACTGTACGTTTACTTGAAGAGGTCAACCATCAACACTAATTTATACGATTATATTCCCTCGATTTAAATTATGAATCTAATTTTCAAATACGATTATAAATTAAATTAAACGGATAGAATTTTATTTAGTTTAGTTAATAAAATTATAATAATTACAATATATAACAAAAATGATTAGGCTGTTGTAATTTTGGTAAACAAAGACAGAGTAAAACGATTCATTCTTATGTAAATATAAAACATTTTAATACTTTATGATACATAATAGCTTGCATACATGTTTTTTACGTATTTATGCCCAGCCTCCATATATCACTACGTAGTTTTACAATATCACGTGTATACGTGAGATTAAAGTTTAATCAATAGTAATAGTATATAAACACGTATTACTATTGATTAGACTTTTAATGGCCAATCGTTTGATAACGTCGGAAGAAAATTTTGTTTTTGAATCACGTGATACTCTGTTTTTTTTTTTCAGTACACGTTAACTTGAAGAGGGTCAACCATCAACACTAATCTATACGACTATACCAGCTATTCCCACGGATTTAACTTAAAAGATGCCATGTAAATTTCGAAGGGCTAGGCTCTTGATTCGGCCCAAATTTGAACGAGGGCTTCTTTGTACATGTATATTATACATATGGTTACAAAATGGAGTTATATAAATGGAGTCCTACATTTGAAATAAAGAAAGCAGTCATGGATCTTAATGCATTTAGACAAGCCTTATTTCACCAATTGGACCATTAATTGTATTTAAAACTTTGGGATGGTTTGGTAGGATCTGTATTAATTGGACATGGATCATATAAGAAAGGCCCAAAAGTCCATAATAATATATTATGTCCCTGGGCCCAATCAAATGCAAAGAAAGCAAAAAAAGGATAAACAAGAAACTGCACAATCCAATTTGCCAAGGACCAAAACCCCGAGCAAGAGCATTTACCAATAATAATATGTTATGGGCTGTGATAAATGCACAAAAGATAACTAAATCAATAATGAATCAACCTATATATAATACATACCAATATACAAGAATCAAAATGCTTATATATAAAATTAACCAAAACCAAATATACGGTAACTAAAACAATATACAAAAGTAACAAAATACCAAATTAAGTGGAACAAAGATTATTTTCCAAATCATATAAGAAAGGCTTACATGATAAGAACTAAATCGCCTAAAATAGTTATATTTACGTTAACTAAATCATAAACAACAACACGTAAAACTAAAACCAGCTTATTAAATCATTTAATAACAGTAAAATACATTTATAACTCTAACTCTATTTTGATACTTATTTGATATAACAATAAAAAAATATAAATAAAATAAAGAACTAAACAGTATATAACAATAACCATATATTTATTTTAATAAGAACTGTTAATAACCAACCAGATATCCAAAGAACCTATAATGAAAGCCGCATTTAAATAAAAATTGAGTGAACAAAATATTTTCCAATCATAACCAAATGAATAAATAACATACTAAATCAAGAATTCAAATAGTTACAACCAATCACAGTTTACGCTACACCTATCCTCCAAACCCACCAAGAAGAAAGTGTAAGAATAAATATATAAGTGTCTACAAATATTCAGCGATTTTGTTTCACGGATTTCGTCGCAGAATCGTAAATGCTGACGCTCACGACGCACATCAAACGCTAACAAAACCAACGTCCGTCGGTCATATGGACGGGGAACAAAACATAGTCAACATTTCCATAAGTAAAGTCGACATCCCATAAACAAAATTCTACGAACGTATTCAAGAACATCACCTCCTGCATAAATAAGAATTTTATCCGTGATTTTTACTTGTATACTCAAAAAAGAATCTGGTACGAATCAACAATCCGTAATAAGGTCTCTTATACGTGACCATTAATTGTCAACTAAAAAAAAATATAAATATTAATATTTAAATTAATACGATAAGAACTAAAACATATAAAACATATACGATAAGAACTAAACAATATATTTAATAAAGAATCCAAACATTTGTAAAGATAAAGAACTAAATGGGCTTATACGATAAGACAAAAATGGGCTTATAATGATGACCAAATGTATTATACGACAAGAACTAACTTATACTTCATCAGAACTAAAACATGCTTATATAAAAGAACGCATCGCTTTATACGGAACCAAAAACATATATAAAACATATGGGCGATAAGTCCATAATAATATATTCAAACAAAGAATACGATAAGAATCCCTGGGTAACCATAACTATAAAACATAATTGAAAAAAAGAACTACATCGTATAACAAGAATAAATAACCAACAACATGTAAAAAAAACAGGATGGCATGTCATTATAACACTAACCTCATCAAGAACATATACAAAATAACTCTTTACTAAATAAGATTGACTTAATACGTCAAACGTATTGACATGTCATTATTCTTGCCAATCTCAGGAAGATAAAAACACCTATTAATCATTAAAAACAAAAGACATATAAATACAATAAAACAAACAAATATGTCTAACCTCGAGATTTTCAGCATCATCATCAATTTTTATTTATTCTTCAACCCCAACATCACGCGCCAACTTCAATACTAATCTCAGATCTATTCCCATCCTCACAACAAAATTCACGACACCATCACCATCATTATTCTTATTTATTTTGAATCATCATCAACATCCCTCACAAACACGGGGTCTTCACACCTTTAAGAACTTCATCATCATTAATAACATCTTCACACTCCTAACCACGACTCTGTACAAACCCATCTATTTTCTCATCACCTATCAACCCATCATCACAAACCCTCATCATCATCATTATTTTTACCTTTAAAAACAACATCATCATCAAGAATAACACCACGCATCAGCCTTCTACCGCCTTTATCACCTACATCATCTTCACCATCATCATCTTTCATCATCAATATCATCATCATCATCACCACCAACATCATCCGAATCATCATCACTATCAACTTGTTTCTCCCCAACACCTTTCATACCATGTAACCTATCTCTAATAATGGACCTAAAGTCCATACAACTCAACGCTGAAAACATGATATCATCTCATTACTATCGCCTCGCCAACTTTATAATATCTTAAGTTAAGTCACATTTTCTCTCCAACTACTTAAACCAGTATCAATCGGACCTTAACTTCGTATATAACAATTCCAATGTCACACCCCTTTAACTTTTCAAAACATTCTTACCCAAGATCCTTCCCATTTGAAAATCAAGCTCAATTCAAATCGTGTTTATCCTCTCTCCTGGGACGTGGAATCTAGACCTTTATCCTCAACTAAAAAACATTAAGTACATTTAGTAGGGTTATCCTGGATAAATATTAAAACAAATACATAAAAAAATAGTAAATAAAGAATCATGTAACATAATTAAGAACTAACTACATATATACATGTGTAACCAAATGTATATAAATTAGTAACCAAAACACTAAGAAAGTATACAAATTTCAGATAACTCCCGTAAACCAATAAAATTGTTATTAAAGAATAATAAGGATAATTTTAATTAAGAATCAAAACGCCAGATATTCAGTAACAACATACATTGTTATTAATAACACAAATATAATTAATCAAGAATCAAAAATGAGTATATAAAGGTAACTAACTAATTTGTTACAATGTGAAACATCACAAAAATAATCAAGAATCAAATATATAACTAAAGGCAACTAATTATACTCTAGTAGAAAACAAAAATAATTGCCCTAATAAAATACGGGGCCAGCTCAACTCTGGCTATTCGTAGGGGTTTCACTAGCTTCTTCCATCTAAATAAATCTGACATCAAACTGATGCTCAATATCGTATATGCCTTTAATTTTGAATAATCTAAATGATCTCAAACATAAAACTTGAATACATATAAAACCATTCAATCCCGAATAATTTCAGTATAATGATCCTCAGAGAAATTATATATCAACCTGGCACCATTCCTTCCTTTCTTCAATCTCCCTTCAAGCATTCGGTTAAAGAGTAATTTATTGGTCTCGATGCGACTTCCCCAAGGAAAACAATTAACATCACCATAATATAGAAATTGACCATCGCTTCCATCCATAACGCATTTTCGAAATGTGGATAAAATGAAATTAAACACCAAAAAAATAAATGACATCTTAATAGCCTCATCATCATTATCAAAACTCGTTTCTCCCGATAAACCATGCCTATATTACTACGCTGCAATAGCCTTTTATGCCCAAAAACTTTTCAATAAGCATATTATCTATACCATGTCATGCTAAAGTACCAAATTGAGGGAACAATATGGTTACAAAATGGAGTTATATAAATGGAGTCCTACATTTGAAATAAAGAAAGGTCCATAATAATATATTATGTCCCTGGGCCCAACGTGAAAGCTCTCGTCCCAGTGTTCTCTTTTCGGGTAATTCGACTTATTTACGTCACGGATATATTTAAGTTTTTTTGCTATTAGCACTGATTTTATTAAAATCGATCTTGTACAACGTTTAATACAATTTGAAGTGCTTTGATGTATTTAAAAGAGGTTGTTCGGCATTTACTTATGAGTTGATTAGATTAATTTCTAAATCATTTATCATTATTTATTTGTTTGTCAATAACTTATTTTATAACTTATAAAGAAAATTATTAAATTTACAACACTTTTTATTATTTTCACAATAAAAGTGTTGTTATATAACGATTTTTTAAAACATTATCATCATCTACGGTGACACTTTAAAATAACAAAAATATTTTAAATTTAACAATCCCTTATAAATCATAAAAAATAAGTAATAAATTGTTAGTTATTTAAAAATAACTTATAAATTAATTTTAATTTAATCAAATATAATACTCCCTCCATCCCATGATAAATAAAAATACAAAATTATCTATAATAATAATAAATTAAATATTTAGATTAAAATTAAAAAAAAAATAAAAAATATTTAATGTTATAAGTATAATAAAAAAATATATATAAAAATTTAATTATTAAAAGAAAATAAATACTTAACCTGGGACTATCCGTAATAATAAGGATGGACCGAGGGAATATCTATTTTGTTACTCTTTTATTTTTGCTAAATTACATCTAATTTCCCTTCAAACCTTTTAGCCTGGTCTCTTTCTCTTCTAAGAAACAAAATACAAAACGACTAATACTCCTGCCTGCTCTGCTCTCTCTCTCTCTCTGCGCTCGATCCGTCAATTTCTTGGCCTCTCCCGCCTTCCATCCGCGGCTGTTACTCCTGTTACTCATTCGATTTCTGTTAGGTAACAAACCCTAGACCAAATTTTGATATGTATATATATATATATGTATTATGTTATGTTTGAATCTTTGGCACGTGGTTTTTCTTTTTCTTTACCTCTTTAATTTTGACTGTAGTTTCAGTGCCTGTGGGTTTCGATTCAATTCCTCCTTAATTTGCTTAATGGTGTTAGAATTGGGTTGTTAATTGTTCTGTGGAATAACAAAAGTTTGATTAATTTTGGGTAATGATTGGTTATGTTTTGAACTCTGAAGCAAGTTTTTCTTGATTTGAACTTTGAAGCAATTTTTTCTTGAATTACTAGCTGCTTTGTTATTTAGCTAAACAGTTCAATTACTTTTGCTGCTATAAAACTCTGTGGAATATAATTTGGTTCTGTTGGTTGCTGGATAGAACAGAGTGTATGAAAAGCAGATTACTTCAAAAATACTCCATCCGGTCCACACAAAGAGTTGCATTTGCAAATTTCTCATTTTATACTATTATCAATAAAAAGAGGAATCTTTTTGTGTAACATTTTTTTTTTTTTATGTACATTCGGATATGCTTGATCCTGTGCAATGGAATTGGTAGGATGTGTTGTTTGTGGAGTTCCTTTTCTGTAGTTCTATGTGATACAATCCAAACCTTGTGACACTTGTGCTGAAGTTTATGTAATTCTAAGTTACTGAGTAGTGGTTATATGCCAGTCAGTGAGTAAACTAATTAGAATATTGCTGCTTATGTTACTAATTTTTGGGGTAATTGGGAATTTTTCAGGGTTGTAAAGAAGGGTGGTAAAAGAAATTGAAAATTTTAAACAGCATGATGCTCTTTTTATGCCATTGTGTTACCTGTCTGTGGTAAACCTCATTTCTTTAATAAACAAAACTTGCTAATTACACAAAATATGCATGTCTTCATGTCAATGGGCAACCTGTGTTTGCATGAAATGGTTTTGGGAAAATTTTCACTTCACCTATGCATTAAAGATTAGATTATGTCTTTGTCACAATGTGTTTAACTATACACCTTTGCATTATCAAGATTAGATTATGTCTTTTGTCAAACAATGTGTTTAACTATACGGATGGTCATCTTGTTAAATATTCAAAATGCTTCTATTTTTTTCTTCTAAATCCTGTTATTTAAATATGCAAAATTGTGGATAATTGTTATGATATGATATTGAATAAAACAAATTCACCCCACTGTGCCATATTTGTGTTTCTTTCCGGGTAATTTATTTGACTTATTTATGTCATGGATATATTTAAGTTTTTTGCTACTCGCACCGATTTTATTTTATCTTATAGAATGTTTAATACAATTTGAAGTGCTTTGATGTTTTAAGGTGTTCAGTGTCAATTTGGTTGTTGTGTGGATGTGATTGTTCCAAAACCCTAAATTTTGGAAGATTTTGTAATAATATCCCATCTTTGTCTTTCTTAGTAGTAATTTTAAAATCCCATAAAATGAAATTAATGTTTCTCTTTTCTGGTATCAAATTCAGTTTCTGGGCTTGAATTCAGTGGAGTTTATTTTTGGTGGAGGGGAATAGGTTGTTCTTCCCTCCAATTAAACTTGGCAAAAACTATGTCTATTGATGAAATTAATTGCAAAGTATTGAACACGCACCATGCTTTACTTCTTTTCAAACAGATATGTGCAATGGAATAATCCAAGGTGATTATCTGTGCCAATTTAACCAGCTTGTTTTTAAGGCTGTATTTGAACGCTAACTGTGCAATAAACATCATCAATGCCCTTTTATTTAGATTTTGCAGTTTTAAATGCATTTTTGGAACTGTCAACTTGATGGTTATATGTATAAGGTTGTGATTGTCTGTTTTTCTTAAAACTTTTTGTTATTTTTTGTTGATTTGTTGGTTGTTACACTTGCTGTTTACATGACATATGTATGCCTAGATTATTATTTTTATTGTCTACATGGTATCACATATTACAGTGATACAAATATGAATCTGGCTATGGTTCTTGTCATTTCTTAACTGGGTGTTTTGTTTTCCCTCTTAACAAGGGTGAGAGTGTAATATTGTTGTTTATTAATCGGTTTCAATTTTTATCCAATTTATTTGGTAAACCGACATAGATCGACTGTATTACAATGATGAACTTGGTTATGGATATATACCAGTTTGTATGTGAATATATCAAATGCTGACAATATGTCAAATCATGAATTCCTATTGTCTGAAAATGAGAGTCCTACTTTCTTTTCTAGTTTGTATGAAAATGAGAGCTCTATTTCTCAAAATAGACCATAAGATGACATGAGTGATGAGTTTCAAATTTATCCTTGGTTTTTTTTTGTTTTTGTAATGTTAAAACATTGTTATACATTTATGTTGATGACATGTTATATTAAGGCTTTTCTTTTTTTTTCTGTCTATAATTATGAAGAACCATATGAAAAACAATATCTGAGATTTTGATTTTCTCCTGGAAATGTACTAGTTCAGCGGGATTCTGGTAATAGCATTAATTGATAATTCAGCAAAATGAAGAATTAATATTTACTTGCAAGGATAATATTGAGAATTTACATGTTTTTATTGTTATATAGTGTAATTTTTAAAAGTACCCCTTTCAATCTTTGTTAACTTGCCATAACTTGTTTTTCACTTGAATCCTGGACACCTGGTTTATGGTGTAGTTTTGCTTCTTTGTATGCTTAAACTTCACCACCCAAGACAATCTCCTTTATGCATCTGCTTTATCTAACATATAAATATTTGATCACTAGATAAAGAAGCATGGTGGGATTTAAGAATAGGTACATGGTGATGGAGGTATTTTTGGATCCAAATAGAGATCTAGCTGTAGATGATCCCATTATAATTACCCAATTAAATGTTACGAAAGCAATCAAAGACAGCATTCTTGTAAACTTTGGCGAGTGTGGTCTTGCCTCATCACTTGGGTCGTTTCAAGGTGAGCACAACATAACAACTCATTTTTTGGTCTGACTTATTCAATGTCTGTTGTGTTTAAGATTGCTTGTAACTTCCAGTAGACTTATATCATCTTCCAGATTTCTATTTTTTGCATCTTTAAATGCGATATTTTTTGTAGTCAAGTATGTGAATCCCATTACAAAAGTTTGCATCATCAGAGCCTCAAGGGATGAGTATCAAAAAGTCTGGTCTGCAATTACAATGGTGAGGAGTATTGGAAACTGCCCAGTGATGTTTAGCTTGCTGGACCTGAGTGGTAAGTCAAACAGCAGCGAGCCGAGAACACTAAAATGTGTTATATTGTATTACTGTCTTATAGTATTTTTTTCTGGATACTAGCTTTCGTATTCTGCATGTTCCATAGAACCTTTGGAATACAAAATTTCACTAGTCATCTCAAGAGAGAATATCTTTTATGTTGATAAAACCTCACTATGAGTGTATGATATATCATTCCCTTCTTCCACTTTCTATGTTCTTCTGCTCAAGTGTCTGACTTTCATACCAAGAAACCCTATCTGCCCTATGATTTGCTAGCCGGGAACTATTGTTCCTCGTTCCGAATCATGGTATGGGAATGTAAATACATTTTTTTATTTCACCAATAGGTAGCATTCCCCGTATCTGATTTCATTTTGCATTCTGAATCGATCCACATTCTTGGTAACCATGCTTTCATCTTTATGACAAGTGGATCTATATATGAGTACTCTCTTACACTTGCTTGTTTCTCGGTTAGTAAGAGGTGTTATAGTGTATTTTGACTGGATTTGATTAAATTCTTGGACTCAAAATAATTTATAAATATGGTGTGTTTGATATGTGAAAAAGTAAAATAATGATCCTTTAGTAGGAAAAAAACTTGTCATGTATTAGTCCCCATAAATATGTAATGCATGTGAAAGAGTTATCCTGTAGTATAGAACAAATAAGAGGTTGTCCTGATTCCTGAAAACTGCTGAATGTGTTTTCATAACAAGTGTAAGTTGTTTAACATCCATGTTCTTTTGCATTAGGAAGCATCAAGGCCTGCAAAGATGCAGCTTTGAAGTGCGACGAATTGAAATTCGAGCAGTACAAGAATACGGCTGGACCTCGCGTCACACCTGAGATTAATCAACACATGCTGAATTGTCTTGAGAAGATCAAACTCTTAGAGCACTGAATATATATATATATATATATATATATATATATATATATATATATATATATATATATATATATATTCATGGTGTCTCCTTTGTAAGTTAATATGCTTTTATTAAATGAGGTGTTTGTTGGAGAATCATATTAACTTTTGGCTTCCATTTAGCTTGCCTCTTTTTCTCATTGTATTTCTGTATCCAAATTAATTACGTCTTTCAATATTGAAATTGGCTCTCGTATATTTGGTTTACTTCCAAGATTCACCTTGCACTTTTGTTTTAGGTTGAAGGAGAGAAGCATTTAGCCAGCGACTCTCCATCTCCGTGCGGAAAGTGATCAGGACCTGGAGATCCTCCTTGGGTTATTAGCAATTTGATGGCATTTTACAGTTGTACAAGGCTATAAGCTCTCCAGTCTCAAGGTTTGGGAGAGTATGGTTGACACTTATTTATTTGTGAGTATTCGTAGTGATGTTATCAGTCTTGCTGTGATCTCCTTGAGTCTGTCATATAGGACGGACTGTCTTTAAAAGTAGGAGGGGAAATATTTTTAAACTCAAAATTGAGATATTTATTAAAATAAAATAATAAATATTATAATGAGTAATACTCCTTTCTATTCAGATTAAATGATGTTTTAGGGAGTTTAACTTTATTTTATATAAGTGTCGTTTTGGAATCTCTATGCAATATTGCACTATTTTTTTTCTTCCTAATTTACCCATCTATTTAATATGCTTAGTAAATACAATTGTGGAGAGAGAAATAATTAATTAGGAACACAAAAGATATTTTGTGTTATTTTTTAATAAGTGTGCTTAACTCTAAAATGACATTTAATCTGAATAGGAGGGAGTATTTTTTATATAGTCGTTTTTGTATTAATTATAAGTTAAAAAGTAATCAATGCCTTGAGTTGAGTGTCTTGATCTGACAACTATGTAAAAAAACATTTGGGCCTTGTGCTAAGCCCACTAAGGGTTTATATAGACCACTCGTCTAGAATAGTCCACTGCCTTTGTTAAAAGGTGACCACCCCGACATTCCCAGCCCAATCCAAAAACACTTTTGCCTTGTGCTAAGCCCACTAAAGGGTTTATACAGACCATTCCACTAGAAGAGTCCAGTGTCTTTGTTAGAAGGTGACCGCCCCAACATTCGTAGCCCGATTTGTTGTTTGGTCGGTCTAAAAATTGTATTCATTCCGTTTTAAAATTAGATATACAATTTGACTTATGAGGTCAAATATTAAATTTCATATTTATTTAATTTTAGTTGATATAATTATTATAATTATATGGAGTAGTTTATAACAAAAATTATTAAATACAAAATTTATTTTATTCTAAATTTTTATGAGTCTTTGATGTTTAATCTGACTTATAAAGTAGTATGATTTAATAATCCTAACGTTTCATTAGAACTGATTCGATTCATGCAAGTGTAGTAAAAAATTTCAAAACTGGGATATTTGATAAAAACTGAATAAATCTGAATTTGAATGAGCTGAATCTGAATCTGAATGAGTTGAATCTGAATCTGAATCTGAATAAAAAAATTGTTTGATAATTGACATGTCTGAAACATCTGAATGACAAAACTTTATTATTTTATCCCTTCTAAAAAAATTCAAAATTGTTGTAAATTTATTTAATATTACTTAATATAATACTTATTATTTGTTTTTAATTTTTTTAATTTTTTTTACTTCATTCAGCTGTTCATTCAATCATTCAGCTCAAAAAATTTGATTTAGTCATTCATTCAAATCTATCTTATCGATTGAGATCGATCGATTCGATCATTTAAAACAAAATTCAACACTAAATAAACACCCCTTAAATAGTAGAAATTATTTCGAAAGTTGAAATAGAAATGAATGAAGGCCATAATCCGTGTTTGACTTTTGATAAATTTATTCAAAACGAACATAACAAGTGACTAGTCATATACTCCCTCCTATTAAATGTCGTTTTGGAGAGTTTCATTTTATTGATATACTGGACTGTTTTGGAATTCTCAGCTACTCAAAACGAATATTAACACTAGTTTTTTTTATTTACCCCTCTATTTAATATGCTTAGTAAATACAATTCCATGGACTATTGTTGAGAGAGAAATAATTAATTAGGGATATAAAAAATATTTTGTGTTATTTCTTAATAAATATGTTTAACTCTAAAAAGATATTTAATATGAATAGACAGGAGTAATAGGTTGTAATACTAATTAATGAAGGGCGGGTGACACAGAAATTGAGGATACAATTAATTACTCCCTCCGTCCCAAATACTCAGTTTTAACTCTCTCTCTCTTTTTTAAATTAATTACTTTTAGAATTAATAATTTAGAATATATAAAAATATTTTTTTAAATTATAAAAATTGAGGTTAATAGTAAATTATACTCCTATAGACTTTTTTTACATATATTTTTTCAAAATATTTTTTTAAAATAATTTTAAAAATAATACAAAATTAATTTGAAAAATTAAAATCAAACATTTACTTTGTGACTGAGGTATAATTGATTGTAAAGTTATTGCTAAGTGTATAAGACGTTAAAAGAAGGTGACGTATTCTACTACTCCAGTCAAGATTACTAGACTATTTTTGGGTATTGACTTTTCGTCCCATTAAAGTTCCTACTTTTTATTTATTTGTGGGTATATAAAGTATTTTTTAAAAAAGTTTCTACTTTTTATAATTTTTTAAAATACTTTATAAATTTAAAATTTAATATTTAACTTCAAAAGTTAAATTATATATTAATGTAGATTATTTATATTAAAAATGATACTATACTAGTAGCTTTTATGCATTTCTATAAATAAGATCCCTGAAAATCACCGAGTCCACAAATTAAACTAGAGAGCCAATGCAACCACACCCGTGACGTGTCATACTTGGACTCTCAACAACGATGGTGATTGTGATTGTGAATTAATACAGAAACCAGCAGAGTCAGCCACCTCACCTGCACCTGGGATATATATATATATATATATATATATATATATATATAGAGAGAGAGAGAGAGAGAGAGAGAGAGTTATATATCTGGTGGGAACTGAACGATGGAGAAACAAGTACTAGACTACTTTCTGGTGCCGATAGGGGTGTTAATAATGGCGGCATATCATATCTGGCTTCTCTATCAGATTGTCAAGCGTCCCTCTAATACTGTAATTGGCATCAACGCCATCAACAGGCGTTTTTGGGTTCATGCTATGATGGAGGTATGTATATATACACACATATATAAATTGTTCCTTCCTTCATTTCATTATGCATGCATATTCCGTATGTATATTCCATTTCATATATATATATATATATATATATATATATATATATTCTGATCATACCATTTTTATTGTTATTATTTTACAATCTCAATGAGTACAATTAATTAATATATGTTGATAATCTTGAAATGATAAATGATATTTCAAGCGCTTTCCACCTCAACAACATATATTCAAATTAAGATTTGTGATATCTTTGAGGTTTAGATCATATAAGTTTGTAAAATACTTTAAAATGGATAAGATTATTGTATTCAAATTAAGATTTGTTGAGCCGATCCTACTTTCATGGAAAAGTTGTTGGTTTGTTAATTCCTATCATTTAATTTTGCATGCCATCTAATTTAATTTATTTAATATTTCTCTCCTCATTAATTCATTTATGCCATCTAATTTATTTTCCAAATTAATCATGAATACGTACGTACGTACGTGGGTGTTGCAGGATCCGTCAAAGGGGGTATTGGCAGTACAGACGCTGAGAAACAACATAATGGCATCCACCCTCTTGGCCTCAACGGCCATCACCCTCAGTTCTCTGATTGCCATGTTGATGAGTAGCAAAACCACAGCCTCCACCACCCTCTTCATCTACGGTGACCGGAGCGCTTCTGGGTATTCCGTCAAGTTCTTCTCCATACTGGTGTGTTTCTTGGTGGCATTCTTACTCAATGTGCAGTCAATTAGGTACTATAGCCATGCCAGCATTCTAATCAACGTGCCTTACAAGAAGATTTCGTCTTACTACCAGCATCATAATAGTAATAGTAATAGTAATACTAATACTACTTCTTCTATTATTATGCCAATGCCAATGCCAATGCCAGCTGAGTTTGTGGGAAGGTCTGTGAATCGGGGGAGTTATTTTTGGTCATTGGGATTAAGAGCTTTTTACTTCTCTTTGCCGCTGTTTCTTTGGCTGTTTGGACCTATTCCCATGTTTGTCTCCTGCTGTCTTCTTGTTTTCTTGCTTTATTTTCTGGATTTCACCTTTGATTTTGCCCCGGATTCATCACAAAATCACCAGACTGGACGCCATATGGACGACGTGGAGACCCCTTGACAAAATTCAGTTATATATTTAGATAGATAATAATTAAGAGCTACAGAGATAAAAAAAAAATAAATAAAGACAAGTAATTGGGATATATATATATAAATTCAATCAAAGTTGAATCTCATTTACTACCTACTCCTTTGATGTTTGTAATAGCTTAATTTCTTGTTTTTCCTTTTTATGTTTATTGTTTTGTTTCTATGCCAACTACAGCTAAAATAAAACTCAGATACACTGTAGTATATTCTTCAGCTTAAACTATATACCAAATTGTGGAGGCAAAGCAGATCCATTTTTAATTGTTAAATAAAACAAACTTGGGTAGTGATGCAGATACTTGTATAAGTATAACTGGGACAGTTAAAACATGAAGCATTTGTATATAAATGTTGCTAGTATCATACAAAATACAAGTAGAAGCTAAAACATAAAATATTATTTCTCATCTGTCAGAAAATACAAGGGTTTTATTTTTAATACCATCTACTGTTTGAGGCTTAGAGCAATGTGTGCAACTGTTGGAGAAAAGTACACTCTTCTATGCATAATATAATAGAGCATCATCAGGCAGCACTCCCAAGCCAAACTTTTCTAAACTCTACCCAAATAATAACGACTTCACTTGCACATTTTCTCACTTGGTATTTAATATAAGAGAAGTTCCAGAATCAATATTTCAGTCAACTTACAATTACATAACATGGATATGTACAGTTATAGCTATCTTTCGTTTGCTGAAATACTATTTTTCATAAAACATGGATGGGTGGGAATGTGATTGAGACCAAGAAAAGTTCATGCAATTTTGGCAAACCAATGCATTTAAATAATTCTTATCAGAGCAGGAAGCATGTAGCCTGAACGGTCACAGTGCCTACTGAGGATTTGAAAATTAAGCACGACAAATTGTTGTGCTCTATGCAGACAAGACGGCAAAGTTACCTGTCAGTTAACGACATCCTCTAGTTTCAACTTCAACCTCATCATACCAGATTGAACTACTAATTCCCCTTTAGAAGGCTCCACCTTTAAGACTCTTGCTTTCTTGTTAAGAGAAGAAACATGCACCATATCACCAACCTTAGGAAGTTCTGCTCTCTTTCCTGCAAATTTGCATACATAGATGAAAGTAAGCAGCTAAACAAGAACTAATAAGCTTTAGATCAATTTCCCAAAAGGACAAAACATCTTAAAGAGGAGCATTAAAAAAGTCATATAGTGTTATCCTGTTAGCAGTAATGAAATGGAAGCAGACATAAATATAGCAGAAAACCCTCGCTTTATGATGTTATACCTGATGATGATGGCGATGTAGTATTAATGGGGTGTGTAGCTTTAGTTGCAACAGAAGTTTCATTATTTTCTGCTGTAATACGTTGACTGTCTGATGCAGATGTCTGCTGGCTGACATCTGTAGTAGTCAACTTGGAAGGTTGGGCTGCAGTTGCACGAAATTGTCTCAGCTTCATGTGAAGAGTAGAACGTGCTATTGCAGCTGCCTGAGAAATTTCTTGTCTCTTCCTGTATCTTTCATGGATGCCATGTTCTATGACCTTCCTTCTTGTCACCAGAAGTTTTTCATGAAGATCTCTTGAGAGCCTAAAACAGTTATAAACATATTTATGTCCATGCTCAGGGGGAAAAAATTGGTATTAATTGTTACTGCAATTACCAAGTTAGAGCATAGTGTGTGCTAGGGTAGCAACTTGTTATATCTACTTATCCTCATTATCAGTGACACGTATCATTATTCCTAGTTTAAGCTGCAAGACTGAAGAATTGAGAGAGATCATTAATCTCTCTCTCTCTATATATATATATATATATATATATATATATATATATTTGTAAATGGCGTTTTTCATGGCACAACATATATATCTTGAGTTGTATGCATGCTCAAGCAAAAGGTATAATTAACCAAAATTAGCTCACTCAGTACATTAACAAAAGGATTTAGGCTTTTGCAAACAGTTGTGCTAGACACAACATGCCCAATCCACAAAACTTTTTTTAATTTTCTTTTTCAAAAACTATAATTAATGGGATAGCAATCATATCATTTCTAGCGTTTGTAATGGGTTTGAGAGCACACCAATAGACTTCTGATATGAGGAAGACTGAAACATGTAACTAATCATAAGTCAATCAACTAAAAATAGCAGCGCTCATAAGTATTGCTTAATTAATATGCTTCATGAATCATGCCCATAGATATCTATGGTTAAAAGAAGAAGTCAAGATATAACGGACTTTTGGAAGGAAATCATTTCTTGCCAATCAAAACACATATTAATGAAATAACTGAACCCTCTGGAAATTAGGATAACCCAAATTTTAATAAATAAGTTTTTGTGGGCCTAAGAAGTATAGCCACACAAGTTTCTGTCATTCCCAAATTGTGGAGTGGTAACACTGCTAATTGGGACACTACTTTTTGATACTGTAAATAAATATTGACTAATAGAAGATTCTCACATCAGATAATGTTGCGATTCATGAATATGCTCATGAAAATTCTGCTTAAACCGCTCCATATCAACTATTGCCTGCATTTGATAATATATAGAAAAAAGAGAGTTATTGGGTTTACATGGAAAAGTTACAAGAAGCCATGGTCACATTAAACAATAATTGCATTTTTGCATACAAGAGTAATCATCATTTGCAAAAGATGCTATAAGAACATGCAACAAGGAGCCTCAAAACTAGTAAGCAACAGATCATTACATCTTATTTGCATAGAAAATAATTGCCTTATTTGCCTTATTTTTGTTTACTATTTACACCAATCATGAGTCAATATATTAGAAAGAAACAGCACTGAAAATCAGGGAAACCATGTAATTGGAGGTTTCTTTAGTTATGTATATTGGTATGGCTATATGCAGAAAAACTAACAAATATTTATATTTCTATTTGCTCCACATTGTTTGGTTTAATGGGCATAAACATTTCACATATCAGGGCAAAGCTTCAAGCCTTCAACAGGTCACTAAACTCGAGTAAAACCTATGTAAGTTACCTCATTGATCTCTGCACTAGCTGGTCCATAGCGTCCTCGAGCATCTTCTAAAACTATCTTGGGCAGTCCTAGCCTTTCAGCTATATTGATTGCATTGGAACGTCCTACATTGGATGATGTTTAACAATTCCGGTCATACCTCGTACAAATTGGTATTGTAATGAGAAGGTGCCACAAGAATCAAGGGGAAAAAAAAGAAAGATAGTAAACAACCACCTTTACTTGAAAAACAAAATAAGTGAAATACAACATGAACAAAAGAATAAAGATAGAAGGCGTTCCTTTAGAGAAGGAAGCATTATGAGTTTTATAAAAGCATGAGCCTCTCTCTCTCTGTGGCCCTCCCTCCCTCTCAGAAACATGCACCCCCACAAGCACAAGCACAAACACACACACATACACACAAAAACATGGTGCTAGCACAAACAAAGTTACAACTAAGTGAACTGGATGATCACTGGATTCCACTTCAGATTATTTTACCTATATCCTATACAATGTAATGGAGGCTGAGCAAGAAGATAACTAAAATAGATTTTAGAAATTCCTGGCTCATATGCCTAATCAATCAGATCTTGTACAAATACTCAGGTTGCTCCAAATTATGGCATTACAAAAGTAGAAAGTAGCTATAAATGTATCAGACAAACCTGGTACTCCCCAGAGAATCCTATATGTTGGCTTCAAGTTCACATCATCAAATTCCATACAAGCATTTTCAAAGGCTTCATTACTGTTCAAGTCAGATTCTCAAAATTACAAAACCCATGGCTCTAAAGGAAGCAATACAGAGTCGTGTGGCTAATACAAAAGTTCCATCTCAACTTATTGATCAACTACCTGTACTTTAGAGTTTTCAGTTCCCCATGATGTGTTGTAGCTATGGTCAATAAAGCACCAGATTCAGCAAATGATTCCAAAAGCGACATTCCCAGTGCAGCTCCTTCTAAGGGATTTGTCCCTGCACCAACCTAACAGTCAAACACAGTAACTCAGTATTACATATTCCTTGAAGAATATTGTCAGCTTCTTAACATTCATTTTCTTCTCATTTTATTGAACATGGTCTCTTAATAACGTTTCTGTATATCTGATTATAGAAGACTTCATGATACATACTTCATCCAATAGCACTAATGATCGATTTGTTGAATGTGACCGAATTTCCTGCAGAATTAAGAAAAATAACACCATTATTTCTTTAAATATCAAGAACAAATAGCTATTAAATTGGCTAAAAAGGAACTTGATCAAACTAGTAATTCTGGGTAACTATTCCATTGAAGCAAAGAGGAAACACCAAACCCTAATCGGTCTACTATTTCATATAGATGTTTAAATTTTTGATAATTATGCAAGCAACATACACTAGTTTGCTTCAAATGCCCAGAGAAGGTAGATAATGATTGGGACAAGGACTGTTCATCACCAATATCAGCAAATACAGAATCAAACCAAGGGATCTTCACTGGTTCAGATGATAATACATAAAGTCCTGTAGATTTAAAGAAACTGTTATGAAGTAGTAAAGAAAAAGATTCCTGCAGAGAGAAAGTAGACAACTCTTTGTCTGATAAGTCAGTTTAGAAAGTAGAAAAATGCCAGATGACAATATATAGTTTCAGTGACTTGGAAAATGCTAGGACCATTTGGAGCACCCATGAGCCATATGGGTGGTTGTCAAAATGCATAAGATGACACAAGTTTATGGGAGAGAGTGCCAACCGTGTCAAAACATTCTTGGCAAAGCACAGGATTGTTTGTCTTTTATAAAATTATTAAGTGGTCCTCCACCATGTAATCAACTTGTATAGCCATCCATGCTTCTTCTTTTTATAATTTTGACAATCTACGTCGTTATGACCTATGGATAATGGAAAACATGAAACCAACCTGATTTCGCCATCATAGCAGCCAACCCAACCGTTTTTAAGTAAATGGTTTTACCACCAGTATTGGGGCCAGTAATAATCACAACACTAGTTTTTTTAGTAATAAATATATCAACTGGGACAGGGATAGCTTGTTCCACATTTGTGACCTGAGAATTAAGAATACCATAACCATAAGTGAAACATAATAATACTATCAGATTCATGAGGAATCATGAAAAATAAATTTTCTGTTACACCTACATATTCAAACAGTTACCTGTAATTCCAAGGATGAAAAACTTATATCTGCTTCTTCTTTTCGAGTCATATTCCCCATTTTCTGTTTCCTCCTCCTAATTTCCTAAGGAATTAAAACTAATATTAATAAGAATTTATAAATGATTAAGCAGTGGAGTGACAAAATACACAAGTTTCTATTTTTGGCTACAGAAAATCAATTATGTGATCACTGCAAACCCCTCTTGTGAACATGAGCAAACCCCAAAACCACCCCCAACCTTACAAAGATGACCCATTCAGCTTAAGCTATGATCGTGTAAGGTTTACTGAACATGCCAAGTTGAAATCAGGTGGTTCGACCCATTTTGATACAAAGTTATATTAGTCATGTATGACATTGTATGTCGACACAATTGTAGAGGGAAATTCTTATGACATGAATAGGAATCTTATACATCAACCATCTTATTGCAAGTACTCACTTGTGCATATTTTTAAGCCCCTAGGAGATTGACCATGACATATCTGTTTCTTATATAAATCAGCCCTAGTTCAATAAAGTCATTTCTTCTCTTAAATATATGTAAAGAACAATACATAATTGTATGGGTTAAACAGGCCATATTTATGACAAGTTGACATGTTAATCATATAAATCCAAGAGGATAATATACTAGTTAAACTGATCAATGAGTTGTGAATTGGTAATGCTTGTGAAGATCTTGACGGAACTTGCTAGCAGTAAACAAATACAAAGCCCCCCCCCCCCCCCCTCCCCTCCCCACGAAAGTAGAAAAGAGATAGGTTGAATTAACAATATAGAGGTAATTTTATGTGAACTCGTGTATTCTAATTGCTAAATTGTAGAATACATAAAACTAAGAGAGTACATCTCTTTTGGCTTGTCAAGTGTGTAACTTACAGACTTAGCATTACTGACATCCTTCATGGCTTTCTGCAGATTCTCTCGATGCTGTTGAAGAAGTAAAGGATGAAAAGCTTTTGGCAGATACAACTTCCATTTCATCTGAGTAGGGTGTGATGCCGTTGTAGCTTCATCCCCTGATAAGCCTTCCATGGTCTTGTCGGCTGGGAAAAATAGATCAGGACAGGTGCCTCCAAATGAAAGACTATATGTCGCCCGAGCATTTATCTAATTTTGAAGTACACCAAAGTAATTAAAATTTACATAAAAGAACATAGACTTGTTGGGAGAAAAAAAGAAGAATATTTAAGCAATGAATTAATGTGATATCACAAAGGAAAACACTATGCTATTTCCTAATGTATAAAAACCCTTATATCCATGTTCCAAAAGTACATTGAGTGGAAAACGAAAAATCCCATAAGGTAAGAAAAGATTGGTTGTTAGGAAATGTGTGTCGCTTCCCATCAGTGTTCATCTAAAAGACACAAGCTCCTTACTATGCATGGAGTTGATATAACTTTTTTTAGTCTTTTGATGACTAGAAATCTGTCTAAAACAACGTTATTGAAAGGAAAGTACCAGACTGAATTGTTTGCACATAAACAAAAACTTTTGGAACTCCAAACAAATGGAAAATAAATCTTGACAAAAAGATAAAAAAACCACTGTCGAGATCTATTAGAATCTAAGTCTGGTGATGGACACCTACCGCATCTAGTTGAATCATATCCTTGAACAAATTTTCAATATCGTCAAGATCCACTTGCATCTGAGCAGAGAGAAATAATAAGACATCTGAGACAACATGAAAAAATTGATCACTTCTAAAAATCGTAAATAGTTGTCACTTGAATGACTACATAAAAACCTTCTTGGTTATCTTACTTTCTTTTTAGTACCTTCTCTGTTATCTTTAACAGCACATCGTCCTCAGCCTTTGATACGGACACCCTTGCTTGTTGCAATTCATCATTTAATGGAACAGCAAAGAGAGGTTCCACAATGCTTTCTGCACCTGAACCACTACAACAGAGTATTACCTCTCAGGAATGGTATACTTAAAAAGTAAAGCTTCGACTTTAAGAAACAAGTATATATTGTAGAAACAAAATTTTATTCACAGTTGAAATGTCAACCATTGATTCACTAGATCAAATATATTACTGAATGTTTAACATCATAGTAGACCACTATCAATGTGTTTTGATATCTACAGAAGCTGCTCTAGAAATTGCTTCCTTGTCTTGCTTCAGAAGAAGAAAAGGAGAAAATTTAATATCATGCATAGTTGGTACTTTTAAAAATCTGATCAAAGTGTCTTGAAATGTGATAAGACAGTCAAGAGGTATGCAAGATGTTTGAAGCACCTTGAGAGCAATAGACCCTCAAAATTTCTTTGCAGATCAGCTCCTGATTTTATGCACCATCTTCCATCAATATTGCTTACTTCCTGAAGTCATAAGAGAATAACAATTAAGGGCAAATACACATGAAACTAAGAGTATATGCAGCTAAGAATTTCTTACCAGAGAAGATGTTTCATTTGTTTCTTTCCTGATCAGGCCTTCCATTAACTGGTATAACTGAATACAGATGACAACAGTGCATAAGAATGAAGATTAATGCTCACTTCAAATGATAGGTACCAATATATTACATATACAGGAGAACTGGTTGGATGTATAAAATTTTTGAAGAAGGAAAGGAACTCTTTAAAATTTGTACTAAAAAATCGAAGCTGTGGTAGATTAGATCAATCCTGGGAATAAATAATTACCTTAAAGAAATTTGGCAAAGTTAATAAAACCTAATCTTGCAGGGTGGAATTAACCTATTGAAGCATGTAAATAAGCAATCATGTTTTCATTTCAATAAATCTAAGTTCCAACTACTTGGCATTAGCAATATAAATTGTTTTCCGGTCAACTCACCAAATGAAACCCCAACTTTACTCATAGTTGGTTTTCAGACTGAGTTCTTTAGATATTAAGTGTGATTGGTTTCTGATTACTGATCAAGCAAGTTGCTTCACAGACAAGTAGGATTTGAGTAATTTAATGGCAAGAATAAATAAATATAGAAATGAGGTCTTTCTTCTTTTATTTGCTGTATTTTGGAGTGTTGTATTTATTTGAGTTGAGCTAAAATTGGCGAGCACTTTCTTTTGTGTCTGAATGTGGTCAAGGTAATGACATAATGAACAGCCTTTATTTAATTGGATCATGATTAAATATCCAACAAAGGAACTGGTATCAAAAGTTAAAAGACTTCCATAGCTTAAGTAGCTCACTTTCCCATCAATAATGGTGATCTGAAATAAACATAAAATTAAAAGAATCTGCAAATTACCTTTCTTTCAAGCAGTCGTACTTGCTCACGAGATCATTTCAAGGCGGAACTCTTAAATGCAAAACCCATAATCAAAAAAATAAAATAAGTATATTAAAAATGACACAAGGCTAATAATACCACAGTCAAGGAAAAATGATAAATTCCTGGTGGTAAGAGACACCACATCAATAACATGTTGTCTTTCAGAAATCAGAACTGAAAACAAGAAAAGATGGTACTGAGAAAAAAATTGTTTCACTCAAAATCATGATTTTGACATACAGAGAATAAGGGCGTTTCATCTGACAAATAGACATATATGTGTAAATAGCCACAACTGAAATCACTTCATAAGGTCATCAATATCCTACCGCAGAATCTTTCACTGAGCCATCTTCATCAATAAGTTGTTGGATGAACTTTACTAAGGACCCACTTATGACAAACCCCATGATCTGCAAGTAAACTCAATAAAAAGAAAAAGGCCATTAGATATAAAACATGGGCACATGTGTTTTTCAGGAAAAGGTCATAATGTACATACTATTTCTGAAAGGGGCATGAAACGTTGTAACCAGTCTGCATCATACTTAATAGCAGTTTTCACGTTAAACTGCAACAATTCTGCATACTGAAGCAGACCTACAAGGGCTATTGCTTCACTTCCACCAACATGCAAACCCCTCTGGGCATGTTGGATACCAGATTTAACCTTCAGGAATGACAAGCCAGAGAGCAATCTATTTTACATATACATAATTACATATAGGGAAATCTTAGTATTTATCATTAATTAATGCCAAGAGAGGAACTCAATAAAGTTTAAGAGGTGTGCCTAAACATGCGTTATAATTTTCATTTGGGGAGTCATTGTTTTAATTATAAGAAGAAATAAGAGAATGAAAAAAAATGCCACAAAATAATCAACTGTTGACCATGGCTTGTATGCACCTGATGATATATTAGTAGCATCCTAATACGATATGATAATTATACCACCAGAGCTTGGGTTATGATGAGATCACTGGATGGCAGTTGAGCTTAGCTATCACACTTCATACTGAAGCAAGAGAAAATTGCAAACGCAGGCTTGAGCAAGAATGCTTAGCTTGAGTCAACTAGTTACACCCCTAACAGAAACTTTAAATTTTTTGTATCGATAGTATCTTAATAATATGTTAAAGAATTCGAATCTGCACACATAAGAGTAGCCGCATTAATGAAATCCCTTAGCGACATCAGTCTACAGTGGAAAGAAACCAACTTATGTTTCACCACTATAGCAAGGGAACTTATGGGTTTCAAGATATTATCTAACCCTCATGCCCTTGCTAAATCAAATGGGTGGGGATGCAAAATCTCATAGAAGTGAATAACCCCTACTATAAGTATTTACTTACAAAGTTAACTGTAAATTGTTCTAGTTAATAACCCAAATTACATGAATCGAGGACATATAATTAACACCCTGACAGTTGTTAAAAGTAATCAGGTAAACATCATAAATCATTCTACAACTAAAGAAATAGACAAACAAAATACATGGGAAATGTATTAACTAACAAACTAACCAATTGGACATCAATGCCACTAAAATCCATGGTACAACCATACTTGTGCATCTCAACGGCAGCATTGGTTTCCTCTAGGAGTCTCAAACTCTCTTTGTATGTCTTATTTAAAGACCATAGTTGTGCCTGCCAAAAAGAAGCCAGCCCAGTCCTTAAATAAAACTCCAAAATTACACTCTAATATATATATATATATATATATATATAGACACATATACATACATATAGAAAGAGAGAGACAGAGACCTTGGTAGCTTCTTGGCCCAGGTAGGTGCTGATGACAGATTAACCGGGTCAGAATTTTTCGTCAATTTATCGACTCGAGTGTCAAGTGTTCAACAAATAATATCAAATAATTGGGCCAAATATATATTGAGCAAGTTAAAGCTTATTGTTTTCGTCGGCCATATATTTTTGCTTCAAGTTATCAGAACATATTCATTAGTATGGAATATTCAAGTGGGATTACATAATCAGCACCATTCACGTGGCCTTCTCATTACTTTACATGAACCTTAACATGCAATCCGACTCAGGTGGGGAAAAGGAGTTAGTCTCGCGTTAAAGAATCCTACGCGGCAACGAATTTTTTTATTTATTTGATTTCTTAATTTTAAATTCTATTATAATTAGGATTTCTTTTAATTTCTTTTCCAAATTGATTTCTATTTCCTTATAGAAATTAGGGTTATAGCTTATAAATTCTTATTAGGATTTGGATTATTTTGAGTAGTATAAATAGAGGTTCAAGTTATGTAATCAAACACATTATCATTATTCATTATTCAATATATTTGTGAGATTATTCTCTACTTTTGGTTCTTTTGAAGAATTCCCAAGTATTTTTCTTAGTTATTTCTTTGAGATTCAATTTGACTTATCATACAACAATTCATAGTTGTGTGTGGCGCGTCTTCTACCGCATCAATCGTCGATTGTGCAAGAGATTACCGCTTCAATATAAGCGAGGGGTCAAGGTGTCGTTGGTGTCCATTCAACGCTTGTAATTCAACGCATGCAATTGTACCAAGATTACCGTCTACATATAAAGCGAGGGGTTAAGGTGTTGCAAGCAATTCACCAAACAATTTGTCTTTAGAAAGCGATCGAGTATGACCACCTCACGCAAGTCGCGTCTTAGTGGAGTCTATCATTTGGTATCAAAGCTAAGCCTTTCTAGCAAGTTACTTATCTTTAATTTTCTGTCGAAATATATATTGTAAAAAAAAAAAAAAAGTGAAAAAAAGAAAAAAAAATCATATTTTATTGTGCTAACCCAATTTGTAGCACACCATTAAATCATCAAATTCCAACCAAAAGTTCATACCGTTCAATCATCATCAATTCTGAAACGGAGCTACAATTTACAAATCTGACACATACAAGAGGAGTACAAGGCAATCTGTAAGACCCCAAATTATTAATAAATAAAATTTATTTTCCTCTATTTATTATTTTGAAATAGTAAGGGTCGATTTGATTAATGTGGATAGTTATGGGTAAAATACGCAAATATTTTGAATAAGCAAGTGGTTATAAAATATTCATTATTGTCGGGGAATATTCGTTTGGTCGTGGAATATTAAATCTTTGTCGGGGAATATTAAATGTACGGTAGCGATGATCTTTGTGTGGGCCCCATAACTGAAAGCGATTGGATGAAGAAAACGACAAATATAAGTTGTTTATAAATAATTGGCGTAGTTATTACAGATTAATCTTGTTGGAATACCGGTGGTTAAAACACACTAATACTGGCGTTGTTGAGCAAGAAGATAGCTGCGGTATTGCACCAATTATTGATTCTTACGTAAGAAGGCTTTACTCAATAATTATTACGATAATTACTATTCAATATTTTATTTTATTGATTCAATAATTGTTGCGTTGATATTTTATATTCTTTGTTGTTTTGATAATTGTCATTACACAAGTATTTTTTTATTATCGAAGCAATAATTCATATTATCTGAATAATATTATTGGATAACATTATTAGCAATGTCTAGAAAGTTACATACAGGAGAGGTTTGGTCACCTAATTTGGCCAGAGAAGGAGAAATTCTTATTGAAAAGCCCCTCTTTCACAGGAGCGCACTGGTTGTCGATAATGTGATTCGTAATATTCTTTGTGAATAATTAATTATTGATTTATATGATGAGGAAAATATTGATTTTATGTTGATATAGATGGAGAAAATTTTTAATGTGACTGTAAGACCCCAAAATTTTTAAATAAAAGGAATTTCCTTTATTTATTATTTTGAAATAGTAAGGTTGATTTGATTAATGTGGATAGTTAAGGGTTAAATCATAAATATTTCAAAATAAGCAAGTGGTTATAAAATATTCATTATCGTCGGGGAATATTCGTTTGGTCGTGGAATATTCGTCTTGTCGAGGGAATATTAAATGCGACGGACAAGCGACCATGTGTGGGCCCCATAACGGAAAGCGATTGGATAAAGAAAAGCGACAAATATAAGTTGTTTTTAAATAAGCTGGCGTAGTTATTCTTGCAATTATCTTTGTTGGAATACCCGGTGGTTAAAACACACTAATCGGCGTTGTTGAGCGATTAGACACTGCAGTATTGCACCAATTATTGATTCTTACGTGAAAGGCACTACTCAATAATGGTTACGATAATTCTTATTCGATTATTTTATTTTATTGATTCAATAATTCTCTGCGTTGATATTTTATATTCTTTGTTGTTTGATAATTGTCATTTACAGTATTTTTCATTATCGAAGCAATAATTCATATTATCTGAATAATATTATTAGATAACATTATTGGCAATGTCTAGAAAGTTACATCTAAGGAGAGGTTTGGTCACCTAATTGCGCTGCCGATGAAGAAGAAATTCTTATTGAAAGCCCCCTCTTTCTGAAGGCTGCCGCACGGTTGTCAATATTGTGATTACGTAATATTATTTGTGAATAATTAATTATTGATTTATATGATGAGGAAAATATTGATTTTATGTGGATATAGATGGAGAAAATTTTTAAAATGACAATTGTTGAAAATTAATATTTTATCTTTTTACGATAAAATAATTCATTTAAATATATTATTTTAATAATATATTAACGGTGATATTTTTACAACGAATGTGGGATATATGAGTATCTGAGGAGGAAGAGTATTTTTGTTGCAATAAATGTTTAAAACATGTTAAACATGTCGGTGGACCCCATTTATTGGATTTGAAATTTGATTATAGCTTTGTAAAATCGCCCGTTTGTGGATTTCGGTCAATTTTATTTGGAATTTGGAAAAACTTTCTTCTGCAAAGTTGTAGAGAATTGAAATTCCTATAAAAACTCATGAGATTCGAATTTTCTGATGAAAGGGCTATTTATTATGAATTATTGAAGTTAGAAGCTCAAAATAATTGATTTTTGGAAGTTTTAAATATTTATATTCACAAAAACGTTTTTTTGTGTTTGGTGGGCATCTTTAACACATGTCATGTTGCTGAATTCAGATGTTTGATGCGTAGGAGGATGTAGAAAAAATTATATTATTAATTTATTAAATTTTACGCTTTGGTGTTCTAAGCAATTTCTATAAATAAATAGGGTCTTGGGTTAGAATTGAAAATCACACCGAAGCTGAAGTTTTTCTCTCTATATTATCGGCGTATTCTTGTGAGTATTTTGAGTATACTTTGAGTATTGCTATCTGGTGCAAGTCCAAGTCATAGCTTTATATCCAGGTGTTCAATTTAGAAATCTTGATCTTTCGAGGTAAAGGATGTTATTTTCTTCTCAAATGATATTATTTCTTCAATATCATTATCTTTGAAATGTTGATCTGAAGTTTTTATCAAATTTGGAACTTTTTCATGTCGGAGTTCTTATTCATGAGTTCTTATTCACGAGTTCTTATTCATGAGTTCTTATTCACGATTCTTATTCACGAAGTACTATTCATGAAGCGTGAAGATATTTTTGTGGAATTTCTATCTTTTGGTGTCGGAGTTACTATTCACGATATCGGCACTTTATTCACGATATCTGACACTATTCACGATATCACGGTCTTATTCATAGAAAAATAAAATTTCTTCTTTTCGTCTAAAACATCTATTACGGATACTAACTCGATTGTATCCATGTTTTGATCATTCTTGAATTTTACACCACTATGATTATTTTTGAGGTATTTTTGGACGTGGATAAAACCAAGTACGAATCCTTAATCCTTAATCCTTGTCATTTTGTTTCAATCTTTGGATTCGTTTCTTTAAAAAAAAATATCTTTCATCATCCTCAGTCTTAAATGATGATATTATGGAATATCTTTGGCCTGTAGTGCAAAGATGAATGATTTCTTAAGAATATCTTTGGCCTGTAGTGCAAAGATGAATGATTTTTGAAGAATATCTTTGGCCGTAGTGCAAAGATGAACAGGTGTTTAAATGAACATGACCAACTGATGAATATCTTTGGCCTGTAGTGCAAAGATGAATATTTGATTCGGATGTATATTGATTGATATTCTGAGGATAAAAGATGAGCGATGAACTTTTAAATTCATACATAGAAGATAGTAGTTTGCATTCTCTACTTAACTCTTCTAATGAATTATTATTTCCGCTACGAATATTGATTTAAAATTTGTTGTCTATTGTATTCTATTATATTTTTCCCTGTTGAAGACTAACGATAATTTGTTGTATATTATCTTAGTCATAATATTCTTTTCTTGAGCTAGTTGAGCTCACCCTTTTCTTTTTGTTCCATTTTTCTCGGGAGGCGAGAATATAAGCGAGTGCAGTCTGGGGGTATGGAATGAAGGTTTTAGAAAGGATTGTTTAGTAGTCCTCACCATTTTGTAAAATAATGTATCAATAAATGTGATGAGGATTTATTTGAGTATAGATATTATCAGAAGATAATATTTGTATTCAAACTCACGATTTCTTGTTGTAATAATAAAGTTGTAGTTGTTTACATACCATGTATTGACAACTCGGAATAGGTGATGTATACCTATTTTGGGGGCGCCACGGTTAGTATCGAGCTTAGGATATGATCCTGTCGGAGATCGGGGAATAGAACTAGGGGAGAGACGAGTAAATCCTTCGCTAGTGTGTCCTACCTAAGCTTATTTGTTAGTTGAAGTCGGTATATAGGGATATTATGTGATATATTGATTTCCTTAATTAACCCTTATTTTATGGCGATGATTTGAGAATGTCGATTGAGAATATTAACAATGGAAATGAGACCGTGGAGATGCTGTACTCACCAACGAGGAGAAGCGTACAACAGGTGGCAATGTTCTCTCCTGTGAACAACACCATTGAAGCGAGATGATGAGCGAGGGGATGTTTAGAAGTTTTTTGCGATTCTCATGCAAAATCAGACGAGGAGACTTCGTGTTCAAAATCTGAGGAGAAATGATAGCAATTCACGGGTTGTCACGACCAAGCGATTCAAAGAGTTGGGACCACGAGAATTTAAGGGAAAGCGGATCCGATCATGGCGGAAACATGGGTCAAACAAATTACCAAGATATTCGATGTCTTGGGATGCACGGAGGAACGAAGGTTCCATTCGCCACCTTTATGTTAAAGTGGCGAAGCGGACTCTTGGTGGGAGTCGTGAAGCGTACCATCGGCCCTTTTCAAAGATGTCTTGGGAGGCGTTTGAAGCTATTTAATGACAAATACTTTCACGAAAGTGTTAAAGTCGTATGAAGGAAGTGGAGTTCATCGATTGGAACAAAACAACATGGACGGTGTCTCGAAGACGAGGCAAAGTTTGCAGAGTTATCCGGTTTGCACCTCATTTGGTGGAGAATGAGGAAGCGTTATGACGCGGATGTTTCTTAGAGGTTTGAAACCCAGATACGACGGTATCTCATTTCCCATAAATTTTCTCTTTATTGAGATGTTGTAAATGAGGCTCAATTGTTAGAAGCGAGATAACGAAAATACGGTCAATTGAGGACCATAACCGAGGATCGCGTACCGAGAGATAGCGATCAATGAATAATGATAACCGGCGGAGAAAAAGCAGACGGACAAAAATGGTTACCACTCGGTGGTAATCATGGCCGTAAAAACGAAGAAAGCGAGTCGGGAGGAGATTTTAAAAAGAGGAGATTTAACAACGACTATGTGAAGAGCGGTCTTGGCTTGAAAGAATCGGTTCTAAGGGAGGAGAACGACCACCGGTCATATGCTACAAATGCGGAAAAGAGGACATATCGGTCAAAGCGCCCAACAGTTCAAGGTATGCTATAGTTGTGGAAAAGAAGGACATATCGCTCGAGATTATACAGTAGCGAAACCTAGTTCAATGGGGACGGTGACTCGAAAAAGATATCCCGAGAAAAGTCAAAGTCAACGATTCCGGAAGAAGCGTTTGTTGTGATCAGTCATAATGCGAGGAACCCAAACGAGGTGATCACGGGTAAGCTATTTATAAATTCTTGCGAAGTTTATACCTTACTTGATCTGGGGTGCTACCCATTCATTTATCTCTCTGCATGTGCTCAAAGTTTAAACTTGACTCAGGAAAAATTAGACTTTGACCTATCTGTGGAAACTCCGTTAGGAGAAACTTTCATCACATCCTTTGTTTATAAATCTTGTTTGATTCAAGTTGGCACCATTACCTTACTGTTGACCTTATCTCTTTAAAGATACTTGCTTTTGATGTGATTTTAGGGATTGATTGGTTAACTACTCATCATGCCAAAATTGATTATTTTCGTAAGGTTGTTAGTTTTCATATTCCTAACCAACTTTGTTATGCGGATTCAAGCAACTAAACCATTAAAATCAATCTTTGTCATATCTAATCATAAAGCTATTCGTTTATTGAAAAAGCGGATGTCAAGCTTTCTTAGCCCATGTTATGGATTTGAATAAAGACAAGTCAAATTTGAATAATATTCTGTTGTTATTGACTTTCCGACGTATTTCTGAAGAACTTCCCGGTCTACCCCGTAAGCGTGAAGTTGAATTCTTTATTGATCTTGAAACTGTACAAAGCCCATTTCTAAACCCCATATCGAATGGCTCTATTGAACTTCAGGAGTTAAAGGTCCAACTACGAGGAATTGTTGGACATCGGTTTCATTCGATCTAGTACATCTCCTTGGGGTGCTCTGTTTTTATTTGTAAAGAAGAAAGAGCGGAGTATCGCGACTTTGTATTGACTATCGGAATTGAACCATGTCACCATCAAGAATAGGTATCCTCACCTCGTATTGATGACTTGTTTGACCGATTGCAAAGGGCACAATTCTTTTCAAAAATCGATCTTCGATTCGGATATCATCGGTGAAGATTAGGCGAGGATATTCAAAGCGCCTTGAGAACTCGGTATGGGCATTATGAATTCTTAGTCATGTCTTTCGGACTAACTAATGCTCCTGCGGCTTTCATGGATATGATGAACCGAGTATTCAAGGAATATTTGGATCAATTCGTTGTTGTCTTTATTGATGACATCCTCATATATTCCAAAAGTAGTGAAGATCATGAGCACCATTTGAAAGTTGGTACTCTCAAAGGCTTCGTGAAAACCAACTATATGCCAAATTGAAGAAATGCGAGTTACGGCGAGGAAGTAGCATTCCTTGGGCACGTGGTGTCGAAACATGGAGTATCATTGATCCGGCGAAGATTGAAGCAATACAAAGTTGGGAGCAACCGGAAGTCGAGAATCGAAGTCACGTAGCTTTTTGGGCTTATTTGGTTATTATCGGAGATTCGTGGAAGGGTTTTCTCGAATCGCTACTCCATTAACTCGGCTAACTCGGAAGGATACAAAATTCGTTTGGAGCGAAGAATGCGAGAAAAGTTTCCAAGAGCTTAAGAGGAGACTTATTTTAAGACTGTTCTAACAATACCATCCTGGTTCGGATGGATTTGTTATCTACAACGATGCTTCGTGCAAAGGGTTAGGATGTGTTCTCATGCAGCGTGGGAAGGTCATAGCCTATGCCTCGCGACAACTTAAAGAGTATGAGAGGAATTATCCTACTCATGATCTAGAGTTAGCGGCGATCGTTTTATTATTAAAAATATGGAGGCACTATCTATATGGGGAGAAAGTGGAGATATATTCGGACCATAAAAGCCTTAAATATTTCTTCACTCAAAAAAGAACTCAACATCTTGGCGTGACGTTGGCTCGAGCTATTGAAAGACTACGACCACACTATTCAATACCATCACGGTAAAGCAAGCGTGGTAGGCGACGCATTGAGTAGAAGATCATATGCGAACGAGCGAGTGCGATGATGTCAGTATACGCGATAGAGCCAACTTTAATAGAAAAAGTTAAGGTTGCTCAAGCCACCATCTTGAAATGCGATGCGTATGAAGAAGAAAGTACAAGAAGGAGCTATTAGGAAGCGAGAATTGATGAAGAAGGAATACTTGAGTCCACTCTAGACTTTGTGTTCCTAACGACTACGATTTGAAGTACAAGATTATGATGGAGGCACACAATCGCCATTTGCAATCCATCTGGAAGTACTAAAATGTATCGTGATCTTGACATACATTTTGGTGGAACAATATGAAGAGAGAGATTGCAAAGTTTATCTCGATGTGTTTAACTTGCCAACGTGTAAAGGCGGAGCATCTTGTACCTAAGGGTCCGTTGCAACTACTTGAGATTCCGGAATGGAAGTGGGAACACATTACTATGGATTAGATTTACGGGTCTTCCTACGGTTTCTCAAGGCATCAATGCTATTTGGGTTATTGTTGATAGATTAACCAAGTCTGCGCTCATTTCTTGCCGTCACGGAGACTTATTCCTTGAACGTCTTGCTAGTATATACGTGAATGAGATTGTGAGGTTGCATGGCATGCCAAGTATCCATAGTTTGGATCGTGACCCAAGATTCACTTCAAGATTTTGGGTTAGCTTGCAAAAAGCTATGGGCACAGATTCCGATTTAGTTGACATACCATCCCCAAAGCAGACGGACAATCGAGAGAGGACTATTCAAACTCTTGAAGATTTATTAAGACTACGTGTCCTAGACTTCAAAGGCGGTTGGGATAAGTATTTACCATTGGTGGAATTCTCCTACAACAACGATTTATCGAGGCAAGTATAGGTGTGGCTCCATTTGAAGCATTATATGGGACGAAAATGTCGTTTCTCAATATGTTGGGATGAGGTGGGTGAAGCAACATTGTTGGGACCCGAAAGTTAATACGTATGACTACCGAAAAGATCCAAATGATTCGACAAGCGTATACAAGCGGCACAAGATCGACAAAAGAGTTATGCGGATCTTCATCGAAAGGACGTGGAATTTAATGTAGGGGATCATGTATTGTTGCGAGTTGCTCCATGGAAGGAGTTACAAGATTTGGGAAGAGAGGAAAGCTCAATCCACGATTTATTGGTCCATTTCAAATTCTTGACCCGAAGTAGGAAATGTAGCCTATAGACTTGCGTTACCTCCAAGTATGTCTCGTGTTCATAATGTGTTTCACATATCGTACTTCCGTAAATATGTGAAAGACCCGAACCACGTTATTGAGTTAGAACCAGGACGAGATAGCCAGAAGACTTAACGTATGAGGAGGTACTGTCAAGATCTTGGATAGGAAGGAGCATGTCCTACGCCAAGAAAGGTCATACCACAAGTTAAAGTTTTGTGGAGGAATCATGCTATAGAGGAAATGATTTTGGGAATTGGAAAGCGGAAATGAAAGCGAGGTATCCTCACCTTTTCGAAAAACTAGTACGTCGTCGATTTCGAGGACGAAATTTCATAAGGAGGGAGGTTGTAAGACCGAAATTTTTAAATAAAAAGGAATTTCCTTTATTTATTATTTTGAAATAGTAAGGGTTGATTTGATTAATGTGGATAGTTAAGGGTTAAATACGCAAATATTTTAAAATAAGCAAGTGGTTATAAAATATTCATTATCGTCATCGGGGAATATTCGTTTGGTCGTGGAATATTAAATGCATTTGTTGGGAATATTAAATGCGACAGTAGCGACCATGTGTGGGCCCCATAACTGCAAAGCGATTGGATAAAGAAAATGACAAATATAAGTTGTTTTTAAATAACTTGGCGTAGTTGTCATTGTATTATCTTGTTGGAATACCGGTGGTTAAAACACACTAATACGCGTTGTTGAAAGCGATTACTTGCAGTATTGCACCAATTATTGATTCTTACGTAAGAAGGCACTACTCAATAATGGTTACGATAATTCTTATTCAAATTATTTTATTTTATTGATTCAATAATTCTTTGCGTTGATATTTTATATATCAGTTGTTTCAATAATTGTCATTACACACGTATTTTTCATTATCGAAGCAATAATTCATATTATCTCGAATAATATTATTAGATAACATTATTGGCAATGTCTAGAAAGTTACATCTAAGGAGAGGTTTGGTCACCTAATTCTTGCCCGAGAAGAAGAAATTCTTATTGGAAAGCCCCTCTCTTGGGAAGCGCACGGTTGTCAATATTGTGATTACGTAATATTATTTGTGAATAATTAATTATTGATTTATATGATGAGGAAAATATTGATTTTATGTGGATATAGATGGAGAAAATTTTAAAATGACAATTGTTGAAAATTAATATTTTATCTTTTACGATAAAATAATTCATTTAAATATATTATTTTAATAATATATTAACGGTGATATTTTTACAACGAATGTGGGATATATGAGTATACGAGGAGGAAGAGTATTTTTTTGTTGCAATAAATATTTAAAACATGTTAAACATGTCGGTGGACCCCATTTATCGATTTGAAATTTGATTATAGCCGTAAAATCGCTTGGTTTGTGGATTTCGGTCAATTTTATTTGGAATTTGGAAAAACTTTCTTCTGCAAAGTTGTAGAGAATTGAAATTCCTATAAAAACTCATGAGATTCGAATTTTCTGATGAAAGGGCTATTTATTATGAATTATTGAAGTTAGAAGCTCAAATAATTGATTTTTGGAAGTTTTAAATATTTATATTCACAAAAACGTTTTTGTGTTTGGTGGGCATCTTTAACACATGTCATGTTGCTGAATTCAGATGTTTGATGCGAGGGAGGATGTAGAAAAAATTATATTATTAATTTATTAAATTTTACGCTTTGGTGTTCTAAGCGATTTCTATATAAATAGGGTCTTGGGTTAGAATTGAAAATCACACCGTAAAGCTGAAGTTTTCTCTCTCTATATTATCGGCGTATTCTTGTGAGTATTTTGAGTATACTTTGAGTATTGCTATACGGTGCAAGTCCAAGTCATAGCTTTATATCCAGGTTTTAAATTTAGAAATCTTGATCTTTCGAGGTAAGGGATGTTATTTTCTTCTCAAATGATATTATTTCTTCAATATCATTATCTTTGAAATGTTGATCGAAGTTTTTATCAAATTTGGAACTTTTTTTCATGCTCTGAGTTACTATTCATGAGTTCTTATTCACGAGTTCTTATTCATGAGTTCTTATTCACGATTCTTATTCACGAGTCTTATTCATGAAGCGTGAAGATATTTTTGTGGAATTTCTATCTTTTGGTGTCGGAGTTACTATTCACGATATCTACGGACTATTCACGATATATCAAGACTATTCACGATACGGATTATTCAATAGAAAAATAAAATTTCTTCTTTTCGTCAAAACATCTATTACGGATACTAACTCGATTGTATCCATGTTTTGATCATTCTTGAATTTTACACCACTATGATTATTTTTGAGGTATTTTTGGACGTGGATAAAACCAAGTACGAATCCTTAATCCTTAATCCTTGTCATTTTGTTTCTTTGGATTCGTTTCTTTAAAAAAAATATCTTTCATCATCCTCAGTCTTAAATGATGATATTATGGAATATCTTTGGCTGTAGTGCAAAGATGAATGATTTCTTAAGAATATCTTTGGCTGTAGTGCAAAGATGAATGATTTCTGAAGAATATCTTTGGCCCGTAAAAAGATGAACATGTGTTTAAATGAACATGATTAGTGATGAATATCTTTGGCACGTAGTGCAAAGATGAATATTTGATTCGGATGTATATTGATTGATGTTACTGGGGATAAAAGATGAGCGATGAACTTTTAAATTCATACATAGAAGATAGTAGTTTGCATTCTCTACTTAACTCTTCTAATGAATTATTATTTCCGCTGCGAATATTGATTTAAAATTTATTGTCTATTGTATTCTATTATATTTTTCCTGTTGAAGACTAACGATAATTTGTTGTATATTATCTTAGTCATAATATTCTTTTCTTGAGCTAGTTGAGCTCACCCCTTTTCTTTTGTTCCATTTTTCTCGGGAGGCGAGAATATAGCGAGTATGTAAGTGGGGTATGGAATGAAGGTTTTAGAAAGGATTGTTTAGTAGTCCTCACCATTTTGTAAAATAATGTATCAATAAATGTGATGAGGATTTATTTGAGTATGATATATTATGCAGAAGATAATATTTGTATTCAAACTCACAGTTTCTTGTTGTAATAATAAAGTTGTAGTTGTTTACGTACCATGTATTGACAACTCGGAATAGGTGATGTATACCTATTTTGGGGGCGTCCACAATGACAATTGTTGAAAATTAATATTTTATCTTTTTACGATAAAATAATTCATTTAAATATATTATTTTAATAATATATTAACGGTGATATTTTTACAACGAATGTGGGATATATGAGTATCTACGAGGAGGAAGAGTATTTTTGTTGCAATAAATGTTTAAAACATGTTAAACATGTCGGTGGACCCCATTTATTGATTTGAAATTTGATTATAACTTTTGTAAAATCGTCTCGTTTGTGGATTTTGGTCAATTTCATTTGGAATTTGTAAAAACTTTCTTACGCAAAGTTGTAGAGAATTGGATTTCCTATAAAAAGTCGCAAGATTCGAATTTTACGATAAAATGGCTATTTATTATGAATTATTGAAGTTCGAAGTTAAAATAATTGATTTTTGGAAGTTTTATTTATTTTATTAATAAAAACGTTTTTTATATGTTGTGGGCATATTTAACATGTGCATGATGGTTGAATTCAGATTTAAGATGTGGGCATATGAATTTTGTTTATATAATATTATTATATTCAATTTTCTGCTTTGGTGTTCTAAGCAATTTCCTATAAATAGGGTGCTTAGGTTAGAATTGAAAATCACACCGTAAAGCTGAAGTTTTCTCTCTATATTATCGAGCGTATTCTTGTGAGTATTTTGAGTATACTTTGAGTATTGTTATACGGTGCAAGTTCAAGTCATAGCCTTTATATCAGGTGTTTCATTTAGAAATCTTGTCTTTCGAGGTAAGGGATGTTATTTTCTTCTCAAATGATATTATTTCTTCAATATCATTATCTTTGAAATATTGGTTGGAACTTTTTATCAAATTTGGAACTTTTTTCATGTCGGGGTTACTTATTCATGAGTTCTTATTCACGAGTTCTTATTCATGAGTTCTTATTCACGAGTTCTTATTCATGAAAGTACTATTCATGAAGCGTGAAGATATTTTTTGTGGAATTTCTATCTTTTGGTGTGAGAGTTACTTATTCACGATACTCAAGACTTATTCACGATATCTGACACTATTCACGAATAAAAGACTATTCACCCAAAAATGAAAATTTTTCTTTTAAATCTAAAATATCTATTACGGATACTAGCTTTGATTGTATCCATGTTTTGATCATTCTTGAATTTTACACCCCTATGATTATTTTTGAGGTATTTTTGGGACGTGGATAAAACAAAAGTACGAATCCTTAATCCTTGTCATTTTGTTTCTTTGGATTCGTTTCTTTAAAAAAATATATTTTCATCATCTTGCTTTTAAATGATGATATTATGGAATATCTTTGGCAGTAGTGCAAAGATGAGCAGTGTTGAGATGAACATGACCGATCGATTAATATCTTTGGCCCGTAGTGCAAAGATGAGCAGTGTTTAGATGAACATGATTAATGATGAATATCTTTTGGCACGTAGTGCAAAGATGAATATTTGATTCGGATATATATTGATTGATTTTGGGGATAAAATATCGACGATGAACTTTTAAATTCATATATAGAAGATAGTAGTTTGCATTCTCTTACTTAACTCTTCTAATGAATTATTATTTCAGCTGCGAATATTGATTTAAAATTTGTTGTCTATTGTATTCTATTAGATTTTTCCTGTTGAAGACTAATGATAATTTGTTGTATATTATCTTAGTCATAATATTCTTTCTTGGGCTAGTTGAGCTCACCCTTTTCCTTGTTGTTCCATTTTTCTTCTCGGGAGGCGAGAATGTAGCAGTACTTAGTCGGGGTATGGAATGAAGGTTCTAGAGAGAGTTGCTTAGTAGTCCTCACCATTTTGTAAAATAATGTATCAATAATTATGATGGGGATTTATTTGCGTGTGGATATTGTCTAGATGGCAATATCTGTATTTAAACTCACAGTTTATATGTTGTAATAGTAAAGTTGTAGTTATTTCTGTACCATGTATTTGGCGACTCAGAATGGGTTGGATGGAATGGACCTATTTTGGGGGCGTCACACAATCGATTGGTGATTTTGTGATATTCCAATAGTTACACCATCTATAATTTTGTTTCGTGATAAGTAATTTTTGAATTGATTAGTAAAACCAAGAATTTTGCTAGGAGAATTCAAGAAGAACCTATTAGAGAGAATATTAGAGGTAAAAGGCAAGAATGTAAGATTATTAGGCGTAAAAGCCAAATTTGAAGCGATACACGAGTGATTCATCATTATTTGAGTGAAACACGTGGGTGAGGAGTGTGTGAGGAATTTTTTATCTACTAACCTTTGTTTCTGACAAACATGTATGGCTACAATTATGAAAGTTATTATGGGTCTCGAAGGAATACTTTCCAAGGCAATATTGATCTGAGAGGCATATCTCGAGATGGGAGAGAAAAATGGGCGAGAATTTGACTCTCATGATTACTCCGAGAGGAGGAAGGTCGGTTAGACGGCAATTCAAGAGTTCTCCGATCATACAATTATATGGTGGCGACTTATCAAACAAAAATATGGGGAGCGTCCGTTCGAGACATGGACAGAATTAAAATCAGCAATGAGAAAGCGCTTTGCTCCCAAAGACAAGCGTGTGGGAGGGAGAAGTATACATCTCAAAGACATGTAGAGCAATCTTCAAGGCGATTTACAGTAGACAATAATAGGAGTGTTCGCACACAAGTAAACAAGGAAGATTATTGGATGCAGCTACAATATACTTCTAAGGTAAAAGAAACAAGATCAGCGGGGGGAGGTGGAAGAAATTATAGAATATGCAGTCCAAGTAGAGTTATTGGGTTCGAGTGTTCAAGATGAAATCCATGATCTAAAGCAAGATGGTGAACATCCGAAAGAAAGTAATCAAGAAGATGAGTTCGTACAAGGAAATACATGTGGCAAAGATCGACAAAAAGAAATTGTTCGAAAGATTGATAATGTTAAAGAAAAAATTGAAAGGAGTGAGAATGAAAAGAAAAGAGAGATTGAGAATAAAGAGAATGAGAGTGACCTTGAAAACAAAGCGAGAAAAACAAAGCGAGAGGGTGAGCATAAAGAAGAGAAAGAAGAAATATGTGACTATGAAAAAATAAGACGTTGAAAAGTGAGTTATATTTTGAAAAGCCAATGATATTTGTACATTAAATGCATAAGACGGGCGCTTTTGAATACTAACACTAATGATTCTTCTTTGTCTAGTTTTGTTTTTGTCTCTTATACAGTTGTTGATGAAATACCCCGCACTTATCATTCCGCATCGATCAATCGATAGTATTCAGGAGGAGACGAGTTGAGTTACCAAGGCGGGTTGGAGAGTTGGTGAAAGTGGGTATCGTGAGACAAGACATGAGTTCATGTGTTGATTATGAGATCATAGTATCTAAGGAGGATGGGATAACGAGTTTGTTCGTTGATTTTGAATTGGTAAACAAGTATCGTTATTCTTTTCAATATTTAGATAATATGTTTGATAAATTGCATAGTTCTTATGTTTTATCTACATGTGATAATGATCATGTGATGATAATGCCTAATCAATTTAGTACGAGAGATTGTGATAAATGGAAAATTCTTTTTTCGTATGTGAGTTATATAGGTGGTTAGTTATTTACATTAGATTAAGCGATGCATCTAGTGTTTTCATGTGTTATTTAAAACATGTTTTGCATGCTTCCATTGGATTTGTTGTTAGCTATTTTGTGGGTAGAATCATCTATATCATAAATTATGGTGGATACTTGATATTTGTTGAGTTAGTTTATGATCATGATATATATTCTCGTTTTCGATGTGTTTACTTGCATGAAATTAATTCTAGGTTTTGTTATCGAGATATTGACTTAGGGTTTCATGCTAGTCAATCTTTACATGAATTGTTGTTAGTTGACAATGGTAGTAATCATGTTATTTCGTTAGAAGCAATCTTCATTCCATGATTTGCTATTATATGGTTTTGATTCAAGAAGTGTTTATCATCAAGATGGTTTGAGAGATGAGTTATTTGTATGTTTAGTTAGTTCATTTGGATTAGCTAAGGCATTGCATACTTCCATGGAATTATTGAATTATATTTTGCATTTTTCATGGGAAAATTTGTTATTCTCTCTTTTGATGATATTAGATTTTTGTTAACATTTTGGGAAATTCTTTAGCATGTGTAGAGTTTGTTTGTGATCATCGTCGATATGCTATCAATTTTCAACTTATGATTGTGACCTTTTTACTCCATTGATAACATTATTTGTTCTTTATTGTATTAATGTCAATGGAAAGAGGGAGGTTGGTTGTGTTTTGCAGATTAAGTGATAGGAGCATATATTCATTGAGGGAAACATGGATCGTGCTGATTCAATTCGATCAATGCATTGAGAGTACTGAGGAAGTATTTTGAATATTATTTTAGTAGACTACGCATGTGATTTTGATTTATTTGATTCCTTTGTGATTAGACAAAAGGAACTTATTGATTTGTTTTATTTTGTGTTTAATCCAGGAATTCAAGAGAATTTGTGTGAGAAGCATGGTGAATTTCAAGTACTTATATTTGACCCAGGAGCATTGACAAATGTGTTTCTGCGAAGGATCGAGATCATTAGATCAACTTTTGATCCGGGAATTCGTCATTGGGAGAATCTATTACACGAAGAAATCTACATAATGATATTTGATCCAGGAGGAGTTGGAAATTTTCAATTTCTTGCTTGCGTTGCTGATATTGTTTATTCATTTAAATTACCAGGAGAGACTTGTGGTTATGTTTTGTTTGGTGATTCTAACTTTGTTTGTTTTAATGTAGGATCAGATTTGTGGACAAAACTTTTTCAAGGGGAGCGGATGCCAGATTTGAGGACAAATCCTTTTGAAGAGGAGGTGAATGATGACAGATTAACCGGATTAGAATTTTTCGTCAATTTATCGACTCGAGTGTCAAGTGTTCAACAAATAATATCAAATAATTGGGCCAAATATATATTGAGCAAGTTAAAGCTTATTGTTTTAAATTACCATATATATTTTGCTCAAGTTATCGAACATATTCATTAGTATGGAATATTCAAGTGGGATTACATAATCAGCACCATTCACGTGGCCTTCTCATTACTTTACATGAACCTTAACATGCAATCCGACTCAGGTGGGAAAAGGAGTTAGTCTCGCGTTAAAGAATCCTACCGCAACAACGAATTTTTTTATTTATTTGATTTCTTAATTTTAAATTCTATTATAATTAGGATTTCTTTTAATTTCTTTTCCAAATTGATTTCTATTTCCTTATAGAAATTAAGGTTATAGCTTATAAATTCCTATTAGGATTTGGATTATTTTGAGTAGTATAAATAGAGGTTTGAGTTATGTAATCAAACACATTATCATTATTCATTATTCAATATATTTGTGAGATTATTCTCTACTTTTGGTTCTTTTGAAGAATTCCTAAGTATTTTTCTTAGTTATTTCTTTGAGATTCAAGTTGATTTATCATACAACAATTCATAGTTGTGTGGCGTCTTCTGCGTAGATCAATCGTCGATTGTCTTGAGATTACCGCTTCAATATAAGGGAGGGGTCGAGGTGTCGTTGGTGTCCAATTCATTCAATGCAGAATAGAACGCATGACAATTGTACCAAGATTACTGCTTACATATATAGGCGAGAGGTTAAGGTGTTTGCAAAGAATTCACCAAACATTTGTCGCTAGAACGATCGGCAACCAATGGCTCCATGCGGCGTGTAGTGGAGTCTACAGGTGCTTAACAAAGGATGCAATGGAGTGGGAGACTTTTTCCCACTCCAAGACCCTCAGGCTGTTATGAATAACGGAGGGTTGGTCGATAATTATGTCTTTTGGGATTCGGGGTTTGTTGAGAAATGCTCGAGGGTTGAGCTGAAATTGAATAACAGAACTCCTCCGCCTCCTGGTTCTTCTACTAAATCTGATTATTGGGAATATTGTAACGATGGAGATAGAGCTACTAATTGAAGAAGGAGGAGGAGGAGGAGAGTTGCCAAATACTGCAACTGAAAGCATTTTATTTGAGAATAAACTGGAGGGAGGAAACGACTGAACAAATGAATGGAGTTGTGTTCATTGCAAAAAGAGAAGGAGGTGTCTTTGGAAATTGGAAGAGAAATGGGCTAATACATTCTTCTACTAGCAATTTAGTCTCCAAAGCCCAAACCCAAGCCCATACTCTATTTGTTAATGATCTAGTATATTTTCCTCTTTTTTAATTAAGTTTTATTTACATGTAATTATTTTTATAAAAATATTATCAAAACAGAATTAAAGTATTATTAAAAAAAAGGTCATGCACATGCCTTGTATAACTTTTAACATACTGGAATATGTTAACATGTTGGATTCGGAACTATTATATGTTTAAGATTCAATATTAAAATAATTTCAGAGATTTTCTTTGAATTTATCTGTGTGAACAAACAATTCACATAATAAATAAATTAATTAACGTGATTTTCTTTTTTACTTTTTATTTTCTAAAATATAAGATCACATATTTTCTAATTCAATGATTCATTTAAAAGTATAAATTGTAATTAGTATTACTTTTTAAATAGTCTATGATACTCATCTTGTATTGGCTAAAATTAAATGAATCTATATTAATTTCAATTTTGAGATTGAAATTATTTAATTAACTTTATCTTATAATTTAAAATTAAGAGAGTATTAATTTTTGACAATGGATTTGTTTGGGTATGTTTATGAATTATGTGCTCAAAATATTGTTGTTTTCAAAATGGGGAACTCTATGTTCCGATCCGAAATATAAGATTAAGATTGTATTTTAAATTCAATATGATATATTTTAAAATTAAAAATTAATGTGATTTATTTAATTTTTTAAAATAATTAATTTTATATTTTAGAACAGAGAGTTCGATTATTATCATAATTCAAAAAAATGTATTCATTATTAGTAGCCATAGATTCCTACTATTAACATAGTTATCGATTTATTTAATTTTTATTATTATTTTGACATTATCAGTTCATATTTTTGAACAGTATCTAATTGTTAAAAACAGTGTCCAAAAAAGTTTATTCTTTTTTTGTTAGATTAATAAACGAAGATTCTGCTACACCACCTTAAAGTTTTGACCAAATTATTGGCTCCTACTTTGGATGGATATCAAGCCAATAATTGAATGATTTGGTCAAAGAAGCTTCTTCTTCTTCTTTTTTTAATGGATGCTCCATTAGATGTACAAGGGCTAAAAACAAGCGAGACAAATTCAACATGGTGCTTCCTTCTTTTGAAAATGATAATCTTATCAATTTCTTTTGGGAATATTAAGATAAGCAAAAAACATAATTATATATATAGGGCTATATATATATATATATATATATATGCACAGTTGTGTTTTATTAATACAGTGCTGACACGCAGACGGAGATATCACCCTCCTCATGTATTAATATACATGAGATTGAGTATGCTTATAAAGAAGTTGATACATAAAGTCTCACCCGCTTAATTACGACATACTTGATACATAAGGTCGCACTCATCTAAATGAGAATCGAACTTAAAGCGACACATAGATTTGTTTAATTTTAGTCAATATAATAATAAAAAAATATTATTCTTCTCAAGTTTGGAAATGGAGGTAGTATTAATTGAATATTGTGACTAGATCGATTATAATCAAGTGTGAAGGGGTGTATGTATCGCGAGCAAGCAGTTTGCTGCCGGCTGGCCGGTTGAGTGCATCCAAAAATAAAAGAAAACAAAGCGTGCCAACCTATCTATCTATTTCAATTCCATTTAATTTCAACTACATTAGTTGAAGACAAATGGCTAAGCCGCATCACTTTCCCATTAATTATGGAACAAATTATCATTTAAAGTTATGAGATCTTTTTTAGTATACATAATATACAGTCTTTCAATAAATTTTGTAAACTTCCATATATCATTCAAACAAATTAGTTAGTAAATACCTGTTATAGCTCTAAATAATTATGATGCTTTCCTGTTAATTGCAACAAATTCTCCAACAAAATAGATGTCACTAGGTCTTAAAAAAGGAAGAAAAGATTTTCTTTTCTATAACAAACTAGAGTAATTACCTTCCACGGAAATCTAATTAATGAGATGCCGTACTAGTATTACTGTTGTCTCTATTAATACATGTTTTCCAAAGCTATGCAAATTGCAAGGGACATTTTACCTAGGGGTGGGCAACTGGTAAAAATTGGGACCAGAAGCAAGAATTGAACCCAGATTAAAATTACTCAAATTTTGCACCGAAATCTAGGAATCGGTTGGACTTAAGATATCTTAACCCAAGTTACTGGGTTTTTATCGGAAATTAATATAATTATTATTTTTATTATAATTTTATTATTTTTATTATTATTATTAATATTTTTATTTTTATTAATATTATTATTATTTTTATTATTATAATCAATATATTATTATTATTATTATTAAATTATTATTAATAATAAAAAATTAGAAAACCTAGAGATATATTTATTCTGGGTTGGTTTATCTTATACCGAACCATAAAAAAATCTTGGATCAAAGCAAGACCGAAAAACCCAGATATATCTGGATTTTTTAAATTTAAACAGGATCGATCTATATTTATCCGAAAACCAATTTGGTTCGAATCGGGTCCGATTCGTCCAAAAACTGAAAAAATCGAACCATTTGCCCACCCCTAATTTTACCCATGTTTTGACAACGAGTTCTTCTATGCGACATGATAATCGGACATAAAAATTGAATAGGACTATTTTATAATTTTATTTATTTATATTTTTACTCTCACTCATATCCAATTATCATGTTCGTGTAGAGTTTTTCTTTGACAATGATACACGTGGAGCGCTCCATTTTATTTTTTATTTTTTTTACTCTCTTACTAGCATAAATTAATTTCATAATCAATATTGAAAATGTAAAAAGTGTAACACTCATTATTGGAGCTTGGGATGAGGTGTTACAACTTACAAGCATGATTTAAAATTATTCTACATATTTTAATGTAAGAATTATTATTCGTGTTTAACTTATCTAAATATCTGATTTTTTTTGTCATGAACAATCTTTAGACAATACGAAAATTTATCTAAATAATATTTTTAAAAATTAATTTCATAAGTAAAAATAATAATTTCATAAATTTTTTATCAGATAATTAATAATTTCAATTTTCTAACCATCAAACTTAACCCTCAATGGAAAACCTATCCAAATCAAATAGGACTACTACTAAATAAATTGCATGTGATAAGACGAATATATTCAAAGTAAATAAATAAATCTCTTGGAATCCTAATCTCTTTAGAAAGGTCTCAATGTTTTCAAGAAATTGTAATTCCCCCAGTTTTATCCAGTTGTCATCAAGCTAAGGCGTGACACTCTCTACGACTTTGAATACCAAACCCCCCTTAAATACATGCCCCTTTCTGACCCACATCTCTCACCACTCCTCTTCCTCTTCAGTTAACTGTCCTCTGTCCCAATTTCTCTCTCTTCTTCAAACAAATCCAATAATGGGTTTTCAAGCTGCTGAAGAAACTGGAAACCCAAAAACTGATAAAAAAACATCCTATTTTCGCTATAATTCCCCATTAGTCCAAGTGGGTCTGATTGGATTGGTCTGTTTTTGTTGCCCTGGTATGTTCAATGCCTTATCCGGCATGGGAGGTGGTGGTCAGGTCGATCCCACCGCCGCTAACAACGCTAACACCGCCCTCTACACCACCTTTGCCATTTTCGGAGTGTTAGGTGGAGGAATCTACAATATATTAGGCCCTCGGCTCACCCTTTTCTCCGGCTGCTCCACCTACATTCTATACGCTGGCTCTTTTCTCTACTATAACCACCACAAACACCAGGCCTTCGCTATTGTCGCCGGCGCCATTCTGGGTATCGGCGCCGGACTACTCTGGGCCGGCCAGGGCGCTATTATGACCTCATATCCACCCCCAGATCGGAAGGAACTTATATTTCCATGTTTTGGAGTATTTTCAATATGGGTGGTGTGATTGGTGGTTTGATTCCATTTATTCTAAATTATAATAGAAGTGAGGCCAGTTCTGTGAATGATGGAACCTACATTGGGTTCATGATTTTCATGGTAATTGGAACAGTACTTGCACTTGCAATTTTGCATCCTAGAAATGTTATTAGAGATGATGGTTCTCGTTGCACTAATATGAAGTACTCTAATGTTACCATTGAAACAGTGGCAATTTTGAAACTATTTTTGGATTGGAAGATGTTGTTGATGGTACCTGCAGCTTGGGCTAGTAACTTCTTTTATAGTTACCAGTTCAATAATGTGAATGGGATTTTGTTCACTTTGAGGACTAGAGGATTGAACAACGTGTTCTATTGGGGGGCTCAAATGGTTGGGTCTGTTATGATTGGGTATATAATGGATTTTAGTTTTAAGAGTAGGAGGACCAGGGGATTAGTTGGTATTGCAGTTGTCGGAGTTCTTGGAACCGCCATTTGGGGCGGAGGGCTTGCCAATCAGCTTGGGTATAAACGCGGTGATGAGCCTAAGAAACTCGATTTTAAGGATTCTGGTTCTGATTTTGCAGGGCCATTTGTGTTGTATTTTGGTTATGGATTATTAGATGCTATGTTCCAGAGCATGGTTTACTGGGTTATTGGGGCTTTGGCTGATGATTCTGCTATCCTTAGCAGGTAAATTTTCATGTTCTTGAATAATAAGGCCATTCACTTATTGTTTTATTTTTACTGTGTTTAACATTTCTTTTGGGGCATATATGCTTGCAGGTATACTGGATTCTACAAGGGAGTGCAGAGTGCAGGGGCTGCAGTTGCTTGGCAAGTTGATACACACAAGGTGTCATTCATGTCCCAACTTGTTGTGAATTGGGTATTATGTACAATAAGTTATCCATTGTTGGTGGTCCTAGTAATATTGGCTGTAAAAGATGATAATAAAGTTGAAGAGGGAATCTCTAAAGAGGTTGCACTTCCAGAGGCTATCCCAGAGTCCATGGATGATGCTAATGGTGGGGTTAGCAAGTCAACTTAAAATAGATAGTGGGTTTTTTTGCTTAATAGAGAATTCATATTTTTGAAACTTGTATTTTCAATTCAAATGTAAATGTAGTTTTTCTTTAGTATATCAATAGATGATTGAACGCTTGTGTAAAAGTTTCTTCCTAAACCATATGTTTACCGACTTGTCCTCAATAAGAGAAGTTTGTTCATGTTCTTTCCCTGTGTTTGAATGTAAAATTCTTATGGTATTCTTCTATTTTCAGAATCACAACATATGATTTCTGTTAGGTCACGCATGAAATTTTAAGTTTTAACAAATTAATTCTGAAGTCCTCTGTATTTTCCTACATTGAGAACTAAAATATACAACAATATTAAGAAAATATAGCGAGGATGTTGATCGAGTACTCTTATACCTCACCGTGATTGATTGCTACGAAGTAAAAAACTGGATTTTGTTGCTGGCACCTAAATGCTTGACTACAATTACTTGGTAGATCTGAATCGTGGCAAAGCTTACCTGCTTTCATTACGGTCAAGGAAAATGGTAGATTTGCCTTTGACTTCTGCTTTTTAACTTGCTACAGATTCACTTGATAGTTTGATGTTGCAATGGCAAACTCATCTTTTTTGCTTATTTAGTTCTACCTATCATCAGCCGCGCTGGGACTCTGATGATAACAACCTTGGTAAGATGGTGCATTTTTGACTCAGTTTCTTGAACTAAATCTCAATCCTGCTGTTGGCATTTACTATTCTGGATCCAAGTAATGACTTGGTGAGAAATAAAAATGGGTTGGGGGAGGTGATTGAGTGCAAAACTTTAGTATGTAGCCGGACTAGTGAAAGAATCACCTTGAATACTACAGATGTTGGCTATGGAAAACAAGTTCAAGGATACTGTAGAATCAAATCAGACATGAGATTCTTTTGGGTTAATGGTAGGAAGCTGGCCACCCACAAGATGGTCCTCGGCAGATTAATAATAGTTCTGCTGTAACAGTTGTTTTCCTCAATTCATCTGGTTTTAGAACAGATTATGTTTGCAACACGAGTCAATTGAGGCAAGATATTGTAAGATACCATTATTGATTCATTGCAAGATCCAGAAAGTACTCATTTTACATACACTCTGAATGTTAGCGATAATACCATTATAATGCATGTGTAGCTACCTTTCTTTTGGTGAAATTTTGGTCGACTGGAATAAGTTGAAAAATGCTTATAGTTGTAAGTTTTGACTACATGCACTATATTGTAAACCGTATAATCTGAAATACTTTGCACTCAAATGTTGGTGACTGTTATTGTTATTTAGTTGGTATGCATGGTGCAACAGGGAATTTGCAGATGCAGGTGTATAACAAAATTTTTGTCAAAAGTGTTAGCTGCACTATTGAATTTGAAGAAGGTATGCAATCAGGTTAGTATGATTTTATTAACAGCACCCATTTTTGATCAATATGAATCTTTTTAAGCTAAACACCCATGGATTTGTCTTTAGTTAGACTGGTTATGATAGAAAATGTGAGACTCATTCAAAACAAGTTCAAGGGATGCCATAACAATACAATGAACAGAAACAATTAAAGGAAGAGTGGTACAAACTGTTTCTAGCTGGAACAGAAAGTCATGTATTACATTGGTTTATCTGCATGAAACTTGTATTTCTGAAAGCAATATGTCAGTATAAAAAAAATTGTAGCGAAGGGAGCCACGGATTATTACCTGTGGATATATAGAAATTTATTGGAACTAAAATTGGTGTTATTTTTTAATTGTTGCAGGAATTTGTTACATGACTCAACGAGATCAACCTGTTGAATTTGTCCAGTGTTACACAGATAATAATCCCTGTCAAATAATTTTATAATGCTCACACAATGACAAGAGGAGCATCCCTTTTATCTTCGGATTTTGGTACAACTCCCTTAGTTTCCAGTTTCTCAGCAACAGCTGCTGCTTCCTCTTTCTTCTCCTCTGCTTTCTCCACGATTGGTGCCACCACCTGCTCCGGCTCTGCAGGCTTCACCTCCTCCGAGGGCTTGGTCACCTCTGGAACAATTTCTGCCTCAGAAATCTTTGACTCATCAGCCTTGGGGGCCTCGACCTTGGCAGGTTCAGAGATATCTACCAAAGGTTCTTCCTTCTTTTCCTCAGCTTCATTGCTCTCCTGCATTATGCATATTACAAACAAAATTGAAAAACTAGATTAACATATATACTTTTTCATATATGCATGTATATACATACATATATATTCTCTAAAGTGATAATTACAAAGATTGTATAGTAAAAATGACATTTTTTTAGCAAATGGGTAACCAGAAGAAATAAAATAGAGTAGTAATGCGTGGATCCCTTATTTACTCTATCTTACACCATGTATCTACATATATCAACATAAATTTGTTGTCATATACAGCATTAGCAACACTCCATTGAAATATAAAGACGCTAGCTATAGCTATAGGGTGATTACTTGGAGAACAGGCTCGGCCTCGGCTTCAGCCTCAGGCTTCTTAGGGGTGGCAGGGGCCTCGGCTGGGAGAGGCTCCGAACCGAGGTTCAAATCCTTAGGTCTGCTCGCACAGCCTCCCATATTTGTCAAGAACGAATAGGCTGTTCGAGTAGGAGAAGGTGGGAGATATTGAAAAAAGAGGAGCTCAACTAAAAACTTGATAGGAGGCTGCTAAAAATAAGTGCTTATATAGAGGTGGAGTTTGTTGCTAATATTAAGGAGGTATTTATTATAATTATGCGTTGAAAATGGAAGACCTGTGTTTTTATTTGTGGACAAATCTTCATATGACCTTGTCATAGCTAGGAACACCACCCTTCTTTTGGTTAGTACATTTCTATTTTTGGGAATGGGAGGCCATAAAATTAGGGTTCTTATATCTCTCCATTTACTTATTATATCTTCTATATTTCCCACCACATACTTGTCAATTTGTCATCATAAAATTCAGATTTCAATTGGCAAAATAAAATATTCTCCCCCCGTCCCTTAATATAAAACGTACGTTTTAGATAAATATTTATGTCTCTTAATATGACGTAAACATTAATTGCTTGGTTTCCAATATTACTCCAAGTATTAAATATAATTTTGGTTTTTTCACTATTTTTTCCCAATAAATAACACTCTTTTACCAATACAAGAGCAATATCGACAACTAATATTATATTTAATGCTATTCAATCATTTTCTTAATATTATATTACTCACTTCGTTCCTAAATATATAAGTCGTTTTAAAGTTGTGCACACGTATTAAAAAAATGATTGTATAACATTAAATATAATATCAATTGTCTGTATTGTAATGTAAAAAGAGTGTTAATTATTGGACAAAAAATAATGAGAGAACCAAAATTATATTTATTACTTAGAGTAATATTGAAAACTAAACAACTAATACTTATTTGAAATTATCAAACTACTTATATTAAAGAATAAAACAATTGTCTAAGGGAGTATTATGGTTCTTAGGACTGGTGCTGGTCTCATCATTCAATAATATATACTTGGTATTTAATAATTATCATTGCTTTTTAAACTGTCATTGTTGAGGGGCATTAGATGTGAGACCCCAGATTTTATCAATAAAGATTTAAATTTTGTCGAAATAATTTAAGATAATATTATAGTTGTGGGTAGTATTTATAAATTTTGCAAAGTATGCAAGTTGTTATAAAATATTCGTTTGGTGGGAGAATATTCTTTTTGTCAGGGAATATAAATGCTGACTACTCAATCATTAAGTGGACCTTATTGGCGGAAGTATTATCAGTAGTTAGAAAAACGACAAAATTATCTTTCTATAAAAATAACGGCAGAGGTGTTACCGTTAAAACCATTGAACTACCCGGTAGTAAAAGTGCGATGAATGGCGTAGTTGTATAGTAGAAGACACGATATTGATTATTGATCTTTACGTGAGAAGTCACCATTTATGCTTTCAATTATTGCTACTGAGAATTCTTTGCATCATATCTCTTATATTATTGATTCAATTATTGTCACAAAGATCATTTTGTATAATATATTATAGTATTAAATCAATAATTGAGATGACAAGTTATAAATAATTAATAATTGTTGAAAGATTAAATATGTGTTGATTAAAAATAAAATAATTTGTGGTAATATTTATTGATCTTTGATGTATATAAAGAGTCATTATGAGACATTTGTGGTAAGTTTGATTATTTTATGGGGGCCCATATGTCATCATCTAAGAGTCTCTTCGTCAATAAGTAATTACCTTTGTGAATAGTAATTACCTTTGTGAAATAGTAATTACCTTCGCCAATAGTAATTACCTTCACGTCAATGAAGAATTACCTTTGTGAATAGTAATTACCTTCGTCAATAGTAATTACCTTTACCAAAGCGTCGAACCACTTGTCGTTTTCACATTATAGGCGTCGAACCACTTGTCGTTTCACATTACAGGCGGCCGAACCACTTGTCGTTTCACATTCTGAGCGTCGAACCACTTGTCGCTTTTCACATTACGAGCGGCCGAACCACTTTTCTTTTCACATCACTAGTCGTCAAGCCACTTCGCTTTTCACATGGCGGTCTAAGTTTAGAAATCTTCTATAAATAGAGGCTGGTGCTTCATTATTTTTCACGAATTCATTTGAGACTCTAGAGAGAAACTATAGAGAAAGAAGAAAAGTGATCTCGCTACTTCACCTTGCCAATATTCGGTTCTTCTAAGGTAGGAATATTATTTGTTGTGCCGTAAGGGGTGTTATTCTTTCTTATTCATGAAGAGAAGCTGTTGTTATTCCATTGCTTATTATTACATTGGAATAACTCAGATATCGTGGTTTACCCTATACTTGGTGACATTCTTACCGTTATTCATTGGAACATCCACGTCGCATGTGTTTTACACTGGGACCTGGTTCTCTTTTTATTATTATTCATTGGAACATCCATGTGTAAGACCCCCAAAATTTTTAAATAAAAAGGAATTTCCTTTATTTATTATTTTGAAATAGTAAGGGTTGATTTGATTAATGTGGATAGTTAAGGGTTAAATACATAAATATTTCAAAATAAGCAAGTGGTTATAAAATATTCATTATCGTTGGGAATATTTGTTTGGTCGTGGAATATTCGCATTGTAGGGAATATTCGCATTAACCTGTATGACCATGTGTGGGCCCCATAACTGAAAGCGATTGGATGAAGAAAACGACAAATATAAGTTGTTTTTAAATAACTTCTGCAGTAGTTATTCGCAATTATCATTGTTGGAATACCCGGTGGTTAAAATACACTAATACGCCGTTGTTGAAAGCAAAGAAGTAGCACCAGTATTGCACCAATTATTGATTCTTACGTGAAGAAGGCACTACTCAATAATGGTTACGATAATTCATCGCTCAATTATTTTATTGAGTTAATAATTAATTGCGTTGATATTTTATATTGATGTTGTTTCAATAATTGTCATTACACAAGATCTTTCATTATCGAAGCAATAATTCATATTATCCGAATAATATTATTAGATAACATTATTGGCAATGTCTAGAAAGTTACATCTAAGGAGAGGTTTGGTCACCTAATCAAGCGCCGCCAAGTAGAAGAAATTCTTATTGGAAAGCCCCTCTTTCCTGAGGGCGCACGGTTGTCAATATTGTGATTACGTAATATTATTTATGAATAATTAATTATTGATTCATATGATGAGAAAAATATTGATTTTATGTGGATATAGATGGAGAAAATTTTTATAGTGACAATTGTTGAAAATTGAAATTTTATCTTTTACGATAAAATAATTCATTTAAATATATTATTTTAATAATATATTAACGGTGATATTTTTACAACGAATGTGGGATATATGAGTATACGAGGAGGAAGAGTATTTTTTGTTGCAATAAATGTTTAAAACATGTTAAACATGTCAATGGACCCCATTTATCGATGAAATTTGATTATAACTTGTAAAATCGACCGTTTGTGGATTTCGGTCAATTTCCATTTGGAATTTGGAAAAACTTTCTTCTTCGCAAAGTTGTAGAGAATTGAATTTCCTATAAAAACTCATGAGATTCGAATTTTTTCTGATGAAAGGGCTATTTATTATGAATTATTGAAGTTCAAGTTCAAATAATTGATTTTTGGAAGTTTAAAATATTTAAAATTAGAAAAACGTTTTTCTTATTTTTTTCTAGAAGGTGGCATGTGTTTGATGGCTGAAATCAGATTCTAGACATGTGTAGAAAATAATATAATTATATTATTAATTTATTAAATTTTCTGCTTTTTGGTGTTCTAAGCAATTTCCTATAAATAGGGTCTTAGGTTAGAATTGAAAATCACACCGTAAATCGGTTTTTTCTCTCTATATTATCGAAAGCGTATTCTTGTGAGTATTTTGAGTATACTTTGAGTATTGCTATACGGTGCAAGTCCAAGTCATAGCTTTATATCCTGTTTTATTTAGAAAGATTGATCTTTCGAGGTAAGGGATGTTATTTTCTTCTCAAATGATATTATTTCTTCAATATCATTATCTTTGAAATGTTGATCTGAAGTTTTTATCAAATTTGGAACTTTTTCACGCTTGAGAGTTACTATTCATGAGTTACTTATTCACGAGTTACTATTCATGCGAGTTCTTATTCACGAGTTCTTATTCACGAAGTACTATTAAGCTGAAGCGTGAAGATGTTTTTATGGAATTTCTATCTTTTGGTGTCTGAGTTCTTATTCACGATATCAAGACTATTCACGATACTGAAGACTATTCACGATATACGATACTATTCAATGAAAAATAAAATTTCTTCTTTTCGTCTAAAACATCTAATTCGGATACTAACTCGATGTATCCATGTTTTGATCATTCTTGAATTTTACACCACTATGATTATTTTTGAGGTATTTTTGGCGTGGATAAAACCAAGTACGTAATCCTTAATCCTTAATCCTTGTCATTTTGTTTCACCGGATTCGCTTTCTTTAAAAATATTTTCATCATCCTCGCCTTAAATGATGATATTATTGAATATCTTTGGCCCGTAGTGCAAAGATGAATGATTTCTGAAGAATATCTTTGGCCCAGTAGAGTAAAAGATGAGCAGTGTTGAGATGAACATGACCGATTGATTAATATCTTTTTACCGTAGTACAAAGATGAGCAGTGTTTAAATGAACATGACTAATCGATGAATATCTTTGGCTCAGTAGTGCAAAGATGAATATTTGATTCCAGATGCATATTGATTGATGTTACAGGATAAAATATTGATGATGGACCTGTTAAATTCATAGATTATAGTAGATTTCATTCTCTACGTAACTCTTCTATGAATTATTATTTCATTGCATGAATATTGATCCGAAACTTGTTGCCTATTGTATTCATCGATTTTTTCCTGTTGAAGACTAACGATAATTTGTTGTATATTATCTTAGTCATAATATTCTTTCTCGGGCTAGTTGAGCTCACCCTTTTCCTTGTTGTTCCATTTTTCTTCTCGGGAGGCGTAGAATGTAGCGAAGTACTTAATGGGGTATGGAATGAAGGTTCTAGAGAGAGTTGTTTAGTAGTCCTCACCATTTTTGTAAAATAATGAATCAATAATTATGATGGGGATTTATTTGCGTGTGGATATTGTCTAGAAGACAATATTATATTTAAACTCATTAAGATATATTGTCGTATTTCACACGACATTTGTATTATTGAAGTTGTAGTTTGTTTCTTGTACCATGTATTTGGCGTACTTCGAGAATGGGTGTTGTGTATACCTATTTTGGGGGCGCCACGTTGGTATCGAGCTTAGGGATATGATCTCTGGCGGAGATCGGGGAATAAAACTAGGAGGGAGAGCGAGTAAATCCTTCGCTAAGTGTGTCCTACCTAAGCTTATTTGTTAGTTGGTCAAGATATAGGGATATTATGTGATATATTGATTTCCTTAATTAACCCTTGTTTTATGATAGTATTTGAGAATGTCGAATGAGAATATTAATGATTGGAGTAAATGAGACCGTGGAGATGAATGTATTTTACCAACGAGGAGAACGTGCAACAGTGGTAATGTTCCTCCCGTGAACAACACCCACCGAAAGCGAGATGATGAACGAGGGATGTTTAGAAGCTTTTTGCAGTTCATGCAAAATCGCACGAGGAGACTCGTGTTCAAAATACAGGAGGAAATGATAGCAATTCACACGGTGGTCACAATGCAAGCAGCTTCAAAGAGTGGGACCACCGTAATTGCGGGAAAGCCGGATCCGATTAAAGGCGGAGACGTGGGTCAAACAAATTACCAAGATATTCGATGTCTTGGGATGCACGGAGGAACAGAAAGTTCCATTCGCCGCCTTTATGTTCCGTGGCGAGGCAGACATTGGTGGGAATCGTGAAGCGTACTCCACCCAAATTTGCACTCAAAGATGTCATGGGAGACGCTTTAGAACAGTTCAATGACAAGTACTTCCACGAAAAGTATTCTGGCTATATGAAGGAAGTGGAGTTTATTAGACTAGAGAGCAGAATAACATGACGGTGTCCCAAAGACGAAAGCGTAAGTTCATGAGTTATCCGTGTTCGCACCTCATTTGGTGGAGAATGAGGAACGTATGACGCGTAATGTTTCGAGAGGTTTGAAACCGACATACGCCAAGATCTCATTTCTCATAAATTTTCTCTATTCAGGATGTTGTCAATGAGGCTCAGTTGTTAGAGCGAGATAACGAAAGTACGCTCAACCGAGGGACCATAACCAGGATCATATCAAGATAAGAAGCCATCGTAATAACGATAACCACGGAGAAAGAAGAATACTGACAAAGGCGATAACCACGGTGGTAATCGTGGCCATGAAAATAGAAGAAGCGAGCCGGGAGGAGATTTTAAAAGAGGAGATTCAACAACGACCATTTAAAGACGTCGCCGCCAAGAAGAAACTAGTTCTAAGGGAGGAGAACGACCACCGGTCGTATATGCTACAAATGCGGAAAAGAGGGACATATCACCAAACCGCCCACAACAGATTCAAGGTATGCTATAATTGTGGAAAGGAAGGACATATCGCCGAGATCAGACGATATCGAAACCCAGTCCAAACGGAATGGTGACTCAAAAGGATGTCCTAAAAGTCAAAGTCAACGATTCTCGGAAGAGCGTTTGTCGTGACCGATCAAAATACGAGGAACCCGAACGGTTAAGACGGGTTAGTTAATTATAAATTCTTGCGAAGTTTATACCTTACTAGATATCTGGGTTCTACCCATTCTTTTATCTCTCTTACTTGCGCTCAACGTTTGAACTTGACTACGGAGAAATTAAACTTTGACCTATCTGTGGAGACTCCATTAGAGAAACTTTCATTACATCCGTTGTTTAAAAATCTTGCTTGATTCAAGTGGGCACTATCACATTACCCGTTAACCTTATTTCTATAGAGATATTTGCTTTTGATGTGATTTTAAGGTTAACTACTCATCACGCCGAAATTGATTACTTTTCGTAAGGTTGTTAGTTTTCATATTCCTAAGCAACTCGTTATTCAATTCAAGCAATCAAACCATCAGAAGTCAAACATTTTCATGTCAAGCCATAAAGTCATTCGCTTATTACGGATGTCAAGTTTTCTTAGTCCATGTTATGGATTTGAATAAAGACACGCCGATTTGAATAATATTCCCTGTTGTTATTGATTTTTCCCGATGTATTTCGAAGAATTTCTTAGCTTACTCCCAAAGTTCGATATTAAATTTTGTATCGACTTTGAACCCAGACAAAACTCATTTCTAAAATCTCATATCGAATGGCTCTATTGAACTTCGGAGTTAAAATTCAACTATAGAATTTGGTACCGAGCCTTTATCTGGTGACTTCCTTTGTGGAATTCACCTAAGCCGGACTCTCTGTAGGGACGCCATATTCGAAGCGATAGTAAGAAATCGATAGGTGTCATTGTGACGTCTTTATCCAAGATTGGGATATGAGTCACAGTTGAGAGCAACCTAAGTCAAGAATCTAAACACGTAGCTTTCAGAGGCTTAGTTGGTTATTATCGGAGAGATTTGAAGGATATTCTCGAATCGCTATTCCATTAACGCAATGGTGACTCGTAGAGATACAAAATTCGAATGGAGCAAGGAATGTGGGAAGAGCTTCAAGAACTCAAGAGGAGACTCATTTCAAAGACATGTTCGATCACGCCATCCCGGAAAAGTTTAACGTGGTAGCCGACGCGACGAGTAGAAGATCATATGCGGAACGAAAAGCGATGATGTCAAGTATACGACAGAGCCAACTTTAATAGAAAAAGTTAAGATTGCTCAAGCCACCGACTTCCTGAGTCGATGCGCATATGAAGAAGAAAGTACAAGAAGGAGCTATTCCTAAGCGAGAATTGATGAAGAAGGAATACTTGAGTCCACTCTAGACTTTGTGTTCCTAACGACTACGATTTGAAGTACAAGATTATGATGGAGGCACACAATACGCCATTTGCAATCCATCTCGAAGTACTAAAATGTATCGTGATCTTCAACATACATTTTGGTGGGAGCAATAAGAGAGAGATTGCAAAGTTTATCTCGATGTGTTTAACTTGCTAACGTGTAAAGGCGAGCATCTTGTACCTAAGGGTCCGTTGCAACCACTTGAGATTAGGAATGGAAGTGGGAACACATTACTATGGATTTCGTTACGGGTCTTCCTACGGCTTCTCAAGGCATCAATGCTATTTGGGTTATTGTTGATAGATTAACCAAGTTCGCTTCATTTCTTGCCGACACGGAGACTTATTCCTTGAACGCCTTTGCTAGTATATGACGTGAATGAGATTGTGAGGTTGCATGGCATGCCCAGTATCCATAGTTTTGGATCGTGACCCAAGATTCACTTCAAGATTTTGGGTTAGCTTGCAAAAAGCTATGGGCACGGATTTACGATTGGTTTGGCATACCATCCTCAAACGGATGGGCAATCGAAAGGACTACTCAAACTCTTGAAGATATATTAAAACTCGTGTGTCCTAGATTTCAAAGGAAGTGGGATAAGTACTTGCCATGGTGGAATTCTCATACAACAATAGTTATTAAACAAATATAGGCATGGTTCCATTCAAGCATTATATGGACAAAAATGTCATTCTCTAATATGTTGGGATGAGGTGGGTGAAGCAACATTGTTGGGACCCGAGTTAAGCACGTATGACTAATGATTCGACAACGATATAAACCAAGACAAGATCGACAAAAGAGTTATGCGGATCTTCATTGAAAGGACGTGGAATTTAATGTAGGGGATCATGATTGTCATGAAGTTGCTCCATGGAAGGTGTTACAAGATTTGGGAAGAGAGGAAAGCTCAATCCACGATTTATTGGTCCATTTCAAATTCTTGACCGAGTAGGAAATGTAGCCTATAGACTTGTGTTACCTCCGAGTATGTCTCGTGTTCATAATGTGTTTCACATATCCGCATTTCAGAATATGTGAAAGACCGAACCACGTTATCGAGTTAGAAACGGGACGAGATAGCCAAGACTTAACGTATGAGGAGGTATTGTCAAGATCTTGGATAGGAAGGAGCATGTCCTACGTGCAGAAAGGTCATACCACAAGTTAAAGTTTTGTGGAGGAATCATGCTATAGAGGAAATGACCTGGAATTGGAAACGGAAATGAAAGCGAGGTATCCTCACCTTTTCAAAACACCAGTACGCACGCCAATTTCGAGGACTTAAATTTCATAAGGAGGAAGGTTGTAAGACCCCAAAATTTTTAAATAAAAAAGGAATTTCCTTTATTTATTATTTTGAAATAAGTAAGGGTTGATTTGATTAATGTGGATAGTTAAGGGTTAAATACATAAATATTTCAAAATAAGCAAGTGGTTATAAAATATTCATTATCGTCGGGGAATATTTGTTTGGTCGTGGAATATTCAGATCGTCTGGGAATATTCGCATTTACCAATAGCGACCATGTGTGGGCCCCATAACTAAAAGCGATTGGATGAAGAAAACGACAAATATAAGTTATTTTTAAATAACGGCGTAGTTGTTACCAATTATCATTGTTGGAATACCGGTGGTTAAAACACACTGTCTGGCGTTGTTGAAGAAGAAGATACCAGGTATTGCACCAATTATTGATTCTTACGTAAAGGCACTACTCAATAATGGTTATGTGAATTATCGCTCAAAGATTTTATCGAGTTAATAATTGTTGCGTTGATATTTTATATATTGTTGTTTCAATAATTGTCATTACACAAGATCTTTCATTATCGAAGCAATAATTCATATTATCCGAATAATATTATTAGATAACATTATTGGCAATGTCTAGAAAGTTCTGGCTCTAAGGAGAGGTTTGGTCACCTAATCATGCCAAGAAGAAGAAATTCTTATCGAAAGCCCCTCTTTTCCGAGGAACCGCCTCTGGTGTCAATATTGTGATTCTCGTAATATTATTTATGAATAATTAATTATTGATTCATATGATGAGAAAAATATTGATTTTATGTGGATATAGATGGAGAAAATTTTTATAGTGACAATTGTTGAAAATTGAAATTTTATCTTTTTCTGATAAAATAATTCATTTAAATATATTATTTTAATAATATATTAACGGTGATATTTTTACAACGAATGTGGGATATATGAGTATACGAGGAGGAAGAGTATTTTTTGTTGCAATAAATGTTTAAAACATGTTAAACACATGTCTCAGTGGACCCCATTTATTGACTGAAATTTGATTATAGCCTGTAAAATCGACCGTTTGTGGATTTCGGTCAATTTCCATTTGGAATTTGGAAAAACTTTCTTCTGTAAAGTTGTAGAGAATTGAATTTCCTATAAAAACTCGCGAGATTCGAATTTTCTGATGAAAGGGCTATTTATTATGAATTATTGAAGTTCAAGTTCAAATAATTGATTTTGAAGTTTAAAATATTTAAAATTAGAAAACGTTTTTTTCTTATTTTTTCTAGAAGGTGGCATGTGTTTGATGGCTGAAATCAGATTCTAGACATGTGTAGAAAATAATATAATTATATTATTAATTTATTAAATTTTTTCGCTTTGGTGTTCTAAGCAATTTCCTATAAATAGGGTGCTTGGGTTAGAATTGAAAATCACAATTTAAATCAAGTTTTCTCTCTATATTATCGAAAGCGTATTCTTGTGAGTATTTTGAGTATACTTTGAGTATTGCTATCTGATGCAAGTCCAAGTCATAGCTTATATCCTGTTTCAAATTTGTAAGATCGATCTTTCGAGGTAAGGATATTATTTTTTTCAGTAATGATATTATTTCTTCAATATCATTATATCGAAATGTTGATCCGAAGTTTTTATCAAATTTGGAACTTTTTCATGCTCTGGAGTTACTTATTCATGGGTTACTATTCATGAGTTACTATTCACGAAAGTTACTTATTCATGAAGTTACTTATTCACGAGTTACTATTCACGCAGTACTATTCATGAAAGCGTGAAGATGTTTTTGTGGAATTTCTATCTTTTGGTGTCTGAGTTACTATTCACGATACCAAGACTATTCACGATACGGTACTATTCACCGAAAAATAAAATTTCTTCTTTTCGTCTAAAACATCTATTCGGATACTAACTCGATCAGATCCATGTTTTGATCATTCTTGAATTTTACACCACTATGATTATTTTTGAGGTATTTTTGGGCGTGGATAAAACCAAGTACTAATCCTTAATCCTTAATCCTTGTCATTTTGTTTCAATCGGATTCGTTTTTAAAAATATTTTTCATCATCCTCGGCCTTAAATGATGATATTATTGAATATCTTTGGGCTCAGAAGTGCAAAGATGAATGATTTCAAGAATATCTTTGGCCTCGTAGAGCAAAAGATGAACAAAAGGTTGAGATGAACACGACCGATTGATTAATATCTTTGGCCGTAGTACAAAGATGAACAGTGTTTAAATGAATATGACTAATCGATGAATATTTCGCCGTAGTGCAAAGATGAATATTTGATTCAGATGCATATTGATTGATGTTACAGGATAAAATATTGATGATGGATCGTTAAATTCATAGATTATAGTAGATTTCATTCTCTACGTAACTCTTCTATGAATTATTATATCCGCCGCGAATATTGATCGAAACTTGTTGTCTATCAGATTCTATCGATTTTTCCTCGTGAAGACTAACGATAATTTGTTGTATATTATCTTAGTCATAATATTCTTTATCGGGCTAGTTGAGCTCACCCTTTTCCTTGTTGTTCCATTTTTCTTCTCGGGAGGCGAGAATGTAGCGAAAGTACTTAGTTGGGGGTATGGAATGAAGGTTTACAGAGAGAGTTGTTTAGTAGTCCTCACCATTTTTGTAAAATAATGAATCAATAATTATGATGGGGATTTATTTGCGTGTGGATATTGTCTGAAGACAATATTATATTTAAACTCATAAGATATATTGTCGTATTTCACACGACATTTGTATTTATGAAGTTGTAGTTTGCTTTCTTGTACCATGTATTTGGCCACTCAGAATGGGTGTGTGTATACCTATTTTGGGGGCGCCACATCCTCGCTCTGTGTGTTTTACACCGGGACGGGTCGGTTCTTCTTTATCATTCAGCTTGGAATATCATATCGTGTGTTTTACACCGGATCCGGTTCCATCTTTATTATTCTTTGAACATCCCGCTTGGTGTGAATTTCACCCGACCGGTTCCGTTATTATTATTCTCGTTGAATAACTCGTCATGCCAAGTACCGCACGTACGTGGTGATTTCTTTTGTTATTCCATTCTTTATTATACCCAGTTGGTTAAAACTTTGACTTCTATACTCCATGAAATTAGTAGAATATCCTCGATATTTGCGTTTCATCCAAAGATCTTTCATGGAAATATTCTTCCGATCATTCTTGAATTTTACTCTACAAAATAAAGATCATTTCGACAATTTGGACGTTAATAATTCTCGGATAAAATAATTCTTGAACTTGTTTTATTGAATTATTATGTCATCATCATCATCCTCATGTTATATTATGTTATCTTCTTGGCTTACGTGTATAGATGAACTTAGTATGATTATGAACAGGATCATTCTAAGATAATCACGGCTTGTTATAAATGATGTGATAAAAGTCCTCAAAGGGTTCGTAATGCAAAGTTGATGGATAGTTTTTGGTATGATTATGACCGGGGTGATTCTAGATATAGTTTACCATTGATAATTTGATGAATATCCTCGTCAGAAGTAGTGTAGTGGTGATTCGATGATGTGGATTATTTATTAAAGTCGAGTCTCACCTATAACAAAGTTGATGAAAAACCTTTAAAACCTAAAAGATAGTAGACTTTATTCTCTACTTGACTCTTTTAATGGATCGCTTATTCTACCGCAGCTTAAACTTGTTGTCTATTGTATTTTATCGGTTTAACATTCATTGAAGGCTAATGATAAATTATTCTCGCATTATCTTAGTCATAATATTTCTTACCGGGCTAGTTGAGCTCACCATTTTTTTTCACCGTTCTCTTCGTGAAATGAGAACATATGGGACGAAGTCAGGGAGCGGAGTAATGGGTCCAGAGGATAAGATTAGTAGTCCTCACTATTTCGTGAAATAGTGTGATAATAGTAGTAATGAGGACTCCTTTTCGAGTTTGTATAATATCTAGTAGACAATATTTGTATTCAAACTCACGCTTTATGTCGATTGCATACTTACGCTTATATTAAGTAAGTCAGATTTGAATTTATGTACCATGTAAGTGGCGACCCAAGATGGGTGGACGATACCTAATTTTGGGGCGCCACGGTTGGTATCGAGCTTAGGATATGATCCCCTAACGAGATGTGAGACAAGAACTAGAGGGAGAGACGGGAATTCTTCGCTAATACGACCTACCTAAGTTTATGTGGTATTTATTGGTCTCACGTAGTATAGGGATAATATTTGATATATTAATTAACCCTTTTGCTTCACAATTCCTTTCGTGTAATAAGAGTGTAGCTAGGTCGAGTGGGAAGTAAAAAAGGAATAGAACTATGGTCATCATTTAGTAGTTATATTTGGTGAATCAACTAGGTGTGAGGCTAACCCAACGTTGGAAGAGTGTTTTGCCACTATCATACAAGATGTCTAATGACATACAACCTCGTGTCATCATAAGACGTGGTTGTCTTTCATCCACTTGCCGAGTATATTTACGAGCACTACCTATATGATCTTGGTGTTTGTTTGAAGTATAATTTCAATTTGAGACAATGGAGATAATGATAAGTCAAGAGAAGACTCACCATTGGGAAGAATATGATAGTAATCTTCTCATTTTTCTTTGGGGTTTATTGGGTAAACCAAGGATAATTCGTGGACATATGATATCTATCATAACCTGTAAGCATGGCCTCCCATGTACGAAGGTTTTCTTGAGCTCTTCCCAAAGATTCTAATTTCTAAAACAGTTTTTGACTATACATTTATGTAAGGTGTCATTGTGACGTGCTATCCAAAGTTGGGATGAAAGTCACAGTTGGTATCAATGTAACGATTATCCAAGTCTTGGACGAGAGTATATGATTTTGAATGATATTTCTATCATTAATAAATTTCTTGGCGATTCTTGAATGTGACGCCCCCAAAATAGTATACATCACCTATTCCGAGTTGTCAATACATGGTACGTAAACAACTACAACTTTATTATTACAACAAGAAATCTGTGAGTTTGAATACAAATATTATCTTCTAGACAATATCTATACTCAAATAAATCCTCATCACATTTATTGATACATTATTTTACAAAAATGGTGAGGACTACTAAACAATCCTTTCTAAAACCTTCATTCCATACCCCTAACTGCACTCGCTATATTCTCGCCTCCCGAGAAGAAAAATGGAACAACAAGGAAAAGGGTGAGCTCAACTAGCCCAAGAAAGAATATTATGACTAAGATAATATACAACAAATTACCGTTAGTCTTCAACAGGAAAAATCTAATAGAATACAATAGACAACAAATTTTAAATCAATATTCGCAAATGAAAATAATAATTCATTAGAAGAGTTAAGTAGAGAATGCAAACTACTATCTTCTATGTATGAATTTAAAAGTTCATCGCTCTATCTTTTATCCCTCAGAACATCAATCAATATACATCCGAATCAAATATTCATCTTTGCACTATGTGCCAAAGATATTCATCATTGGTCATGTTCATCTAAACACTGCTCATCTTTGCACTACGTACCCAAAGATATTCTTCAGAAATCATTCATCTTTGCACTCATACAGCCAAAGATATTCAATAATATCATCATTTAAGACCGAGGATGATGAAAATATTTTTAAAGAAACGAATCCAAAATGACAAGGATTAAGGATTAAGGATTTGTACTTTGTTTTATCCATGTTCAAAAAATACCTCAAAAATAATCATAGTGGTGTAAAATTCAAGAATGATCAAAACATGGATACAATCAAAGCTAGTATCCGTAATAGATATTTTGGACAAAAAGAAGAAATTTTATTTTTCTATTGAATAGTGCCAGATACGTGAATAGTAACTCGACACCAAAAGATAGAAATTCCACAAAAAACATCTTCACGCTTCACTTAATAGTACTCGTGAATAAGAACTCGTGAATAGTAACTCATGAATAGTAATCCCGACATGAAAAAGTTCCAAATTTGATAAAAGTTCCAATCAATATTTCAAAGATAATGATATTGAAGAAATAATATCATTTCGAGAAGAAATTAACATCCCTTACCTCGAAAGATTAAGACTTTTAAATGGAATACCGGGTATAAGGTCAAGGAACTCGCACCGCCTAACAATACTCAAAGTATACTCACAAGAATACGCCAATATATCGAGAGAGAAATAGAGAGAAACTTCAGTTTTCGTGTGTTTTTCAATTCTAACCCAAGACCCTATTTATAGAAAATGCTTAGAACACCAAAGCAGTAAAATTGAATATAATATTAATATATTTTTCATATTTTCTTTAGCCCACCTTAGACAACTGATCTCAGCCCATTTGAATCACATGTGAGGCCAACTTAGTTGCAAAAAACGTTTTTCTCAAAATAATTAACTAAAACTCCCAAAAATTAATTATTTTAACTTCTAAATTCAATAATTCATAATAAATAGCCCTTTCATCAGAAAATTCGAATCTCGCTGCTTTTTATAGGAAATTCAATTTCTACAACTTTGCGTAAGAAAGTTTTTCCAATTCCAAATAGAAATTGACCGAAATCCACAAATCAAGCGATTTTACTGTGCTATAATCAAATTTCAACCAATAAATGGGGTCCACCAACATGTTTTAAACATTTATTGCAACAAAAATACTCTTCCTCCTCAGATACTCATATATCCCACATTCGTTGTAAAAATATCACCATTATTATATTATTAAAATATAATAATATATTTAAACGAATTATTTTATCGTAAAAAGATAAAATTTCAATTTTCAACAATTGTTACATTAAAATTTTTCTCCATCTATATCCACATAAAATTAATATTTTCCTCATCATATGAATCAATAATTAATTATTTACAAATAATATTATGTAATCACAATATCGACAACTGTGCAGCTCCTCAGAAAGAGGGCTTTTCAATAAGAATTTCTTCATTGGCGCCGCAATTAGTGACCAAAACCTCTCCTTAGATGTAACTTTCTAGACATTGCCAATAATGTTATCTAATAATATTATTCAGATAATATGAATTATTGCTTTCGATAATGAAAAAACCGTGTAATGACAATTATCAAACAACAAAGAATATAAAATATCAACGCAAAGAATTATTAAATCAATAAAATATCGAATAAAGAATTATCGTGAACCATTATTGAGTAGTGCCTTCACGTAAGAATCAATAATTGGTGCAATACCGCAAAGCATCGTGTTTTAACCACCGGGTATTTTAACAAGATAATCTGTGAATAACCACGCCGTTATTTTTAAACCACTTATATTTGTCGCTTTTTTCATCCAATCGCTTCCGTTATGGGGCCCACACACGGTCGCTACCGCCGCATTTAATATTCCCCGACAAGCATTTAATATTCCACCACCAAACTAATATTCCCTAACAACAATGAATATTTTATAACCACTTGCTTATTGTGAAGTATTTCATGATTTTACCCCTAACTATCCACATTAATCAAATCAACCCTTACTATTTCAAAATAATCAATAGAGAAAATTAAATTTCATTAATAATAAGTTGGGGTCTTACATTGAAGACTTCCTAGCCTACCCTAGAACGTGAAATCGAATTTTGTATTGACCCCATTACAAAAACCCATTTCTTAAACCCTCAAATATTTCTTCAACTAAAAGGATCTGTTTACGAGGATTATGATGAAAGTCATAATAAAAGCATTGGACTAATGAAAATCATGGAAAACATTAGTAAGTGTTATGATGAGTTATGTTGGTTAGTATGTGAAAACATGAAAGTTTCTTAGAAATCACAAAGAGTTGAAAATCAGATTTTGGTGAAAAACGTAACATGAAATTCAATTGACCATATCTCCTATTATATTTTGAATTTTTGAGTGTGGTCAAGTCCTAGAGTTAGATCTATGAGTTACCTAACTAATCCAAGTGGAATTACTGGAAAAGGTGTTGTAGACTTTTGTGTGGACTGATTTTAGCAAAGGAGTGCAAAGCTGCAAAAAAAAAAAAAAAAAAAAAAAAAAAAAGCACGCATGATTTTAGACGGGCTGTTTCGGCCACTTAAATTATGAGAAAATTCTGGCCTTTTGGGACATGAAGGTATATGGTATAAAGTACCTCCTGTCCAAAAATGAGCTCATTTCGACTTAAAATGAGCAAGTTATGACTATTTCAATATTTAGGTTTTTTCGATTTAAAACGCTTATAACCGAGTTCTATAACTCCGATGACCATGAAATTTAAACTGGAAGCTCACGTTAACATGTGTAAGGTCCTGCCAAGATTTGGGAATTTTGGAGTTAAACTTGAGGTAGCTAATTTCTTAAGGAATTAATTAGAAATTGATTTTTGAAAATAGTAAATGAATTTTAAAAATTCGAGAAAAATATATTTTCATTATGGGACTATATTATGCTAAAACCCAAAAAAGAAATATTTTTGGGACTGATTTGGTATTTTTCATGAAAATAGTTTAGTTACTTAACATATGAGTTAAATATGTTATGTGAAGTAACAAAAGTTGAAAATAGGATTTTATGGCTGAGAATCCTATATGTAATATATGCATATTTTTTGATGAGGATTTGATAATTGGTGATGATATCTTATGAGTATGACATTTTGGATGATTAAATGCATTATATGGTAAAAAGCGTAAACAATCGAGATAAATTGTTTATAAATTTAAAGAAGTGATTAAAATATTGTTATAATATTAATGATATTAGATTATGAGATTATTAAGTGATTGATAACATGGGGATATTCTTGAACTCGGATAAATTATATTATAAATGTTTAATATTTATCCTTTATCTCATTTGATTGATTCTTTATATCGTTATCCTCATGTTTATATTACGTTGAAAGTCATCTCGTGGCTTCAGTAAGATAGATGGACTTGGTATGATTATGACTGAGGATTGTTCTTGTATAATCATAACCGTAATTGAAGACACGATTATCTTTTGGCAGAAGTGCATGGATAGTTTGTGGTCGTGATACTAATGAATACACGATTATCTTCGCACGAGTGCATGGATAATTTGTGGTCGCGATCTTAATGAACACACGATTATCTTTGGCAGTAGGCATGGATAATTCGTGGTCGTGATACTAATGAATATCCTTGGCACGTAGAAAAGTGGGATGATTCGATGATATGGATTAATTATCGAAATGAGTCTCAAAGAATGAAATATTAATTCATGGATGTGGTAAAAGTCATCTTCGTCAGTAGTGCATCGATAGACTTGGTATAATTACGTGACCACGGATTATTCTAAGATAATCATGATCAGAATGAAAACACGTAATATCCTGGCCAAAAAAAAATGGATAATTCGTGGTCGTGATACTATTAAGTCGCGTCTCAAAGATTATTGGTTTTATAGTTGTATATCTTTTCGCTCAGTAGTGCAAAGATGAATCAGGAATAAATATCTTCGGGCCGGATTGCAAAGATGAATTTAATGTTTTCAACGATAAAGGTATTCAAGGTATCCTCACCTTTTATCATACCAGTATCGTAACCTAATTTCGATGGCGAAATTCCATAAGGAGGGAGATTGTGAGACCCTTGATTTTATCAATAAAGATTTAAATTTTGTCGAAATAATTTAAGATAATATTATAAGTGGGTAGTATTTATAAATTTTGCAAAGTATGCAAGTTGTTATAAAATATTCGTTTGGTCTGGGAATATTCTTTTTGTTTGGGAATATTAGACGACTACTCAATCATGGTGGACCCTATTAACGGAATTATTGTTTGATCGAGAGAAAACGACAAAAATATTTTATAAAAATAACTACGGAGGTGTTACCGTTAAAACCGTTGAACTACCCTTTAGTAAAAGTACAAAGAATACGCCAGAGTCAGTATAGTAGAAGACACGATATTGATTATTGTTGCTTACGTGAGAAGTCACTCACTATGCTCAATTATTGCTACAAAGAATCACGATCATATCTCTTATATTATTGATTCAATTATTGTCACAAAGATCATTCAGTATAATATATTATAGTATTAAATCAATAATTGAGATGACAAGTTATAAATAATTAATAATTGTTGAAAGATTAAATATGTGTTGATTAAAAATAAAATAATTTGTGGTAATATTTATTCAATCCTCGATGTATATAAAGAGTCTCATTATGAGACATTTGTGGTAAGTTTGATTATTTTATGGGGGCCCATATGTCATCATCTAAGAGTCTCTTCACAATAGTAATTACCTTTGTGAATAGTAATTACCTTTGTGAATAGTAAATCGCGACGCCTCAAAAATTAGGTATACGCCACCCATCTTGGGTCGCCACTTACATGGTACATAAATTCAAATACAACTTATATATAATCGTCAGGTATAATATTTACATAAATCGTGAGTTTGAATACAAATATTGTCTACTAGATATTATACAAACTCAAAAGGAGTCCTCATTACTACTATTATCACACTATTTCACGTAATAGTGAGGACTACTAATGCTATCCTCTCGGACCATTACTCCGCTCCCTCGACTCGTCTCAATTTATGTTCTCATTTCCTCAAGAGAATAAAGAAAAGAAAAGGTGAGCTCAACTAGCCCAAAGAAGAAATATTATGACTAAGATAATGCGTAATAATTTATCATTAGCCTTCAACAGTTGTTAAACCGATAAAATACAATAGATAACAAGTTTAATCTGCAATGGAATAAGCAATCCATTAAAAGAGTCAAGTAGAGAATAAAGTCTACTATCTTTTAGGTTTTAAAAGTTTTTCATCATCGTTATATAATTGAGACTCACTTTTAATAAATAATCCACATCATCGAATCACCCCGCACTACTACCAAGGATATTCATCAAATTATCAATGGTCATGACTATACCGAATCACCCCGGTCATAATCATACCAAAAATTATCCATCACCGCATTAAAAGCCAATCGAGGACTTTTATCACATCATTTATAACAAGCCATGATTATACCGAATGATCCCCGGTCATAATCATACGTAGAAGTCAAGATAACATAATATAACATGAGGATGATGATAATGACATAATAATTCAATAAAACAAGTTCAAGAATTATTTTATCCGTAAATTATTAACGCCCAAATTGTCAAAATGATACTGCTTTTTAGAGTAAAATTCAAGAATGATCAAGAATATTTCCATGAAAAGATATCGGATGAAGTGCAAATATCAAGGATATTCCACTAATTTCATGGAGTATAAGTCAAAGATTTAACCAACCGAGTATAATAAAGAATGGAATAACAAAAGAAATCACCATGCATGCAGATTAAGATGACAAAAGTTATTCCAATGTAATAATAATAACGGAACCAGTCGTGAAATTCACACCCACAAGATGATCCAATGTAATAATAAATGTCAATAATAAACAATGGAACCAGTCCAGCAGTAAAACACATGCATGTGATATTCCAAATGTAATAATAAATGCTAATAATAAACAATGGAACCAGTCCTGTAAAATATACGCATGTGATATTCCAAATGTAATAATAAAGAATGGAATAATGTAAGAAGATCACCAAGTATAGGGATTCCACAGATACAAAAGTTATTCCAATGTAATAAATAAGAATGGAATAACATAAGGATTTCACCAGTATATAGGTACGCCGCACGAAGACCCTCAAATTTTTCTTAAATAAAAGGAATTTCCTTTATTTATTATTTTGAAATAGTAAGGGTTGATTTGATTAATGAGGATAGTTATGGTTAAATATGCAAATATTTCAAAATAAGCAAGTGGTTATAAAATATTCATCATTTGTTTTGGGAATATTCGTTTGGTCGTGGAATATTCGCACGGCGGAATATTCGCATTTACGGCATGAAATGTATGGGCCCCATAACGAAAGTTTATCGATGAAGAAACGACAAATATAGTTGTTTTTAAATAACTACAGAAGTTGTTACTGTTATCATGCATTGAATACCTATGGTTAAAACACACTAATACGCCGTTGTTGAACAAGAAGACACCAGATTGCACCAATTATTGATTCTTACGTAAGAAGGCACTACTCAATAATGGTTACAGAATTATCGCTCAAAGATTTTATCGAGTTAATAATTCACGCATTGATATTTTATATTGTCGTTGTTTCAATAATTGTCATTACACAAGATCTTTCATTATCGGCTAATAATTCATATTATCTCTAATAATATTATTAGATAACATTATTGGCAATGTCTAGAAAGTTCGCCTCAAGGAGAGGTTTGGTCACCTAATTGCGGCCAAGAAGAAGAAATTTTATCGAAAGCCCCTCTTCCCTGAAACCGCCGGTCACAATATTGTGATTTCGTAATATTATTTGTGAATAATTAATTATTGATTTATATGATGAGGAAAATATTGATTTTATGTGGATATAGATGGAGAAAATTTTTAAAATGACAATTGTTGAAAATTAATATTTTATCTTTTTCTCGATAAAATAATTCATTTAAATATATTATTTTAATAATATATTAACTATGATATTTTTACAACTAATGTGGGATATATGAGTATACGAGGAGGAAGAGTATTTTTGTTGCAATAAATGTTTAAAACATGTTAAACATGCTCATGGGACCCCATTTATTGACCGAAATTTGATTATACGTGAAATCGCCTGCTTGTGGATTTTTGGCCAATTTTTATTTGGAATTTGGAAAAACTTTCTTCTGCAAAGTTGTAGAGAATTGAAATTCCTATAAAAACTCATGAGAAAAATAGGTCCAGCAAATAGGTCCATTCCATCCAACCCATTCCGAAGTCGCCAAATACATGGTATGTAAACAACTACAACTTTATTATCACAACAATAAAATCGTGAGTTTAAATACAAATATTATCTTCTAGATAATATTTATACTCAAATAAATCCTCATCACATTTATCGATACATTATTTTACAATAATGGTGAGGACTACTAAACAACTCTCTCTGTAACCTTCATTCCATACCCCGACTCAAGACTCGCTACATTCTCGCCTCCCCGAGAAGAAAAATGGAACAACAAGGAAAAGGGTGAGCTCAACTAGCCCAAAGAAGAATGTTACGACTAAGATAATATACAACAAATTATCGTTAGTCTCCAACAGGAAAAACTGATGTAATACAATAGACAACAAGTTTCAGATCAATATTCGCAATGAAATAATAATTCATGTAAGAGTTACGTAGAGAATGAAATCTACTATAATCTATGAATTTAATAAATACCCATCATCAATATTTTATCCCTCAGAACATCAATCAATATTCATCTCAAATCAAATATTCATCTTTGCACTACAAGCCAAAGATATTCATCAATCTGGCCATGTTCATCTCAACACTGCTCATCTTTGCACTAAAGGCCAAAGATATTCATCACCGGCCATGTTCATTTAAACACCGCTCATCTTTGCACTGCAGCCAAAGATGCCAAAGATATTCTTCATTTAAATCATTCATTCATCTTGCACTACAAAGCCAAAGATATTCAATAATCATCATCATTTAAGATATTCAATAATATCATCATTTAAGATCGAGGGATGATGAAAATATTTTAAAGAAACGAATCCAAAGGAAACAAAATGACAAGGATTAAGGATTAAGGATTCGTACTTTGTTTTATCCATGTCCAACAATACCTCAAAAATAATCATAGTGGTGTAAAATTCAAGAATGATCAAAACATGGATACAATCAAAGCTAGTATCCGTAATAGATATTTTAGATTTAAAAGAAAAATTTTCATTTTTCTATGAATAAAGGTCCGATTCGTGAATAAGGTCAGATACGTGAATAAAGGCCCAGATACGTGAATAAAATCCGACACCAAAAGATAGAAATTCCACAAAAAACATCTTCACGCTTCACTTAATAGTACTCGTGAATAAGAAACTCGTGAATAAGAACTCATGAATAGTAACTCGTGAATAAGAACTCATGAATAGTAACCCGACATGAAAAAGTTCCAAATTTGATAAAAAGTTCCAACCAATATTTCAAAGATAATGATATCAAGAAATAATATCATCATTCGAGAAGAAAAATAACATCCCTTACCTCAAAGAATCAAGATTTCTAAGGAAAGGCTCAAGTGATGTCGAATGAAACTCAGATCAACAAAGAACTCTCAAAGTATCTAAATACTCACAAAATACGCCAATAATATATAGAGAGAAAGAGAGAAAACTTTGTTTCGTGTGATTTTCAATTCTAACTTAGCCCTCTATTTATAGAAAATGTTATTACCAAGGCATTTCGACTCGCCACCGATGGCTTTTACTCGCTACTATTGCCACCCACCACATTTGAAATAAAATTCAGCACATTTTTTCACCAACCACAAGTGGGGCCCACTCAATTCTAGAATTTTCCACCAAAATCAATTATAAACCTAATTTCCTAATCGACACCTCTTAAAATTCACAACAAATCATTCGTGCATTTTTAACTGCTCAAAATTTGTGGACATATACTCAACTTATGTATGTATAACATACCCAAAAATTACTACAATCCAACTATTTGATTAAAAATTATAACCCCGCAATATATCTCAAAACCCCGATTTGATTTTTAATACCTCCAATCCGATAAAATACCGATAAAACACCTCAACATTAATTTCTTCATTAATAACCACATAAATAAATCCATCATTTATATTCATATAAAATAAATATTTTTTATCATATGAATCAATAATTAATTATTCACAAATAATATTACGTAATCACATTTATGACAACCAGTCGCTCCTCAGAAAGAGGGGCTTCCAATAAGGATCTCTCCTCATCGGGCGCCGCAATTAGTGACCAAACCTCTCCTTAGATGTAACTTTCTAGACATTGCCAATAATGTTATCTAATAATATTATTCAAATAATATGAATTATCGATCCGATAATGGGAAATATCAAAAAGGACAATTATCGAACAACAATAATATAAAATATCAACGCAAAGAATTATCGAATCAATAAAATAAAATATCGAACAAGAATTCATCGTGGAAAATTATCGAGTAAAGGCCTTCTTCACGTAAGGATCAATAATTCAACAACATCTGTAATACCGCGTGCCATCGGCAACCACGCCAGACATCGATTTTAACCACCGGTATTCCAATGCCTTAATCTGCAGAATAACTACGCCGCTATTTTTAACCAACTTATATTTGTCGCTTTCCTCATCCAATCGCTCACATGGGCCCACACACGGTCGCTACCGTCGCATTTAATATTCCCCGACAAGCATTTAATATTCCACCACCAAACTAATATTTCCCGACAAAAATGAATATTTTATAACCACTGCTTATTTTGAAATATTTATGATTTAACCCTTAACTATCCACATTAATCAAATCAACCTTACTATTTCAAAATAATAAATAAAGGAAATTCCTTTTATTTAAAAAATTTTCGGTCTTACAACCTCCCTCCTTATGAAATTTCGCCTCTAAATCGACGACGCACTCGGTGTTTCAAAAGGTAAAGATACTCGCTTTCATTTTCGCTTCCAACTCCTGTGTCATTTCCTCAATAAGATGGTTTCTCCACAAAACTTTAACTTATGGTATAACCCCAGACATAGGTCATGTTCTTTCTCTACACAAAATCTTCGACAGTACCTCCTCAGACGTTAAGTCTTCGCTATCTCGTCCGGCTTCTAACTCAACGACGTGTTTCGGTCGTCCACATATTTACGTAACATCGACACGTGAAAAAACGTTATGAACACGCCATACTTGGTGGTAAAACGAGTCTATAGCCACGCTCCTATTCGATCGAGAATTTCAAATGGATTAATAAATCAAGGTTCGAGCTTCTCTCACCTCACCGATTCTCGCTTTTAAAATAACAACTTTCACACCTCCTTCTTCAAATTCATCACCCCGGTGTAGCTTGAATAAATTTTAACTTTATCGATTAAAGTCGATTATACTCAGATATCATCACGCATCAGATATCATCACGCGGGTACCTAGAGTTTTCATCTCCATCTCTATTATTCAGATATTATACTTAAATGAGTCTTTGACAATATCGTACTCAGATCAGATATACGATCTTCTACTCAACACGCCGCCTACCACGCTCGCTTTTCCCAGATGGCATGGTCGTAACACGTGTTAAATGAGTCTCTCTCGAAGTTCTTCAAGCTCTTCCCACATTCCTCGCTTCCATTCGAATTTTGTATCTCTACGAGTCACCTACGTTAATGGAATAGCGATTCGAGAATATCCTTCAACTAATCTCCGATAATAACCAACTAAGCTTCTAGAAAGCTACGATTTCGACATCGATTTAGGTTGTTCTCAATCGCGACTCATATCCCAATCTTCGATAAGACGTCACAATGACACCTATCGCTTTACTATCGCATCTAATACGACGCCCCTACAGAGAGTCTCGCTTAGTGAATTCCACAAAGGAAGTCACAAGATAAAGGCTCGTGTACCAAATTTATAGTTGAATTTTTAACTCCTCAAGTTCAATAGAGCCATTCGATATGAGATTTTAGAAATGAGTTTTGTACCGGTTCAAAGTCGATACAAAATTTAATATCGCTTTGGGAGTAAGCCAAGAAATTCTTCAGAAATACGCCAGAAAAATCAATAACAACAAGAATATTATTCAAATCGACGTTGTCTTTATTCAAATCCATAACACGGACTAAGAAAACTCGACATCCGTGAATAAACGAACGACTTCATGGCTTGATATGAAAATGTTTGATTACAATGGTTTGATTGCTTGAATTCAATAACAAAGTTGCTTTGAATATGAAAACTAACAACCTTACAAAAGCAATCAATTTTGGCATGATGAGTAGTTAACCTTAAAATCACATCAAAAGCAAATATCTCTAAAGAAATAAGGTTAATGTGTAATGTGATGGTGCCAACTGAATCAAACAAGATTTTTAAACAACGGATGTAATGAAAGTTTTCCTAACTGAGTCTCCATAAATAGGTCAAAGTCTAATTTCTCCGTAGTCAAGTTCAAACGCTGAGCGCAAAGCAAGAGAGATAAAAGAATGGGTAGAACCCAGATTCTAGTAAGGTATAAACTTCGCAAGAATTTATAATTAACTAACCTGCTAACTTCGCTCGTTCTCTCAGATTTTGACCCCTGGCCACGACAAACGCCTTCCAAGAATCGCTGATTTTGACTTTTCTCGACATCCTTTCGAGTCACCGCCTCACCGGACTAGGTTTCGATATCGCATAATCTCGAGTTTATATGTCCTTCTTTTTCCACAATTATAGCATACCTTAAACTGTGCAGGCGCTTCAATGATATGTCCTCTTTCCCAAGATTTGTAACATACGATCGATGGTCTTTCTCCTCCTCGAACTAGCCACACATCGGGCGCCGACGCCTTCACATGGTCGTTGTTGAATCTCCTTTTAAAATCTCCTCCCAACTCGCTTCTTCTATTTTCATGGCCACGATTACCACCAGAGTGGTTACCGCCTTTGTCCGTATTCTTCTTTCTCCACCGGGTTATCGTTATTCGATGATCGCTATCTTTGGTACGATCCTCGTTATGGTCCCTCATTGAACGCATTTCGTTATCTCGCCTAACAATCGAGCCCTCGCTTACAACACATCTAATCAGAGAGAAAATTTATGAGAAATGAGATATCGACGATGCCGGGTTTCAAACCTCTCGTAAACATCCGCCACATAACGCTCCTCATTCTCCACCAAATGAGGTGCAAACTCGATAACTCCGCAAACTTCGCCAGATCGGGACACCGCCATGTTATTCTCGCCCAATCTAATAAACTCCACTTCCTTCATACGATTTAATACTTTCGTGGAAGTACTTGTCATTGAACTGCTTTCAAACGCCTCCCACGATACGCCGAAAGTAAAATGACGGGTACGCTTCACGATTCCCACCAAAGAATCCGCCTTCGCCATTTTAACATAAAAGTAGCGAATGGAACCTTCGTTTCTCGCGCATCCCAAGACATCGAATATCTTGTAATTTGTTTGACCCATGTTTCCGCCATGATCGGATCCGCTTTCCCTAAACTCGTGGTCCCAACTTCGAATCGTCTGGTCGTGACCACCCGTGAATTGCTATATCATTCCTCCTCAGATTTTGAACACGAAGTCTCCTCGTCTCGATTTTGCATGAACGCAAAAAACTTCTAAACATCCCCTCGCTCATCATCTCGCCAAATGGTGTTATTCACAGGAGGTACATTGCCAATTGCTCAGACGCTCTCTCTCGCAGTTAAGTATGTGCATCTCCACTGGCCTCATTTACACCACTATTAATATTCTCAACGACATTCTCAAACATCGCCATAAAACAAGGGTTAATTAAGGAAATCAATCACATAATATCCCTATATATCGACTAACTAACAAATAAGCTTAGTAGACACACTAGCAAAGGATTTACTCTGCCTCTCCTCCTAGTTCTATTCCCCGATCTCCGCCAGAGATCATATCCCTAAGCTCGATATTAACCGTGATTTAACCCCAAAATAGGTCCATTCCATCCAACCCATTCTCGAGTCGCCAAATACATGGTACGTAAACAACTACAACTTTATTATCACAACAATAAAACTGTGAGTTTAAATACAAATATTATCTTCTAGATAATATTTATACTCAAATAAATCCTCATCACATTTATCGATACATTATTTTACAATAATGGTGAGGACTACTAAACAACTCTCTCTGTAACCTTCATTCCATACCCCGACTAAGACTCGCTACATTCTCGCCTCCCGAGAAGAAAAATGGAACAACAAGGAAAGGGTGGTGAGCTCAACTAGCCCAAGAAGAATGTTACGACTAAGATAATATACAACAAATTATCGTTAGTCTCCAACAGGAAAAACTGATGTAATACAATAGACAACAAGTTTCAGATCAATATTCGCAATGAAATAATAATTCATGTAAGAGTTACGTAGAGAATGAAATCTACTATAATCTATGAATTTAATAAACCATCATCAATATTTTATCCTCGAACATCAATCAATATTCATCTCAAATCAAATATTCATCTTTGCACTACATGTGCCAAAGATATTCATCAATCTGGCCATGTTCATCTCAACACTGCTCATCTTTGCACTAAAGGCCAAAGATATTCATCACCTGGCCATGTTCATTTAAACACTGCTCATCTTTGCACTACAGCCAAAGATATTCTTCTTCTGGCCAAATCATTCATTCGCTCATCTTGCACTATGTGCCAAAGATATTCTTCAGAAATCATTCATCTTTGCACACATGTGCCAAAGATATTCAATAATATCATCATTTAAGACCGAGGATGATGAAAAATATTTTTAAAGAACTAATCCAAAGGAAACAAAATGACAAGGATTAAGGATTAAGGATTCAGATTTTGTTTTATCCATGTCCAAAAATACCTCAAAAATAATCATAAGTGGTGTAAAATTCAAGAATGATCAAAACACGGATACAATCAAAGCTAGTATCCGTAATAGATATTTTAGATTTAAAAGAAAAATTTTCATTTTTCTATGAATAGTGCCGATTCGTGAATAAAGTGTCAGATACGTGAATAAAGGCCGAGATACGTGAATAAGAAACTCGACACCAAAAGATAGAAATTCCACAAAAAACATCTTCACGCTTCACTTAATAAGACTCGTGAATAAGAACTCGTGAATAAGAACTCATGAATAAGAACTCGTGAATAAGAACTCTCATGAATAGTAACCCCGATATGAAAAAGTTCCAAATTTGATAAAAAGTTCCAACCAATATTTCAAAGATAATGATATCAAGAAATAATATCATTCGAGAAAAAAATAACATCCCTTACCTCAAAGAATCAAGATTTCTAAGAAAAGGAAAGGCTGATGCCGAATGAAACTTCAGATCAACAAAGAACTCTCAAAGTATCTAAATACTCACAAAATACGCCAATAATATAGAGAGAAAGAGAGAAAACTTTGTTTCGTGTGATTTTCAATTCTAACTTAAAGCCTCTATTTATAGAAAATGTTTATTCTACCAAGGCATTTCGACTCGCCACCGATGGCTTTTACTCGCTACTATTGCCACCCACCACATTTGAAATAAAATTCAGCACATTTTTTCACCAACCACAAGTGGGGCCCACTCAATTCTAGAATTTTCCACCAAAATCAATTATAAACCTAATTTCCTAATCCGACACCTCTTAAAATTCACAACAAATCATTCGTGCATTTTTAACTGCTCAAAATTTGTGGACATATACTCAACTTATGTATGTATAACATACCCAAAAATTACTAACAATCCAACTTATTTGATTAAAAATTATAACCCCGCAATATATCTCAAAAACCCCGATTTGATTTTTAATACCTCCAATCCGATAAAATACCGATAAAACACCTCAACATTAATTTCTTCATTAATAACCACATAAATAAATCCATCATTTATATTCATATAAAATAAATATTTCTTATCATATGAATCAATAATTAATTATTCACAAATAATATTACGTAATCACATTTATGACAACCAGTCGCTCCTCAGAAAGAGGGGCTTTCCAATAAGGATCTCTCCTCATCGCCGCAAGTAGTGACCAAACCTCTCCTAGATGTAACTTTCTAGACATTGCCAATAATGTTATCTAATAATATTATTCAAATAATATGAATTATCGATCCGATAATGGGAAATATCAGGCAAAGGACAATTATCGAACAACAATAATATAAAATATCAACGCAAAGAATTATCGAATCAATAAAATAAAATATCGAACAAGAATTCATCGTGGAAAATTATCGAGTAAAGGCCTTCACGTAAGGATCAATAATTCAACAATATCAGGCAATAATACCGCCGTGCATCGCGGCAACCACGCCAGACATCAGATTTTAACCACCGGTATTCCAATGCCTTTTAATTCAGAATAACTACGCCGTTATTTTTAACCAACTTATATTTGTCGCTTTCCTCATCCAATCGCTCATGGGCATGGGCCCACACACGGTCATCGCTACCGCCGCATTTAATATTTCCGACAAAGCATTTAATATTCCACCACCAAACTAATATTCCCCGACAAAATGAATATTTTATAACCACTGCTTATTTTGAAATATTTATGATTTAACCCTTAACTATCCACATTAATCAAATCAACCCTTACTATTTCAAAATAATAAATAAAGGAAATTCCTTTTATTAAAAAAAATTTTCGGTCTTACAACCTCCCTCCTTATGAAATTTCGCCCTCTAAATCGACGACGACTGTGTTTCAAAAAAGGTAAAGATACCTCGCTTTATTTTCGCTTCCAACTCCCTGTGTCATTTCCTCAATAAAGATGGTTTCTCCACAAAACTTTAACTTGGTGGTATAACCCCAGACATAGGTCATGTTCTTTCCTCTACAAAATCTCGACAGTACCTCCTCAGACGTTAAGTCTCTCGCTATCTCGTCCGGCTTCTAACTCAACGACGGTTTCGGTCGTCCACATATTTACGTAACATCGACACGTGAAAAACGCTATGAACACGCCATACTTGGTGGTAAAACGAGTCTATAGCCACAGCTCCTATTCGATCGAGAATTTCAAATGGATTAATAAATCAAGGTTCGAGCTTTCTCACCTCACCGATTCTCGCTTTTAAAATAACAACTTCGACCTCCTTCTTCAAATTCATCACCCTCCAGGTAGCTTGAATGCCTTTTAACTTTATCGATCGAAAGTCGATTATACTCAGATATCATCACGCATCAGATATATCATCACGGGTACCTAGAGTTTTCATCTCCATCTCTATTATTCAGTATATTATACTAAATGAGTCTTTGACAATATCGTATCAGATCATTTGATATACGATCTTCTACTCAACACGCCACCTACCACGCTCGCTTCCGTGATGGCATGGTCGTAACATATGTTTAAATGAGTCTCCTCGAAGTTCTTCAAGCTCTTCCCACATTCCTCGCTTCCATTCGAATTTTGTATCTCTACGAGTCACCACGATAATGGAATAGCGATTCGAGAATATCCTTCAACTAATCTCCGATAATAACCAACTAAGCTTTGTAAAGCTACGATTTCGACATCGATTTAGGTTGTTCTCAATCGCGACTCATATCCCAATCTTCGATAAGACGTCACAATGACACCTATCGCTTTACTATCGCATCTAATACGACGCCCCCACAGAGAGTCTCGCTTAGTGAATTCCACAAAGGAAGTCACAAGATAAAGGCTCATGTACCAAATTTATAGTTGAATTTTTAACTCCTCAAGTTCAATAGAGCCATTCGATATGAGATTTTAGAAATGAGTTTTGTACCGGTTCAAAGTCGATACATAAAATTTAATATCGCTTTGGGAGTAAGCCAAGAAATTCTTCAGAAATACGTCAGAAAAATCAATAACAACAAGAATATTATTCAAATCGACGTGTCTTTATTCAAATCCATAACACGGACTAAGAAAACTCGACATCCGTAATAAACGAACGACTTCATGGCTTGATATGAAAATGTTTGATTACAATGGTTTGATCATTGAATTCAATAACAAAGTTGCTTAGAATATGAAAACTAACAACCTTACAAAAGCAATCAATTTTGGTATGATGAGTAGTTAACCTTAAAATCACATCAAAAGCAAATATCTCTATAGAAATAAGGTTAATGTGTAATGTGATAGTGCCAACTCGAATCAAACAAGATTTTTAAACAACGGATGTAATGAAAGTTTTCCTAACTGAGTCTCCATAAACAGTCAAAGTCTAATTTCTCCGTAGTCAAGTTCAAACGCTGAGCGCAAGCAAGAGAGATAAAAGAATGGGTAGAACCCAGATTCAGTAAGGTATAAACTTCGCAAGAATTTATAATTAACTAACCTGTATAACTTCGCTCGTTCCTCGATTTTTTGACCGGCCACGACAAACGCTTCTTCCAGAATCGCTGACTTTGACTTTTCTCGACATCATTTCGAGTCACCGCCTCACGGATAGGGTTTCGATATCGCATAACTCGAGCGATATGTCCTTCTTTTCCACAATTATAGCATACCTTAAACTGCAGGGGCGCTTCAATGATATGTCCTCTTCCCAAGATTTGTAACATACGACCGATGGTCTTTCTCCTCCTCGAACCAGGGCCACATCGGCGCCGACGCCTTCACATGGTCGTTGTTGAATCTCCTCTTTTAAAATCTCCTCCCAACTCGCTTCTTCTATTTTCATGGCCACGATTACCACCAGAGTGGTTACCGCCTTTTGTCCGTATTCTTCTTTCTCCACCGGGTTATCGTTATTCGATGATCGCTATCTTTGGTATGATCCTCGTTATGGTCCCCTCATTGAACGTATCGCTATCTCGCCTAACAATCGAGCCTCGCTTACAACATCCGAATAGAGAGAAAATTTATGAGAAATGAGATATCGACGACGCCGGGTTTCAAACCTCTCGTAAACATCCGCCATAACGCTCCTCATTCTCCACCAAATGAGGTGCAAACTCGATAACTCCGCAAACTTCGCCAGATCGACACCGCCATGTTATTCTCGCTTCCAATCTAATAAACTCCACTTCCTTCATACGATTTAATACTTTCGTGGAAGTACTTGTCATTGAACTGCTTCAAACGCTCCCACGATACGCCGAAAGTAAATTGGACGGGTACGCTTCACGATTCCCACCAAGAATCGCTTCGCCATTTTAACATAAAAGTAGCGAATGGAACTTTCGTTCTTCGCGCATCCCAAGACATCGAATATATTGTAATTTGTTTGACCCATGTTTCCGCCATGATCGGATCCGCTTTCCTGCATTCGTGGTCCCAACTTCGAATCGCGGGTCGTGACCACCCGTGAATTGCTATCATTTCCTCCTCGTATTTTGAACACGAAGTCTCCTCGTCTCGATTTTTGCATGAATCGCAAAAACTTCTAAACATCCCCTCGCTCATCATCTCGCTTCATGGTGTTATTCACAGGAGGTACATTGCCACTGTCAGACGCTCTCCTCTCAGTTAAGTACATGTGCATCTCCACTGGGCCTCATTTACTCCACTATTAATATTCTCAACGACATTCTCAACATCCGCATAAAACAAGGGTTAATTAAGGAAATCAAATCACATAATATCCCTATATATCGACTAACTAACAAATAAGCTTTAGTAGACACACAAATAAGGATTTACTGCCTCCCTCCTAGTTCTATTCCCCGATCTCCGCCAGAGATCATATCCCTAAGCTCGATATTAACCGTGATTTAACCCCAAAATAGGTCCATTCCATCCAACCCATTCTCGAAGTCGCCAAATACATGGTACGTAAAACAACTACAACTTTATTATCACAACAATAAAATCTGTGAGTTTAAATACAAATATTATCTTCTAGATAATATTTATACTCAAATAAATCCTCATCACATTTATCGATACATTATTTTACAATAATGGTGAGGACTACTAAACAACTCTCTCTAACCTTCATTCCATACCCCGACTAAGACTCGCTACATTCTCGCCCCCGAGAAGAAAAATGGAACAACAAGGAAAAGGGTGAGCTCAACTAGCCCAAAGAAGAATGTTACGACTAAGATAATATACAACAAATTATCGTTAGTCTCCAACAGGAAAAATCTGATAATAATACAATAGTACAACAAGTTTCAGATCAATATTCGCAATTAAATAATAATTCATGTAAGAGTTACGTAGAGAATGAAATCTACTATAATCTATGAATTTAATAAACCCATCATCAATATTTTATCCTCAGAACATCAATCAATATTCATCTCAAATCAAATATTCATCTTGCACTACAGCCAAAGATATTCATCAATCTGGCCATGTTCATCTCAACACTGCTCATCTTTGCACTAAAGGCCAAAGATATTCATCATTGGCCATGTTCATTTAAACACTGCTCATTTGCACTACAGCCAAAGATATTCATTCCTCAATCATGTTCATTTAAACACCGCATTCATCTTTGCACTAACAGCCAAAGATATTCTTCAAATCATTCATCTTTGCACTACACTAAAGCCAAAGATATTCAATAATATCATCATTTAAGACCGAGGATGATGAAAAATATTTTTAAAGAACTAATCCAAAGGAAAAATGAAATGACAAGGATTAAGGATTAAGGATTCAGATTTGTTTTATCCATGTCCAACAATACCTCAAAATAATCATAGTGGTGTAAAATTCAAGAATGATCAAAACATGGATACAATCAAAGCTAGTATCCGTAATAGATATTTTGATTTAAAAGAAAAAATTTTCATTTTTCTATGAATAAGTGCCGATTCGTGAATAAAGATATACGTGAATAAGGCCGATACGTGAATAAGAATCTCGACACCAAAAGATAGAAATTCCACAAAAACATCTTCACGCTTCTTCACTTAATAAGACTCGTGAATAAGAATCTCGTGAATAAGAACTCATGAATAAGAACTCGTGAATAAGAACTCATGAATAGTAACCCGACATGAAAAAGTTCCAAATTTGATAAAAAGTTCCAACCAATATTTCAAAGATAATGATATCAAGAAATAATATCATTCGAGAAGAAAATAACATCCCTTACCTCAAAGAATCAAGATTTCTAAGGAAAGGCTCAAGTGATGTCGAATGAAACTCAGATCAACAAAGAACTCTCAAAGTATCTAAATACTCACAAAATACGCCAATAAATATAGAGAGAAAGAGAGAAAACTTTGTTTCGTGTGATTTTCAATTCTAACTTAGCCCTCTATTTATAGAAAATGTTATTCTACCAAGGCATTTCGACCGCCACCGATGGCTTTTTACTCGCTACTATTGCCACCCACCACATTTGAAATAAAATTCAGCACATTTTTTCACCAACCACAAGTGGGGCCCACTCAATTCTAGAATTTTCCACCAAAATCAATTATAAACCTAATTTCTAATCCGACACCTCTTAAAATTCACAACAAATCATTCGTGCATTTTTAACTGCTCAAAATTTGTGGACATATACTCAACTTATGTATGTATAACATACCCAAAAATTACTAACAATCCAACTATTTGATTAAAAATTATAACCCCGCAATATATCTCAAAACCCCGATTTGATTTTTAATACCTCCAATCCGATAAAATACCGATAAAACACCTCAACATTAATTCCTTCATTAATAACCACATAAATAAATCCATCATTTATATTCATATAAAATAAATATTTCTTATCATATGAATCAATAATTAATTATTCACAAATAATATTATGTAATCACATTTATGACAACCAGTCGCTCCTCAGAAAGAGGGGCTTTCCAATAAGGATCTCTCTCATCGGGCGCGCAAGCAAATTAGTGACCAAACCTCTCCTTAGATGTAACTTTCTAGACATCGCCAATAATGTTATCTAATAATATTATTCAAATAATATGAATTATCGATCCGATAATGGGAAATATCAGCAAAGTTGACAATTATCGAACAACAATAATATAAAATATCAACGCAAAGAATTATCGAATCAATAAAATAAAATATCGAACAAGAATTCATCGTGGAAAATTATCGAGTAAAGGCCATCTTCACGTAAGGATCAATAATTCAACAATACTGCAGGTAATACCGCAAAGCCATCGCGGCAACCACGCCAGACATCAGATTTTAACCAACGGGTATTCCAACAGCCTTAATTCAGAATAACTACGCCTGCTATTTTTAACCAACTTATATTCGCTCGCTTTCCTCATCCAATCGCTCACATGGGCCCATACACGGTCGCTACTGTCGCATTTAATATTCCCGACAAAGATTTAATATTCCACCACCAAACTAATATTCCCCACAAAAATGAATATTTTATAACCACTGCTTATTTTGAAATATTTCATGATTTAACCCTTAACTATCCACATTAATCAAATCAACCCTTACTATTTCAAAATAATAAATAAAGGAAATTCCTTTTTATTTAAAAAAATTTTGGTCTTATATATGTATGATATCGTGACAATAATCGAATCAATAATATAAGAGATATGATGCAAAGAATTATCAGAAGAATAATCGAGCATACCGAAAGTGACTTCTCAATGAAGATCAATAATCAATACCGCGTGCTACTATGCAACCACGCCAGACATCGCATTTTTTACTAACGGGTAGTTCAACAGCTTTTAACTCAGAATACCTCTCCGCCGTTATTTTTATAAAATAATTTTTTTGTCATTTTCTAAATCCGATAATAATTCCGCTGTGGGGTCCACTAATGATTGAGCCATTGCATTTAATATTCCCTAACAAAAAGAATATTCCCCACCAAACTAATATTTTATAACAACTTGCATACTTTTGCAAAATTTATAAATACTACCCACAACTATAATATTATCTCAAATTCACACCATAATATTAAAAAATTATTTTATAAAAAAATTTAAATCTTTATCGATAAAATATGGGTCTCACAATCTCACCTCCTTATGGAATTTTGCCTCAAATTAGTGGTACGACTGTATGATAAAGAGGTGAGGATACCTTTGAATACCTTTATCGTTAAAAATATTAAATTCATCTTTGCAATCCTACCAAAGATATTCATTAACAATTCATCTTTGCACATGTGCCAAAGATATACAACTCATAAAAACCAATAATGCCGAGACGCAAATTAATAAGATCACCACCACTTAATTATCCATGCACCATCGCCAAGGATATTCGTAGTTTTCAATTATGGTCATGACGATTATACCAATAATTCTGGTCATAATCATACCAAGTCTATCTACTACTACCAAAGACGATTTTTACCACATCCATGAATTAATATTTCATCACGAGACTCAAATTTCAATAAGACTCATCAATAATTAATCCATATCATCGAATCATCCCCAAATTATCCATGCACTACTGCCAAAGATAATCGTATTCATTAAGATCACGACCACAAATTATCCACGCACTACTACCAAAGATAATCGTATTCATTAGTATCACGCACCATAAATTATCCATGCACTACTACCAAAGATAATCGTGGTATTCATTAAGATCACGACCACAAATTATCCATGCACTACTACCAAAGATAATCGTGGTATTCATTAATTATCCACGCACCACAAATTATCCATGCACTACTACCAAAGATAATCAAAGATAAGTTTTCAATTACTGCTATGATTATACCCCAACAATCCTCGGTCATAATCATACCAAGTCCATCTACGCACCACAAAAGCACATATTGACTTTCAACATAATATAAAATACGAGGATAATGATATAAAGAATCAATCAAATGAGATAAAGGATAAATATTAAACATTTATAATATAATTTATCCAGATTCAAGAATATCCCCATGTTATCAATCACTTAATAATCTCATAATCTAATATCATTAATATTATAACAATATTTTAATCACTTTTAAATTTATAAACAATTTATCTCAATTGTTTACGCTTTTACCATATAATGCATTTAATCATTCAAAATGCCATACTCATAAGATATCATCACCAATTATCAAATCCTCTCATCAAAAAAATATGCATATACTCTATATAGGATTCTTCTAGCCATAAAATCCTATTTTCAACTTTTGTTATTTCACATAACATATTTAACTCATATGTTCAGAATTAAACTATTTTCATGAAAAATACCAAATCAGTCCCAAAAATATTTCTTTTTCTGGGATTTAGCATAATATAGTCCCATAATGAAAATATATTTTCTCTAAAATTTTAAAATTCATTTACTATTTTTCAAAAATCAATTTCTAATTAATTCCTTAAGAAATTAGCTACCTCAAGTTTAACTCCAAAATTCCCAAATCTTGGCAGGACCTTACACATGTTAATGTGAGCTCCAGTTTAAATTTCATGGTCATCTGAGTTATAGAACTCCGCTATATAATATTTTCATTTAAAAAACCTAAATATTGAAATAGTCATAACTTGCTCATTTTAAGTCGTAATGAGCTCATTTTTGGACAGGAGGTACTTTTATACCATATATATTTTCATGTCCCAAAAGGCCAGAATTTTTTCTCATAATTTAAGTGGCCAAACAGCCCCTCTAAAAATCATGGCAAGTAGTTTTTTTCGCTTTTTTGCAGCTTTGCACACCTTTGCTAAAATCAGTCCACACAAAAATCTACAACACCTTTTCCAGTAATTCCACTTGGATTAGTTAGGTAACTCATAGATCTAACTCTAGGACTTGACCACACTCAAAAATTCAAAATATAATAGAGATATGGTCAATTGAATTTCATGTTACGCTTTTTCACCAAAATCTGATTTTCAACTCTTTGTGATTTCTAAGAAACTTTCATGTTTTCACATAATAACCAACATAACTCATCATAACACTTACTAATACTTCATATACCCATGATTTTCATTAGTCCAATGCTTTTATTATGACTTTCATCATAATCCACGTAAATGCATCCTTTTAGTCAAGAAATATTCGAGGGTTTAAGAAATGGGTTTTCAGACGGGGTCAATACAAAATTCGATTTCACGCTCTAGGGTAGGCTAGAAATCTTCAAGAATACGCCAAGAAATTTATTAATGATAGAAATATCATTCAAAATCGCTACTCTTATCCAAGACTTGGATAAGACGTCACATTAATACCAACTCGTGACTTCTATCCCTTAAACCGAGATAAAGACTCACAATGATACCTATCAACTTGTCATCTTCATTCACGACGTCGCTTACAGTAAAGTCCGCTTTTGTGCATTCCACACAAGGAAGTCAACAACGAAAGGATCGGGCTCTTTACTTATGGCTCGATATAACAAATGATTAACTTTAGGTTTGGTTACTTTGAATTCAGATAACAAAGTTGGTTAGAATATGAAAGCTAACAACCTTACAAAAAGAATAATGAGTAGTTAATCAATCATTTTCAAAAATTACCTCAAAGGCAAGTATTTTCAAAGAGATAAGATCGTGAAAGTGTTTATTTGAAACAACAAGATTAATAAATGTTGGAGGTAACGTAAGGTTTCTCCCAACGAAGTTTCAATAGAAAAATCAAAGTCTAATTTTTCCTGAGTCAAATTTAAACATCGAACACAACTAGTAGAATAAAAGAGTGGGTAGAACTCAGATTGAATAAAGTATAGACTTCGTAATAATTTATAATTAATTTACCCGTAATAACTTCGCTCGGTTTTCTATTAAACGCCTCGCTTAAATTACCGAAGTTCGACTTTTACTATAGGTACATTCCACCCTTAAGTGCTTCTTCACATTCCCCGATCCATGATTTGAATCATTATTCTCCGATCCATATCGAATTCGGGTCGACCGCTATGCATGTGGTAATTCAATTCGATGTCGGGTTCTTCCAATTGTCGCCCAAAAAGCAAAGTCCATTTCATCTATTTTCGCTTTATCGATCGGACGCCTTTTTTCTACACTATCAACGCCACAGGCAGCCTTTTTAAAATTAGGTATATACATTCACTCCATCCATCTTGGGTCGCCACTTACAAATATTACTGGTACATAAATTCAAATACAACTTAGGTCATATATATAACCCTCCTCCTACTATTAATATAACCGTGAGTTTGAATACAAATATTGTCTACAAAATATTATAATATCTGAGTATTGGTATATTATACAATCACTGTAATAATAATACATAAGTTTGAATACAAATATCTACTAGATATTATACAAACTCAAAAGGAGTCCTCATTATTACTATTATCACACTATTTCACGTAATAGTGAGGACTACTAATGCTATCCTCTCGACCATTACTCCGCTCCTCGACTCGTCTCCATATTATGTTCTCATTTCCTCAAGAGAATAAAGGAAAGAAAAAGGGTGAGCTCAACTAGCCCAAGAAGAAATATTACGACTAAGATAATGCGTAATAATTTATCATTAGCCTTCAACAAAGTTGTTAAACCGATAAAATACAATAGACAACAAGTTTAATCAGCAATTTTGAATAAGCAATCCATTAAAAGAGTCAAGTAGAGAATAAAGTCTACTATCTTTTAGGTTTTAAAAGGTTTTTCATCATCATATAGCCGAGACTCAAATTTTAATAAATAATCCACATCATCGAATCACCCCCGCACTACGGCCAAGGATATTCATCAAATTATCAATGGTCATGACTATACCGAATCACCCCCGGTCATAATCATACCAAAATTATCCATCATCGCATTATGTGCCACCGAGGACTTTTATCACATCATTTATAACAAGCCATGATTATACCGAATGATCCTCGGTCATAATCATACTAAGTTCATCTATACACGTAAGTCAAGATAACATAATATAACATTAGGATGATGACAATGACATAATAATTCAATAAAACAAGTTCAAGAATTATTTTATCCAGAATTATTAACGCCCAAATTGTCAAAATGATACTGCTTTTGTAGAGTAAAATTCAAGAATGATCGTAAGAATATTTCCATGAAAAGATATCGATGAAGCGCAAATATCAAGGATATTCCACTAATTTCATGGAGTATAAGTCAAAGATTTAACCAACCGAGTATAATAAAGAATGGAATAACAAAAGAAATCACCACGCATGCAGATTCAGATGTATGTGTTATTCCAATGTAATAATAATAACTTAACCAGTCGTGAAATTCACACCCGATGTGATGATCCAATGTAATAATAAATGTCAATAATAAACAATGGAACTGTGTCCTGTAAAAAACACATGCATGTGATATTCAAATGTAATAATAAATGCGAATAATAAACAATGGAACTGTGTCCTGTAAAAACACATGCATGTGATATTCCAAATGTAATAATAAAGAATGGAATAATGTAGGAGATCACCAAGTATAGGGATTCACAGATAAAAGTTATTCCAATGTAATAAATAAGAATGGAATAATATAAGGATTTCACCAAGTATATAGGTACGCCACAGATACAAAGTTATGTATAGGTATACCACTTTTACAAAAGTTATTCCAATGTAATAATAAGCAATGGAATAACAACAGCTTCTTCTTCATGAATAAGAAAGAATAACACCTTTACGGTACAACAAATAATATTCCCTACCTTAGAAGAACCTCAATATCGCAAGGTGAAAGAAGTAGCGTATACTTTTTTCTTTTCTCTCTATAGTTTCTCTCTAGAGTTTCAAGTGAATTTGTGAAAATAATGAAGCACTAGCCTCTATTTATAGAAGATTTCTAGCTTAAAGACCTACCATGTGAAAAGGCAAGTGGCTCGACGATCGGTGATGTGAAAAGAAAAGTGGTTCGATCAGAATGTGAAACGACAAGTGGTTCGACATCAGAATGTGAAACGACAAGTGGTTCGACGCTCAGAATGTGAAAAACGCAAGTGGTTCGACGCTCAGAATGTGAAACGCCAAGTGGTTCGACGTCCCGTAAAGGTAATTACTATCGATTTAAGGTAATTACTATTCACAAAGGTAATTACTATCGACGAAGGTAATTACTATCGACGTAAGGTAAATACTATCGACGAAGGTAATTACTATTCACAAAGGTAATTACTATCGATTTAAGGTAATTACTATCGATTTAAGGTAAATACTATCGATTTAAGGTAAATATTATCGATTTAAGGTAATTACTATTCACAAAGGTAATTACTATCGATTTAAGAGACTCTTAGATAATGACATATGGGCCCCCATAAAATAATCAAACTTACCACAAACGCCTCATAATGCACTTTTTATATACATTAAGGATCGAATAAATATTACCACAAATCATTTTATTTTTAATCAACACATTTTTAATCTTTCAACAATTATTAATCATTTATAACTTGTCGCCTCAATTATTAATAATATAACATATTATATGTATGATATCGTGACAATAATTGAATCAATAATATAAGAGATATGATGCAAAGAATTATCAGAAGAATAATCGAGCATACCGAAAGTGACTTCTCACGTAAAGATCAATAATCAATACCGTGTGCTACTACGCAACCACGCCAGACATCGCATTTTTTTACCAACGGTAGTTCAACAGCTTTTAATTCAGAATACCTCCGCCGTTATTTTTATAAAATATTTTTTTGTCGCTTTTTTTCAATCCGATAATAATTTCGCTAGGGGTCCACCAATGATTGAGCCGTCGTTGTATTTAATATTCCCTAACAAAAAGAATATTCCCCACCAAACTAATATTTTATAACAACTGCATACTTTGCAAAATTTATAAATACTACCCACAACTATAATATTATCTCAAATTCACACCATAATATTAAAAATTATTTCACAAAATTTAAATCTTTATCGATAAAATATGGGGTCTCACAATCTCTCCTTATGGAATTTCGCCTCAAATTAGTGGTACGACGGTATGATAAAGAGGTGAGGATACCTTGAATACCTTTTATCGTTGAAAACATTAAATTCATCTTTGCAATCCTACCAAAGATATTTATTCACAATTCATCTTTGCACTATGTGCCAAAGATATACAAATCAGAAACCAATAATGCCGAGACGCAGCTTAATAAGATCACGACCAATTAATTATCCATGCACCAATCGCCAAGGATATTCGTGTTTTCATTTACTGGGCCATGATTATATCAATAACTCTTGGTCATAATCATACCAAGTCTACTACTACTACCAAAGACGACTTTTTTTTACCACATCCATGAATTAATATTTCATCACGAGACTCAAATTTCAATAATTAATCCATATCATCGAATCATCCCCGCACTACGTGCCAAGGATATTCATTAAGATCACGACCACCATTTAATTATCCATGCACTACTACCAAAGATAATCGTATTCATTAAGATCACGCACCACAAATTATCCATGCACTACTACCAAAGATAATCGTATTCATTAAGATTGCACCACAAATTATCCATGCACTACTACCAAAGATAATCGTGGTATTCATTATCACGCACCACAAATTATCCATGCACTACTACCAAAGATAATCGTATTCATTAGATTACCACCACAAATTATCCATGCACTACTACCAAAGATAATCGTGGTATTCATTAGTATCACGCACCATAAATTATCCATGCACTACTACCAAAGATAATCGTGGTATTCATTAAGATCACGACCATAAATTATCCATGCACTACTACCAAAGATAATCGTGGTATTCATTAGTATTCACGCACCACAAATTATCCATGACTACTACCAAAGATAATCGTAGTTTTAATTACTGCTATGATTATACCAACAATCCTCGGTCATAATCATACCAAGTCCATCTACGCATCTACAGCCACGTATGATGACTTTTTCAACATAATATAAATACGAGGATAACGATATAAAGAATCAATCAAATGAGATAAAGGATAAATATTAAACATTTATAATATAATTTATCCAGATTCAAGAATATCCCCATGTTATCAATCACTTAATAATCTCATAATCTAATATCATTAATATTATAACAATATTTTAATCACTTCTTAAATTTATAAACAATTTATCTCAATTGTTTACGCTTTTACCATATAATGCATTTAATCATCCAAAATGCCATACTCATAAGATATCATCACCAATTATCAAATCCTCATCAAAAAATATGCATATATTCTATATAGGATTCTCTAGCCATAAAATCCTATTTTCAACTTTGTTATTTCACATAACATATTTAACTCATATGTTCAGAATTAAACTATTTTCATGAAAAATACCAAATCAGTCCCAAAATATTTCTTTTCTCGGTTTTAGCATAATATAGTCCCATAATGAAAATATATTTTTTCTAATTTTTAAAATTCATTTACTATTTTTCAAAAATCAATTTCTAATTAATTCCTTAAGAAATTAGCTACCTCAAGTTTAACTCCAAAATTCCCAAATCTTGGCAGGACCTTACACATGTTAACGTGAGCTTCCAGTTTAAATTTCATGGTCATCTGAGTTATAGAACTCCTGTTATATAGCTTTTTCATTTAAAAACCTAAATATTGAAATAGTCATAACTTGCTCATTTTAAGTCGTAATGAGCTCATTTTTGGACAGGAGGTACTTTATACCATATACCTTCAAGTCCCAAAAGGCCAGAATTTTTCTCATAATTTAAGTGGCCGAAACAGCCTGTCTAAAATCATGGCAAAGCAGCTTTTTTTTGCTTTTTGCAGCTTTGCACTCCTTTGCTAAAATCAGTCCACACAAAAATCTACAACACCTTTTCCAGTAATTCCACTTAGATTAGTTAGGTAACTCATAGATCTAACTCTAGGACTTGACCACACTCAAAAATTCAAAATATAATAGAGATATGGTCAATTGAATTTCATGTTACGCTTTTCACCAAAATCTGATTTTCAACTCTTTGTGATTTCTAAGAAACTTTCATGTTTTCACATACCAACCAACATAACTCATCTTAAAATTTACTAACACTTCATATACCCATGATTTTCATCGCTTCTATCCTTTTATTATGACTTTCATCATAATCCACGTAAATGCATCCTTTTAGTCAAGAAATATTCGAGGGTTTAAGAAATGGGTTTTTCAGACGGGGTCAATACAAAATTCGATTTCACGCTCTAGGGTAGGCTAGAAGACTTCAAGAATACGCCAAGAAATTTATTAATGATAGAAATATCATTCAAAATCACATATTTCGCCCAAGACTTGATAAGACGTCACATTAATACCAACTCGTGACTTCTATCCCTTAACCCGGATAAGACCTCACAATGATACCTATCAACTTGCCATCTTCAAACACGACGCCGCTTACGTAAAGTCCGCTTTGCAGCATTTCACACAAGGAAGTCAACAACGAAAGGATCGGGCTTTTACTTATGGCTTGATATAACAATGTTGATTAACTTGTGGTTCGTTACTTTGAATTCAGATAACAAAGTTGGTTAGAATATGAAAGCTAACAACCTTACAAAAAGAATAATGAGAAGTTAATCAATCATTTTCAAAAATTACCTCAAAGGCAAGTATTTTCAAAGAGATAAGATCGTGAAAGTGTTTATTTGAAACAACAAGATTAATAAATGTGGAGGTAACGTAAGGTTTCTCCCAACTAAGTTTCAATAGAAAAATCAAAGTCTAATTTTTCCTGAGTCAAATTTAAACATCGAACACAAACAGTAGAATAAAAGAGTGGGTAGAACTTGTATTGAATAAAGTATAGACTTCGTAATAATTTATAATTAATTTACCCGTAATAACTTCTCTCGTTTTCATTAAACGCCTCGCTTAAATTACCGAAGTTCGATTTTTTTACTATAGGTACATTCCACCCTTAAGTGCTTCTTCACATTCCCGATCCATGATTTGAATCATTATTATTTCCGATCCATATCGAATTCGGCCGACCGCTATGCATGTGGTAATTCAATTCGATGTCGGGTTCTCCCAATTGTCGCCCAAAAAGCAAAGTCCATTTCATCTATTTCGCTTTATCGATCGGACGCCTTTTTTCTACACTATCAACGCTACAGCAGCCTTTTTACCCATGCATCGCCTATTCTCCTTCGCTCGCTTGTTTCTTCTTTCAAATTGATCTTTGATTTTTAAATTCTCGATTCCAACTTTAATATCTTACACACCGCCAAAGCGTGATTTTGTTCGAGCATCACATATCGGGTAAACCCATTTTCAATTGTCAGATCCTTTGTTCCACGCATCGCTTGCCGCTCTTCAACTCGTTTCTTCTAGCTCACTTAACACGATTTTGTAATTCTAAGTTTTGATCATAAACTTCTTCTAACCAATTCTCCTCGTGTTCTTCTTCCTCTTCTTCCTCTTCTTCTCACTCTCACCGCTACCTCCAGAACTAGCTCTCTGTGCAACAATTAGTTCTTCATTCACACTACGGATATCTCTAATTTGTTCCTCGTCCCGACATCGCATTAACTCGATTAGTGATTAAAGGTGTCACAACTGGCCACATTCACTCCATCAGGAATATTTTCACCGCCATTTCCAAACACCGCCACAAAATAAGGGTTAATCGACATGCAACATATTATCACTATACCGATCACCAATCAAATACCAAATAAACTTAGGTAGGTCATACTAAATAAGGTATTCCCTGCCTCCCTCCTAGTACTATTCTCACATCTTAGCTGTGGATCATATCCCCTAAGCTCGATACCAACCGTGACGCCCAAAATTAGGTATACGCCACCCATCTGGGTCGCCACTTACATGGTACATAAATTCAAATACAACTTACTAATATAACTGCTGTGGTATAATACGATATAAATCGTGAGTTTGAATACAAATATTGTCTACTAGATATTATACAAACTCAAAAGGAGTCCTCATTACTACTATTATCACACTATTTCACGTAATAGTGAGGACTACTAATGCTATCCTCTCGACCATTACTCCGCTCCCCGACTCGTCCCAAATTTATGTTCTCATTTCCTCAAGAGAATAAAGGAAAGAAAGGGTGAGCTCAACTAGCCCCAAGAAGAAATATTACGACTAAGATAATGCGTAATAATTTATCATTAGCCTTTCAACAAAGGTTAAACCGATAAAATACAATAGACAACAAGTTTAATCAGCAATGAATAAGCAATCCATTAAAAGAGTCAAGTAGAGAATAAAGTCTACTATCTTTTAGGTTTTAAAAGGTTTTTCATCATCAAGTTATAGCCGAGACTCACTTTTAATAAATAATCCACATCATCGAATCACCCCGCACTACTACCAAGGATATTCATCAAATTATCAATGGTCATGACTATACCGAATCACCCCCGGTCATAATCATACCAAAAATTATCCATCATCGCATTATGTGCCACCGAGGACTTTTATCACATCATTTATAACAAGCCATGATTATACCGAATGATCCTCGGTCATAATCATACTAAGTTCATCTATACACGTAAGTCAAGATAACATAATATAACATGAGGATGATGATAATGACATAATAATTCAATAAAACAAGTTCAAGAATTATTTTATCCAGAATTATTAACGCCCAAATTGTCAAAATGATACTGCTTTGTAGAGTAAAATTCAAGAATGATCGTAAGAATATTTCCATGAAAAGATATCGACGAAGCGCAAATATCAAGGATATTCCACTAATTTCATGGAGTATATAAGTCAAAGATTTAACCAACCGAGTATAATAAAGAATGGAATAACAAAAGAAATCACCACGCACGCAGATTTTGAGATGTATAAAAGTTATTCCAATGTAATAATAATAATAACCAAAGTCGTGAAATTCACAACCGATGTGATGATCCAATGTAATAATAAATGTTAATAATAAACAATGGAACTGTGTCCTGTAAAACACACACACCATGTGATATTCCAATGTAATAATAAATGCGCTAATAATAAACAATGGAACTGTGTCCTGTAAAACACATGCATGTGATATTCCAAATGTAATAATAAAGAATGGAATAATGTAAGGAGATCACCAAGTATAGGGATTTCACAGATACAAAAGTTATTCCAATGTAATAAATAAGAATGGAATAATATAAGGATTTCACCAAGTATAGGTACGCCGCCAGATATAAAAGTTATGATAGGTATACCACTTTTACAAAAGTTATTCCAATGTAATAATAAGCAATGGAATAATAACAAGCTTCTTCATGAATAAGAAAGAATAACACCCCTTTACGGTACAACAAATAATATTCCCTACCTTAGAAGAACCAATATCGCAAGGTGAAGAAAGAATATATTTTCTTCTTTCTCTCTATAGTTTTCTCTGTAGAGTTTCAAGTGAATTCGTGAAAATAATGAAGCACTAGGCCTCTATTTATAGAAGATTTCTAGCTTAAGACCTACCATGTGAAAAGGCAAGTGGCTCGACGATCGTGATGTGAAAAGAAAAGTGGTTCGACGTCAGAATGTGAAACGACAAGTGGTTCGATCATCAGAATGTGAAACGACAAGTGGTTCGACATCAGAATGTGAAACTACAAGTGGTTCGACATCAGAATGTGAAAACGCCAAGTGGTTCGACGTCCCGTAAAGGTAATTACTATCGATTTAAGGTAATTACTATTCACAAGGGTAATTACTATCGACGAAGGTAATTACTATCGACGAAGGTAAATACTATCGACGAAGGTAATTACTATTCACAAAGGTAATTACTATCGATTTAAGGTAATTATTATCGATTTAAGGTAAATACTATCGATTTAAGGTAATACTATCGATTTAAGGTAATTACTATTCACAAAGGTAATTACTATCGATTTAAGAGACTCTTAGATAACGCATATATGGGCCCCCATAAAATAATCAAACTTACCACAAACGCCTCATAATGCACTTTTTATATACATTAAGGATCGAATAAATATTACCACAAATCATTTTATTTTTAATCAACACATTTTTAATCTTTCAACAATTATTAATCATTTATAACTTGTCGCCTCAATTAATAATATAATATATTATATGATGATATCGTGACAATAATTGAATCAATAATATAAGAGATATGATGCAAAGAATTATCAGAAGTAATAATCGAGCATACCGAAAGTGACTTCTCACGAAGATCAATAATCAATACCCGTGTGCTACTACGCAACCACGCCAGACATCGCATTTTTTACCACCGGTAGTTCAACAGCTTTTAATTCAGAACACCTCCGCCGTTATTTTTATAAAATATTTTTGTCGCTTTTCAATCCGATAATAATTTCGCCAGGGGTCCACCAATGATTGAGTCATTGCATTTAATATTCCCTAACAAAAAGAATATTCCCCACCAAACTAATATTTTATAACAACTTGCATACTTTTGCAAAATTTATAAATACTACCCACAACTATAATATTATCTCAAATTCACACCATAATATTAAAAAAATTATTTCACAAAATTTAAATCTTTATCGATAAAATACGTCTCACAATCCATCATTAAGACTACAACAAATTATCCAAAGATAATCATTAGTATTCATTAAGATCACGACCACAAATTATCCATCCATGCACTACTACAAAGATAATCGTAGTTTTCAATTACTATTATGATTATACCGAACAATCCCTCGTCATAATCATACCAAGTCCATCTATGCACTATGTGCCACGTATGACTTTCAACATAATATAAAACATGAGGATAACGATATAAAGAATCAATCAAATGAGATAAAGGATAAATATTAAACATTTATAATATAATTTATCCAGATTCAAGAATATCCCCATGTTATCAATCACTTAATAACTTCATAATCTAATATCATTAATATTATAACAATATTTTAATCACTTTAAATTTATAAACAATTTATCTCAATTGTTTACGCTTTTACCATATAATGCATTTAATCATCCAAAATGCCATACTCATAAGATATCATCACCAATTATCAAATCCTCATCAAAAAAAATAAAGATATATTCTATATAGGATTCTCAGCCATAAAATCCTATTTTCAACTTTGTTACTTCACATAACATATTTAACTCATATGTTCAGAATTAAACTATTTTCATGAAAAATACCAAATCAGTCCCAAAAATATTTCTTTTTCTGAGTTTTAGCATAATATAGTCCCATAATGAAAATATATTTTTCTAAATTTTAAAATTCATTTACTATTTTTCAAAAATCAATTTCTAATTAATTCCTTAAGAAATTAGCTACCTCAAGTTTAACTCCAAAATTCCCAAATCTTGGCAGGACCTTACACATGTTAACGTGAGCTTCCAGCTTAAATTTCATGGTCATCTGAGTTATAGAACTCCTGTTATAGCGTTTTTGTTTAAAAGCTAAATATTGAAATAGTCATAACTTGCTCATTTTAAGTTAGAATGAGCTCATTTTTTGGACAGGAGGTACTTTATACCATATACCTTCAAGTCCCAAAAGTCCAGATTTTTTCTCATAATTTAAGTGGCCTGAAACAGCCTGTCTAAAATCATGGCAGAATTTTTTCGCTTTTTGCAGCTTTGCACTCCTTTGCTAAAATCAGTCCACACAAAAATCTACAACACCTTTTCCAGTAATTCCACTTGGATTAGTTATGTAACTCATAGATATAACTCTAGGACTTGACCACATTAAAAATTCAAAATATAATAGAGAGATATGGTCAATTGAATTTCATGTTACGCTTTTTCACCAAAATCTGATTTTCAACTCTTTGTGATTTCTAAGAAACTTTCATGCTTTTACACATACTAACCAACATAACTCATTATAACACTTACTAATACCACTATATACCCATGATTTTCATTAGTCCAATGCTTTTATTATGACTTTCATCATAATCCACGTAAATGCATCCTTTTATTATTTATTAAGTGGTTCGACGCATCAGAATGTGAAACCAAGAAGTTTGGTTCACTGTCAGAATGTGAAAACAAGCAAGTGGTTTGACGTTCCGGTAAAGGTAATTACTATTGATTTAAGGTAATTACTATTCATAAGGGTACTATTGATTAAGGTAATTACTATTCACAAAGGTAATTACTATCGATCGAAGGTAATTACTATCGATTTAAGGTAAATACTATTATTTAAGGTAATTACTATTCACAAAGGTAATTACTATCGATTTAAGAGACTCTTAGATAATGACATATGGCCCCCCATAAAATAATCAAACTTACCACAAACGCCCCATAATGCACTTTATATACATTAAGGATCGAATAAATATTACCACAAATCATTTTATTTTAATCAACACATTTTTTAATCTTTCAACAATTATTAATCATTTATAACTTCGTCGCCTCAATTAATAATATAACATATTATATGTATGATACCTGTGACAATAATTGAATCAATAATATAAGAGATATGACAAAAGAATTATCAGAAGAATAATCGAAAATAAAAGTTGACTTCTCACGAAGATCGATAATCAATACCGCAGCTACTACGCAACTAATGCCAGACATCGCATTTCTTTACCAATTTGTAGTTCAACAATTTTAACCTGTAATAACTCCACCCGTTATTTTTATAAAATATTTTTGCTGCTTTTCAATCTGGATAATAATTCCGCTAGGGGGTCCAACCATCGAGCTGAGTCAGTATTTAATATTTCCTAACAAAAAGAATATTCCCCACCAAACGAATATTTTATAACAACTTCGCATACTTTGCAAAATTTATAAATACTACCCACAACTATAATATTATCTCAAATTCACACCTATAATATTAAAATTATTTCGATAAAATTTAAATCTTTATTGATAAAA